>JADLIF010003223.1:0-320489 GCA_016648015.1 Steinernema khuongi | reverse complement strand
ATCCTCAGCATTCTCGATATCGTGGCCGTCGTAGGCCTTCTCAATTGCAACAGATTCATCGCTGAACTTCACTCGCGAACCGAGACGCCCCTCATCTCCGTCATTGCTGAAGGTGGCCTTCTGTTCACCATTGAGCGCGCCATTAGCTTCAGCAGGACTTAACAGCTTCTGGTTGTAAGACATTGTACCGAGTCGCTTTCCGACTCTGGCTTTCTTGGCGATTATGAGTACAAAACGGCAACCGTCTGTCAATGTTCCACTGAAATTGAATGAGTGTCAATCGGTCCTCACAAAAGATTTATCATTGCAGACACGCGCGAGCGGGTGGTACGATGCAACGTTCGGCAATCCCTGACTGTGCTCGCTCGTTGCGCACGCGCAGGGTTGCTGCTAACGCCTTCCGCGAGAGCGGCACCGGAAGCTGTGATAGTTCGCAACATTTGCATAGACGTACGCTACCACGAACATGACTAATAAATACATATAATACACATAATAGCAATGCATATGTACACACTCTCACCTTCGATGAGGATGAGAATGCGCAATAGTACAAAATGGAGGTTTCAGTGGGCGGTAGTTATTGCTCGGAGAGAAATAAACGAAAGTACTTGGTGGTTTGGACTAGGGTTAGCTCGAACGGTTCGTACACACACAGCATGGGCTTCAAACTTCTTAATTTTCTGTATATAGAGCCGCATTTGTTGAAAAGCGATCCGAGGCTTCTTATAACATAACGATTCGATGTCGGTCTTAAAACGAATTTTTCGAAAACACAGGATTGATACTCATCTTTAGACGTGGAGCCGGATGCCAGGATGGTTTGACCTTCCTGTTTGTTTTCCGGTTCTCTCCGGTTGTGTCTTGGTAGCAGTTTCCAGTCTGCGTGTTGGTATGAGGTTTGTATGTATGCGCTCGTCGAGGAGCTGGCAGTAATGTTCCTGTGTCTTGTCGTTGTCTCTGTTTTGTTTTTGTGTTGTTTTTTTCGGAACCCTTGACTTAATGTGATCATTTTCCAAAGTAGACATGCTTACTCGACGTAAAGCTGCTCCGACGCTCTACTGCGTCTGCCGTAAGCCAGATGACGGCCGCAAGATGGTGGCTTGCGACACCTGCAACGAGTGGTTTCACTTCAATTGTGTTGGATTCACAAACCGGATGGAGGCGCAGGAGAAGCCCTTCCTCTGCAAGCCCTGCTCGGCGATAAAGAAGGACTCCTCCATGCAGCAAGTCGGTAAGGAACCCGTGGTGACGGTTGGACCGCGCAAGCGGGGAAGACCCGCGAAGAAGAAGAAGCAAGAGCCCAGCTCGGAACCGAGGAAGCGGGGAAGACCCGCCAAGAAGAAGGATGAACGCTACGAAGAGGAAACTCCGCGCGAGGGAGCTGGACCGGGATCGGGCCCGGCGTCGTCTGACGAACTGTCGGCGGCTTTAGGCCGCCTTTCCGTCGACATTGCTGCATTTTCTTATGTACGTTGATCCCTTAACTGTGCATTTAGTAACAGTACCATTTTAGGAGACTGTTATGCAGTACGCCCGTATGATCGAGGACGATGACATTTTGCCTATCGCGGAATCCTTTCTCACTGCCCACTGATAATTGCGTTCTACTGTAGTGCAGATAGCATATAAAACGTTGTTTTCTCTTCATGGTCTTGTCTTCTTCATCTTGACGTCCTCGGCATCAGAAGCTACAACTATGTTTACTCGATTGTGAAGAACTCAGTAGGATAAGGACGCCGTTGACCAGCTGTCTACATCTTTGGGATATGGTGCCAGTGCATTAGAATAGACCAATTTTACAAGAAGTATCAGTCAGAACTTTTACTCGAAATTCACAAAATCACTCAATTGCAAAGGATTCAGCCAACTCGTAGAATTTCGCAGCCAATTTGCCCTTCAGAGCTGCCATTGCAGCATCAGCAGCTTCGTTGTAGAGATTGTATGCCTTACTTAAATCTTCATCTAAGCCATGTAAACTTTTGCTGCTATACATTTCAGCCATCCTCACTAGAATTGAGTATCGAGGGCGTTCGCAAATTTCAGAACTTGTCATGGCAGCATACTCTAGCGAACTGTTCGTCTCTTCTGGGTTATCATAGGCTAGAAATTTTTCATAATATTCGACTGCTTTCGGCCAATCTGCAGTTCTAAACTTCGGAGATGAAGAGAAATGAAGATGAAGAAAGTAAACTACCCATTTACACCGGTTCCGTTTCCGCTATCATAGCCCTCCGCAACAAACAGCATTGCACTTCTGTCTCCTAATTCGGCAGCTTTCACCGTAAGTTCAAATCCGATAGCATCGCGATCTTCTATTGCATCATCCTCAAGTACAGTTCCAGGCAAGCTAGCTTTTCTGTCATCCCAAGTCACATCTTCTAGCAAATCGTGAGGGTTACCTAAAGCATTTTTAAATTGGAAAGTCGGAAGGTAAATATTACCATATGCCATTTGAGCCACTGTCATGACAGCTTCCAATATGCCACATTTATGTGCAACTTCCAAGTGAAACACGGCTGACTCGTAGTCATAATCAAAACGAGGCTTTTCCAGCGGAGTACCGGCCGGAATGTTCTCTTTATTTTCACCAGTACCGCTGTTACCATCCGTTGAAAAGCGGCCTAACTCGTGATATCTAGCAATGTCGAGATGAATCTAAATTCAGAAATATCGTAGATCTAGAAAATCACAGACTTGTCCCAGAATAGAGGCGGCATGATTGCTTTTTGAAAGAGATGAGAGATGATCCATTTCCTCCTGAGAAAACAACCCAGCTGGACGAGATTGTTTCCGTGCTTCAATCCAATATTCTTCTCGTTCCGTTTCCTAACATTGCACTATATTACATCCTCAACTGAGAGAGTTACCCTAGTATTCCGAGAGCTGCAAAGAGAACTGCTGGCACTGTTCCAACGAACACGACGGTGTACTTGCTCACACTAAAATAGTATAATGTAAGTAACTTAATAAAAGGGAGTAGTAATACCCCTGTTTCGGCTTCGCCACTATTCATTGGTTCATGGTAGTCTTCATATTCCTCTACTTCATATCCCTCTGCTTCATAAATGTCGTAGTCCTCGCAGTCGTCATTGTTCACGCCTTCACAATCATCGTCGTCCAAATTAAAGCCTACAATAGTGTTAGTTCTTTTATCTCTCCTTAAAAGAATGCTTACTGGTGCGAGAATTACGGCTGCACATAGATACGTGACGATGCCGCAGTTGCTCCATCGCATTATCATCATCATCCGTAACTAATGGCTCACAAGCGTCGAGAGACGAATGAGTAATAGCCGAAAATTTAGTACTGGGATCAGTCTACAGAAAATAGCCATATTTTACATATGTGATACGAATTCCCCCACCATGGCCTGGGAATGCCCTCCATCGCGCAGTTTAATTTCATTTTTAGTTAGATCAAATTCTGTCAGGCACATTGACGTACAAATATCGTTGCATTTGTGTGAGAAGAAGAACAGAGCCATCCCACGCGTCCCTAAATTCCCGTCTCCATATCCTGTTCCATGACATGTATGGATCTGAGGATCGGTATAAAGATCACCAACACCTTGGATGTCTACGACAATCATTTGATGTCCACTTCTTTCAAAGGTGAAGTGACTGAATGCCTAAAATATAAACGAGGTATTCAAGAAGGCATAGTTAGATAAACCTGAGGTGTTTGGCGACAAACTTCTGAGACGAAGCCTGAGTTTGAATTGTATTTGACGTAGCTTCCCTCAATGAAGTGTTCCAAATGGAACAAAGGCTTTCCTGGTTCTTGAATAAATTCAAGTACGCACATTTGCACAATATCAATCTAAAAGAAGAGTAAATGAAGCTGATACTCATACACTAACTCACCTTCTTTGGAGGATTATGCCTGTTGTATTCTTCAGCCCACAATTTACTATCCATTTGCAACTTTACATCCTCAAATAACACGTTCCTATCCACACCCTGGATATACTTTTTTGCTACGTAATTCTGCGCGTGTAGCCAGTCGGAATCCCCGGAAAACTTTGATAGTTTCTTCAGTCTGTAGCATTCTCGCATAGCTCCGCGGGCAAATGACTAAAATAAATTCTAACCGGGGAAGTCACCTACAACTCACCTCAGGGTGCATTTTAACTTCAACTTCATCCTCAGTCCACTTCTTCTGGATAGCTGAATATCTGTGTCTTATACACTTCTTCGTCGGGAACTCATGAATTTTGTAGGGTTTCCAAGGGTCCTTGAATGACTCGCGCACTGATCGACGAGCAGCGTCCCGCCACCGTTGCATTAAAGATTGTCGTTGGTCTTCGGTGGCTTCTTCTTCCTTAATGTTGCAGGAAAAATCGGTAACCTCACTCTCGGCAGCATCAGGCTCCTCGTCGATCGGCACGGTCATCTAAAAAATTTCAAGAAGGTCCAAGTGATAAATGATAACAAGCTTGAGAGCAAAGTGATTAACATAAATCAATTCTTCGATACAGTCACATTTGCCACAATATATAGCTCGGTGATACTATTTTCAAAGGAAAACTCGGGGAGAAATACACATTTAAACTCCGCGTGTGACTATACAACGGCGAACACTGCATCGAGCTTCTTCGTAAATTGGGCGCAACGCATAAAACAATTTCCAATACTGCACGTGCATGCCCGAAACAACACCGTCATTGCTGATCGTTAGCGTCGCCGCGAAAGCTGCGGGATTATTGCGTACATCTAACAGATATTATAAATTTAGTCAAAGCGATTCAAGAAAAGTCAGATAATAAATATGTGAAGGCTGGCCGCTCGGCAGCTGGAACAGAGCGATCAATAAAGCGATAGAAAAGACAGGGATGAGAGAACGCGGTATAACGGAACAGATGATCACGAGACGTCTTCGTAGCATCTGTATTCACGCGAGAGGCAGCTGAACGTTTTGCGATTCTAGTCATGAACAGTCAAAGAACGATTACAGAGCGAACATATTACTACACTTTCAGACTGGTTTAGGCCAGAAAATGAAGACAGAGCACTGGTGATGGTCGCCACCTATCTCCCTCTCGCGCGCGCGTGCTACGATTGTTTTCAGACTTTTCTAGTGAGGGTGTTAACAAGCGACGAATTGTCTGGACGAAGTGCACTTTACTGTAAAGTCATTTGTATTGTTTGTCTGCTCCACGACAGGTGTCGAATAAATTTAAAATTAACTGTCTCCTCTATGACTAGAAAAATGATCTGTGTTTCATAGTATCAGTGGTTAACATATAACGAAGATTATAGCATATTCTTCGGATCTTCCAAACCGCAAATAAAGAAAAGCAGGACACTTGAGCTTTGAAATGAAAGGAGGGAGGATCAGTGAGATGGCCACATAATTACATACAAATATGAGAGGAGAACGATATTCATCAGCGGAAACATGTTCAAAGAACAAAGTTATACATCTAAGAACCAAAGGTTAAACAGCCACTTCCCGTCGCGGTGAGGCTACGCCATTCGCGTGGCGGGCAGATTCCTGAAAACACGTTGAAATGTTATGCATATTTTGTATAATTTACAATGTGGTCACTGCTTCGTGATGACTCAGGATCAGTGTGTGTGGTTCGGCCAAGAGCAACAGGTTGGTTTGTTCGTGAACGGTCCCATTCGTCATCTTTTGAGTCATGCAGGAGTGGGAGTGAAGGCGGCTGATATTGTTGAGTCCTACGGGGCAATGCTTGTCTTTCGTTCTGATTGCGGACTCTAAACGTTTGTAGACAGGGAACACTCAATACGATCATTCCTACATCACATAGAACACAATGAGCAAAATTATGAAGACGACAGCGATTCCGAGGAGACATCCAAGAACGATCGTCCACGTTCGGAAGGCCGGTGAGACACCCTATAACAGCATACTGTACATTGACATGTTAAGTGAATTATTGTACAGGGTTGCAAGGTTGATTGCTACTCTTAGACTTGCAAGTGTTTGTGGTTCCATCAATGCCATTGAGACAATTCTGACAGTTTGAAACTTGTTGGCTCGCCGAATCCAATGTGCATGATTGTTGCAACTGTCCATTCCGGCAAATGACTCTTGTTGTGTTAACGGGTGAGTCGCAAAGAAGGTCACAATCCGGTCCTTTGTAGTCTCCGTTGCATTTCACAGAAAAGCGAAGCTGAAGACTGAAACGACGACAAATTTTAGATCCATGGGAGCGGAATCGTACTATTACATTGAATTTACGAGTGCTCCTCGTAATGTTTCCGTTTGAACTCGCGGTTGTGCATTTCCTGTTGTAGGGGTGTAGTTTGCAGGAACGGCGACAAAGGTGTCTACTGCGACTGCACGTTGCATAAATGCTATGGATGCGTTCCCATTGTGGAAGCCAATTCCGTTGTAGAACACAATAACATCGATTGATTGCTGCAAGGATGTAACCCAATCCACAAACAGGTGAGCGACAATTTACCGGCTTGCTGGTCATCGTTAAGTTGTGGGCGACTGTCCAAGCACCTGTACTCATATCTCCATTGTCGGGGACGTCATAAAATTCACCAGAAATAAACGATACAGACTGGCTGAAATAGCAATAATTATGTGAACGGTCCCACGATTTGCTCAATTACTCTTTTGCCGAGAGTATTATATGAAAAGAAAATCGGCACTTGTTCAGTTTGTTGTCCATGTACGAGCAGCCCTGCTTGTCAGTGGGTGTACATTTGCAAGATACATTGTCCGGTAAGCTCAGAGTCGGGTTACGATAGGTCAGCAGCTGAACGTTCACGGTCGCGGAACTGTTGGAGTCTGACTGCTGAAATCAAGATAGATAGGATTTAATATATAAGAATGTATTTTATAGAAGTTTTCCGTAGTTTCACCAGATTCTTGATTTTTCAACATTTCTTTTTTTTTTTGCTATAACTGCCAAAAATTTGCCAGAAACTTTACGCAACGATTTGTTGTACCCCAACAACCAACATGTATCCCATCATAAGCGGTTTTATGGGCAACTAGCTCGTGCTTATCAACAAGTCTTGTCATACATCACTACCTCCTTATCTGCATCGAATTAGTTTTTCGCCCACTATACAGCTTTAAATGTTTCCGTTGAAATATAAAATAGATGTGACAAATTGTATTTTTTACCGAAGAAAATACCAACCGTTGTCCGCACAGGTTTGTTGACAACGCCCGTCTTTGGTCTGACAGGAATTACAGCTTGTGCTCCGTTGCTAGACTGCACTCCCTGTTGAGGATCAAATCCTTGGCTAGGTCGATAGAACTGTTGCGCCTGTTGCTGCAGGTGGTACTGTCCATTCGAAGGCTGCTGTTGCTGTACAAACCTTCATCATAATATTAAAAAGACAATATATTTATAAAGTAGCAATCTTACGGTTGTTGGTTGTACTGATACTGGCCCGCATAAGGATTGTGTCCTATTTGGGCATTACATAATGTAGAGAGCAACAGAACTAGGGAATAGGTGCAAAATACCTCAGCCAGAACCATGACTGTACCGACTGTGGACGGGACAGATGAGAACGGTGACTGCTCACATGCTTATCGGTCTTCGACGCCAAATACGCGCGCTCCGCAAACATAACCCACGAAGGGCCTGCAGTTCCATTTGACTTGTGAATATAACGGAAAGCATATTCATGCACAACCAGGCCCACAAATGTTCCGACAAAATGCTGCAATCAGCGGCCCTATCCAACCCGGATACTCATGCAGATGTTTATTTATCTGGTAATCTATCACTCGACAATAACGATTTATGTACTAAAATAAATAAGTAATATAAATTCGCAAGCACACAAACAGGTCGTCAGTCAAAGGAACGGTGAGTGCTCACTTCATGAACGAATTGTCGTGACTTCCGTTGTTTGTCCTATTGAACGAAGCGCTTGACCGTGATCCAGATGAATTTCTGAAAATGACAGGCTAATCATGAAAAAAACCGGTACACTTATACCCCCGGGGTAACGCAAAGCCGTAAGATCCTGCACTTGACCTAGAGAAAGACGAAGTTGGCCCAACGCTTGTGCTGCTCCTAAAGATTGCTAGACTTAAGCGAGTAATAATATAACTCTTACATGGAAAATAGATCAGGAGTTGGAGTTGTACTTGGAACGGGCCTACTGCGCGTCGGGATATTCCCAGCAGATAAACTTCTAAATCATTGTAAAATATAGGATTAGTGAGATGGGAAATCCCTACTGCGAGAAGAAGTTCGACGAAGCAAGATCGTTTGGTTTACTGTACGTCGAATGTAGTATTTTATCTACATCCGGACGTGGAGTAGTTTCCAGGCGACGATGAATAAATTGGCATCGCGAACCATATGGGCAAATACCTGTAAGGGAAAACTTGTTGCACAGTTGAGTTTTGTACTTCGGATGCGTCTAAATAAAAAATAGATATAATTACGTCAAGCTTAGCAACATGCATACCTGTGCAACAAGCCGCAGCTCACATTCACCATGCGCAAATCTGCACTGATCACCGTAATTGCAATGACCATGCATTTTGAAGCTATGGCATAGCGCTGTCTTGTAGGCTTCACCGCGCCGCTTGCTGTTCTTAACTTCAGCCCGTTCTTCGTCCGTCAGAGCGTGCCACACGTTGAACGGAATACCATGGATGAGTTGTTGTCCTGAAGAAGAACATAAACGAGCAAGATAAGACAACTCAAAAAATGACACACCGTCTTCCGGAATTTGAAGGTGAACGCGTGCAGACGACGTTGGCGGGTTGTACATGTTTGCCTGGTGGATCCGAAATCGCTCAAATCGACTAAATAAATGTGAGCTTGAAATGGAATTTGCAACGTACGCTGATGTGACGACTCCATGTTGAAGTAGGGCGTTGACATTGGTTGATCTCTAGCTCTCGCTCGCACCAGACGCGCGCCTTTCTACAGTATACCTATGATCCGGATCGCGCGGATCTGTTCAAGAATCAGATTTGACTGTCAGGGGAGGGTCATACTCTGCCTCTTTGACGCAGATGTGTCTTTTTTTGTATGGCGACCACCCGGAGCGCTTTTAACCTATACCCTTATTACACTTATTAGTCGGATCTTAAGCTTTTCGTCGCACATCCCCAGAGATATCGTTATAAACCTTAATCCTAAACAACGGGGAATCCGAAAATGTACTGCTACGGACCAGTGGCGGGATCGAAAAAACCGGGAAGTGCTTCCCGGTAACTTCCCGATAAATCCACGTCGACCGTAGAACAAAAATACCTTGGTAGACGTGGAGTGCCTGGCACACAAAGGGCAACCGGAACCCAGCTTCCCGGCACTTTCGAGCGAGAAGCCGGGAAGCGATCGGGAAGTTACCGGGAAGCACTTTCCGGTTTTGTCGATCCCGCAACAGTTGTGGTGTGAAACTTTTAAAGTTTTTACGTACACCTTTATTATTAATGTCCTCAGAATTTTGATAAACCGTTCGAGCCTGATGTCATGTAAATTTCTGATATGTCTCCAACGTGATCAACGCAACGGTCGGTCGGTGGGGTGTGGCTTCTCTTAGCGATGCGACCAGCCTTCTTACTTTGTACCTAAATTTGTTATTCAGTTCATGACAAAATCAATTTGACTGTCTATCTCACTGTGACTATTTTTACGATGTACGTGCATAAATGCTCGAATAAGAGTGTCAAAAGAGCAAGGGCGATTCCTGAGAGAAATATCCAGAATGCTCCTTGCGCTTTATCGAGGTTCAGTATACCTATAAGTTTAGGAACGTTAATGTCGAAGTGACGCATTGAAACCTTTTTGATTTGAAGACGTTCTTGTGGCAGTTGTATTGTCACATCTGTTATGATGTTGCGAAGCCACCCAGGCACTGTAGTCGTTTATCCATTTCGCGATAAACCCACCTTCAACCATTTGCCGAATTCTACAATAGATGCCCTGAGGAGAACAGATGACCCTTGTTGCAGCTACCTATTTGAAAAATAATTTGAATATGGTGAGTGTAATTGAAGAGGAATTGTGAGATATGTCGGCAGTACTCCATCTGCTAGAAGTACAACGTTGCAATTGCTGATTGCGTTGATTTTCAACGAATCCATGGCTCCAAGTAGGGCATAACCAGATTCTTCCTTAACCAGCTCGATACCTATTGCAATAGACGGATACCCCTCTTTCATATTCTTGAAATTACCTTCTGCTAAACCGTCAACATATGTTACCCGATTATTCTTCAACATCTCGTACCAGAGCTCTTGATAAATGCTAAGATGTGAGCGCTGAAGTGGTAACCTAAAAAATATGGAGCAGAGAGCATTCATACCGCGATCATTTCGACACGAGTTTGCGAATTCCCATCCATAACAAGTTTGTATTTTCCATTCTTCACAGCTTGAACCATTTCAGAGAAATCTGCTACCTATTAAATTGTGCTTTCTTATAACAAAACGGATACCTTGGAAGGGAAAGTTGTTTCTGTCGACGGCGAATAGTGCCACCAGACTTCCAGTGAACGTTGCAAGTAATGTTACGCTCGCCAACCACCAAAGTGCCAGCAGACTTCGTGAACTCCATGAAGTTGGTTGAATCGGTATGCCTATTTTGTTACCGTGTAGCAGGACTAGATTTTCACCTCTATGGGTAGATATTTTTAAGGAGTGCGTACTCTCCAGAAGTAATCATGTGGAATATGGCCCTCCAGTGGGAGATGCAACAAAGTGGGAATGAATTGCGTCCTACCTGCTCTCATGCTTCTCATCTTTCCCATTTCATTCCAATGGGCAGCTGGAGAACACATCTTTACTACCTCGTTTAACTAGGAAATTGTAGAAATAGAAAGTGGGATCACTTTGCTGCAATCAGCCCTAATTTTAAGAAGAAACGTACGATAACACGGAAACTACTGTTATTTTGTGGAGCCATTTCAAGGACAAAGAGCACAAGAAATTTCTCAACATTCGCTATTCATATGTCACTTGTACTCACCTTGTTGGACAAATACTGAAAAGAAAATCCAAATACATTGAAGCAACGAAAATTGCACTTCCATCTGATGAAAAAGGCATCTTGATATGAGCTTTAACGTTGCTGCTGACACTATTATGGTCGCAGCAGTTAGTCCCCAGACCTAACGTGCAATTGTAAGTGTCTTAAGAGTCATTTTTACTTACCTCGAGTTTAAATGGTTCAGTTACAATAAGAAACGTATTGTCCGTGTATTGGTCTGGCGAACGGATAAGTATGCCCGTTTTCTCGAATTGGAATGGGTACGTGAGATCACTGGCTTCGCTTCTGTCGTACTGCATGATCGCTGCCCCCGCAATGATGTCCGCGTTACCCCGGACTAATTCACCGAAGGCTCCAGTCCACGTTCCGTTATCCAACGTCCCCCATTCTTCATCGGGGTGATACACAATCTCATATGTGAGATTGAGCTCGACTGCTATCTGCCTTAATATCTCCATGACCACTCCAGGTCCAAAGCCTCGTTCTTGCTCGTACGCCTGTGACATATTTATATAGTTTACCTAAACAATCCCCTTATAAAGTGTTACGATTTAAGAATGTTACGTATGGCGGTTCTATTTTTGGGATTATGACCCGTAATGTTTTCCCTTTTAAGTCCTCGAGACGCTTTTGTTCAGCCACTGGGTGCTGAAATCAATTGCAAAATATATTCGTTGGACTAGTGACATCCTACGTCAAACATACCATTAAATAGAATGATCGGTGGCCACTGGGGACTGCGCTGTCCATTGCTTCCTGCTCCTCTAAAACATCCGTGAACTCCTCTTTCCAATAAAAATACTGACTTATTAAGCGGCGTTTGAGAATGTCAAGGTTAACCGATATATTCCGTGCGACAGTAACAGTTGTGAACAATACGTTAGAGGTGATGAACAGGAGAGACACAAAATTAGCATGTAAGGCAATTGGCCAGCGCATACGAACTGAATTGTGGCAAACAGCGCTCTCTTTTGTCCTTTCGAAGCATTGCTCGTGATCACCGGTGTTCTATTACCCATAGGCTGAAAGAGCCGCTCTTGATTAACAAGATGTTTGCTCAGCAAACACAAACGCTCGGTGAATTTTTTTTTTTGTATCGTCACTTGCATATTGATGTAACTAACGGACCATTGAAAGTGACCCATAAGTAATGTTCAAAAGAAACAGTTAGGAATAGACGCTTTGTTTTTGGGCAACAGCGCACTTTGTGCTTACTACCAGTTGAGCAACAATTTCCGGGACAAGATAAAGTCCTTTACGACCTGTTGACGGAAGAGTCATACGCCAGCCGTCAGTCAACACAGATTCCGCTCCTTCAAACCGAATGTTCACTACGGTTGCATTATTTCTGCTGCTGTCAGCTTGGAACGTGGAATGTGCCCAAACGTTTCCCTTGGACGAGGTGCAAAGTGTCGCGGTGAGAGGAACTCTTCTTTGTGGAAAGGTGCCTATGGTCGATGTTCACCTCAAGCTATACGACATCGATAGTATGTGAATGAGCAGTAATTCATGTAAGACGTTAGTGACGCACTTACTTAAGGAATTGATCCGGACGACTTGATGGCTACAGGGTTCACTGACGAAAATGGAGATTTCTACATAGAAGGCCACGAAATAGAGATGACAAATATTGACCCTGTACTGAAAATCTATCACAAATGCAACGATGAAGGACTGGTTGGAAAGAACTGTTAGAACGTGACTAAAGAGTGATTTTAGCCTTGTGACAGAAAATGGAAAATTGGCATCCCTGACAAATACATCACCCACAATAATCGGACTCCTCAGGCTATTATGGATCTAGGAGTTATGAACGCAGAAGTGGAGATAGATGGCGAAACCCGTGATTGTTTTCACTGAACCATCGAGATTTCATTTGTCACATCACATTCCATGCTCATAACAACTTAAACCTTGTTGTCTGTTGAAATGGTCAGCTGACCGATCCGTAAATAAATAGAGCACGTCGTAGGTCTGTGTACATGGGCTGTCAACTCGGCCAATTGATAACGGTATTCTCTATTCCCTTTATCGACAGCACACACCCTACCTGCATTTATGTTCGTGCGGCTTTTGTTGCCGGAGCTTTACCCAAATAAAGATAGGCAAGAGTAGTTCAGCTAGTTTCAGACATGAATTATCTCCTCGCCCTTTCGCTAGCCGCTTTGCTTACCACCCAAAGTGAGGCGTTTCGAAGGCAAAGTGTCGCTGTTCGTGGCAAACTGATGTGTGGAGGAAAGCCAGCAAGCGATATTTTGGTAAAGCTTGTGGATGATGATAGAGGTGAATCGGCTCTCTACCCCTGTCCTTGTCGATGCCTCGTTTGCTTGTTTAGGTCCAGACCCTGATGACCTACTGGACTCCGTATATACAAAGAGTAGCGGAGAGTTCTTCTTAAGTGGCGGTACAATGGAGCTAACCAATATCGATCCCGAAATTCGCATTTATCACGACTGCAATGACCACGGCAGGGTACCATTAGACTTGTATGCTTAATATTAGCAGTTCTTATTTTAGCCCTGTAAGCGTGAGTGGGTTATCGGTATTCCGGATAAATACATCACCAGCGGGAGCGAGCCCAAAAAAGTAATGAACATGGGCGAGTTGAACTTAGAAGTGGAACTTGAAAGTGAAGATCATGACTGTCTTAACAAGTAACGAGTTTAGAAACAACTTGATTTCAGAATAAAGATGATTTCAGTGATTTTTTCTGTGTTGGTCCTAAGGTTTGAACCCAAAAATCGTACTTTTCCCCAGTCATATTGTCTTTGGCGTGGGTGATAAGGCTTTATTACGATGTTGGGTTTATCTGCACTCATGCAGAAAATGCGGGGGAAGCCTCCTCAAACAAAGAATTTTCATGTGATCTTGATATCCGCTGCTTTCACTTTAAACATCCTTTATTTTGTTTTGATCGTTCCTGAATCACCGATCAAAGTCAACCAAAGTGATAAATAGAGATTCCGTGGGCTTCGTTTAAAGTGACTTGCTTTCGTTCCTATCACCTCGCTGCTCTGTGGTGTCTTACCGTGCCAAGTGTATTCGGCGCTGCAACTAGCGGAACGCCTTAAGCAATGACAGTTCACTGCGTTCGCAGACCTAAACTGAGGTGTGATATCACTCGAGATGGCGGTGAATAGAACCGCCGTCAACAATATGAAATCAGTAAACAGTGACTACACTGATAACAGTTTTGACGGTGACATCTCAACTGTCGTGCGTGCGAACCATCTAAATGCCTGTTCCTACTATATGTTCTAATTTTAGACTCTATGATGAGAGCTACTTGCTTGTTACTAGGGTGTGTCGCTGGCCTGGTCACATTTTGCTACTCCGGGATTATTCCTGAGCAATTTACGGGGCAGCAGAGTTATAAGGTTACTGGCAGGTTGCTATGTGGAGAAACACCGGCCAGCAATATTAGAGTAAAGCTGGTGGATGACGACTTTGGTAAGATACCGTATTGCCTTGGATCGCTTCATTATGATCATCAATAGGTCCTGATCCTGACGATGACCTTCAGTCGGGGTACACGAATGACGAGGGCTACTTCGAACTGTCGGGAGACACAACCGAGCTAACGACTATTGACCCTCATCTGAAGATCTATCACGACTGTAACGACGGAATTGCCGTAAGTCCTACCAACCTGAGTTCTGAATGCGTACTCAGATTTAGCCCTGTCAACGTCGATGGAAATTCGAATTACCGAACCACTACATCACTAAAGGAAATAAGCCCCATAACACCCTCGACATTGGAACTTGGAATCTCGAAGCAAAAATGCCAGGAGAAAGTCACGACTGCATTCACTAACTTTTCTGGCGTATGTGCAACAATCTTCAGCTACAAAATAAATATCAGTTGTTTTTCTTCCATCTCTTCTTCATTCGGTCTAGATTTGCTAAGTGCCGTAGGGTCGGTCTCCCATGTGGACAGTTCTAAAATTAGTGGCTTTCTACGACACAAAACATATTTTGTCTTACCCAAGGATGATCCATGTGCGTCATGTGGCGTATAATCTAAACATTCGTGTTGTAAACTGTAATTTGCAGTTTTTAAACTCACTCTTCTCATTTCGTTCGGAGAAAGAGCTTTGCCAATCATTACAGAGCTTCGACATGCCCGTGAGGCGAAGATTCTTCGCAGTTTCGAGGGTCGGTACATGACGCCGGGAAATTCAGCGACCGCAGCCAGGATTTCGTCAATATCTGTAGCAATGTTACCGCTAAACAAAAGTGGAACCAACCTTTTGCGTCGAAATGCCAATTATGCAAAACTGGTACGGCCTTTATGGCGACTCTCTCTCCAACATCTCCTAAACACACCGCTCACTAACAATTTCTTTGTGTACACATTCAAACCATTATCGAAGAATACGAAGTCAAATCCGTTTCTCAAGAAAATGTTGAGATTGTCCCGTAAATGGGCTTCCTGAAGGGCTCCGATGTCCAAAAATTGTGGTCTAAATTGTCGCGTTATAGGACAGAGAACAATGATAACTGACTTTAACAACATTTGCGTCTGAACCTTGGCACTTTTTTGTAACCTCTCGAAGTTATACTTTTCATCGCAGGCATGTTGGTCAAGGATGAATATGTCAGATCCAAGCCGAGAAATAATAAAGCCTTTATTGAATTGACCGATGACTCTCATTCTATCGAAATCCTGTTTTCTAAAGGCATATGCATGGTTTAGCTGTGAACTAAGACAGTATATAACTTCTACCTGAGTAACATTCGTAGTTCGTTTTCGGCAGTTTCGTCCTTTATTCCTGACTTAAAAGCCCGGTCCTTAGCCATCGTCTTTCGAGATTTCTTAGCGGTGTTTTTATTCAGGCGTTCAATTTTCTTTGCTACCTTCTTCATGGAGAAGGTCACAGTCTGTTCTGTACGCCAGTAAACTAATATTGCGTTGAATAAATTTAGATGCATATCAGTAACTAACCCTTCTTCTTCCTTTTCCGTTTCTCCGGACATTTAGCTGGTTCTGCTGAGGAAGGCGCAGTGCTACTGATTTTCGTGCATTTTTCAGGTAGTTCAGGAACTTTGAAAGTGGGATCAGCTGGTGTTTCCTTCCTATCCACATCGGACGATGTAGACATACTTCGAGCTCCAACCACCGCAGAAGGGACTACCTAAGCAAGGATTTGTATTATTTAAGCAGCACTCGTAACGAAAATAACCATTCTTGGCGCTGGGCGCGTGCTCAGTTGCTTCACTTCGCCAGAACTGCCCGGATTATCGTTACATTTACTCCTGAATGGTGTCACTGATGCGGGTTCCGTCGCACTATTTGTTTGTCGTTCTTCGCCATCGTAGTATACATGAGGGTTTGCCTGTGATGGAGAAGGCCGAAAGTCCGACAAGGTAAGCTTATCACGACTGTCCTAAATAAAAACGTCAACAGTAATGCAATTAAACAGATAGATTATTACATAGAATGAATCCACCTCTTCTGACACATTGCTTCTTGAAAGGCTTACGGTGTTGTCTGTTGGGGGGAATACGGTATCGTCTGCCGGAAGGTATACGGTATCGTCTTCTACTGTTGACTTCTCTAATGGTTTAATAGATGAATCATCAGCATCGGCTGCTATGTCGCATTTCCCGAATGAGAAGTCTTCTAGCGTCTTCATGACAGAGACCGTCCTGCGCTTTGCAGCTTGGCCCACAATAGAAGCATCCAGGGGTCGTTTTTTAGAAGACGAAGGAGTGCTTGAGAAGCTTCTCTCGGTGTCAAAATTCCTACTGGCTTTACTCTCTACAGACTCGTAGCGACCTTGAACAGCTGTAAATGTGGCCAGCATTGATGAGTGGACAAGCGCAAATAATTCCTTCTCGTATTCAACAAACACGGACCGTTTGTCCGGGCTCACATTCACATCGATATGCTCTGTAGCTTTGATTAAGTGCGAGAAACAAAGAAGAGACCAACCTGGTGGGACAGTGATAAAGATGACCAGCATACAGTAACGCCCTTTATTATACTGTTGGTAGATCTGATTTACAATGCGACAAATCTGAAAAAGTATTGAGCAAGTAGAAAGTGGGCAGTAAATAATCATTGCATACCCTTGCGTATTCGACAGGTCTTCGATTTATGTAGATAAACTGCCGGTCTGGATTATTTCTACCACTGCCATGTTCGCAGGAGCTCACATACCCATCTACTCTAAAGTTTCATACACGTGACGTTACATGAATGCATGTATTTACCGTAATCGAGAATAAAATGCTTGCTCTTGCTGTGATGCATTGTAAAGCGCAGTAATATTTTCATTTGGAAGGGTATGAATAATTTTCAACACATCGGATTTTTCAGCTTTTGCTCCAAATAAAGATTTGATCACATCACCCAACGATGCGTTGAATCCAGGAGTTGTCAATGACTCAGTTCGCTTTCTGAACGGATCTGTCTGTACTATAAGAATGGCAAAAACACTTACGCTCCAACTGTGGACGTACAAAGAAAACGTACATCTGGCCGAGACAAAGCAAATGACTGGACAACGGCTAGAAGTTTGCAAAACTCTCTCCTTGAGTGCTTTTCAAATTCCTGTCTTCTTACAGGAAAAGTTTCGAATATATTGCGAGCGATGATAGACGTCCCATACTGTAACGATCAAATTGTATATCACAAAAAGAACAAACTTATATACCTGACGAGGCACATTTGTACGGGACGTAATTTCTCCCTTATGATTGAACTGAAGTCGTGTTCCAAGAGCACAGTCGCGGCATCGGGTGGTTATGCTTACAGTACTAAACAGGAGCAGAGATGATGAAGCACATACACATGAGGATGAACCTGATAGCTGACAGGGCGTTCAGAGCTTCACCTCGGAAGCCAAATGTTTCTAAGGATCGAAAATCGTTGATGTTTGAGATCTTTGAGGTTGAATGTGGTTTGCCTAAAATTATTTTGCTGTCGTTCTGAATAACTGCGACTTGCAACTTACAAAGAGCATCAAAGTCAAGAGGAGAAATACCAGTTCCATTGTCACTGATCTCAAGCGATTCGTATCCATATTCCTTCGCTTTGATCTCTAAACGTGCAACATTATACATCGAATGTACAGCCCCCAGGAAGTACCAATCACAGAGGCTCCTGCATCAAGGGAGTTGTCAATAAGCTCCTTACAAGCTCCCGCAAGGTTGATAATGACTTGGCCCACGCATATCTTCCTACTGACTTCATAATCCAAAAGCTTAATTGCTGGAGCTGAACCTTGTTCTGAAGATCGTGATGCTTCAGAAGTTTCTACAAGTTGTTTCGACTGATTGGTCGAACTTTCAGTGGACATTCTGCTTGACACTTGCTCTGTTTGTCTAAAATCTGAGCCAATCTCCAGCAAAAAAGGCAATCGAACTTCCCACGAAAACATACAGTAACTAACAGCGGCTTACACAGGGACCATGCAGTGGAACACTTTATCGCTCGTCGAAAGCTACTTTATGCAACGGCGATATCAACAGGAATAACGGTTTAACAGAGGAACTGTAAATTAACCTTTGCAACACTTTGCAATCGATGTTTGGGAGGGATTATATTTTTTCTGGCACATGTTGCGTTTTCAGTTTCTTGCAAACTTTCGCTATGCAGATATTTTATGTGATATTAGTGATGATGTGTAAAAGCGCGCCTATTTCAGATCACACATGGCAACACATCAGCTAGGCGTCAGTAAAATCAACTTCCTATATCAGCAAATTTTTGAACAAGTAATTTCCTAGTCATCGAAGCATATGTATATCAGAGATTTAGAGATCCGTAGATGGAATCAATTGGAATGAGTTCTTCCTTCTTCACTTCAATGGACCCTTTCTTCGGGACGTTCTCTACAAGATTCCGGTCGATTTACTTCCAACGTTGAGGCCTGTCTTCAGTGAGCTGACGAATCGTTGTGTTGCGGTCATCGCCTCCAGCAGAAATGTAAAATTTTACAATGCTTGCTCGGTAAGTTCTGTAATGATCTCCTCTGCGAAGATTGGAAACACTTGACAAGAAGTTGTTTGAGTCAGGTAACGTGATGGCATGTTCACTTTAGTTCTTAATTCGGTTATTCAAAGGAGTGTGTTCTAGACTCTTACGGTGACCGTATTCGCACTCGCTAACCGATTGGGAATATCACAAGAGTTTCTGGAGATTGTGTTCTCCGATGAATACGATGTCATTCTAAGGGTAAGAAAGGATTTAGAGCACCAATTCATTAACAATGCTTTAGAAATTAGTGTCGAGCTTGGCGACTACTGTAAAGAACGAAAGCAGCATATATCTTAAAATCATTGCTATGGACACGATTATTATTTTGCACTCAACATGCACCGAGCTCAGCAGAAACTGCATAATTCCATACTTCTTCTGTAAAGAATTTCGACAAATTTTTGAAGCTATGTTCAGTGATGGAGATTGCCGAAGTACGCTTGGACCTGATGCAAGTAAGACATGAACATGTTTACCTTAGCTCATCTGTTGATTTAGTGAAAGTACTGGCACTGCTGAAAACAAAGGAACGTTCTCTAAAGTCTCTGGCCGAACTAAAGCCCGTCCTAGACGATAATCTCAGCATCATGGTACGATGGATACTTGTCAAGTAGTTTTGCTCACTGTAAGCATTTAGGGGTTCCTTCAAATCTTTTCAACATGGCTACGAATATTGAGTGACAAGTTCCTCTTTTCTATTGGTCAAATCAGTGACGAATTTGATGCAATTGAGTGCTTTTCGAAAAAGGTTGCGAAATTGGGTCCTCAAAAGTTGTAATCGTCTATTCAGGCGCAGCATTTAGCTGCTGTTGGAATTCAACATAATGTCGAGGAGTCCTATGAAGCAAACTTCGCTGAAGAAGTTGAATTCTTGCTAGCATTCTACAATGTGATTTCATGCAGTAGGAAAGTGACGGGTTCTCTATTTTCGGTGAGAACTTGAAATTCTTTTGTTACCTAAAAAAGGCTTCATACAGACTCCCCCCACTGAATGCTTTGACGAAGAAGGGCCAGGAGCACATGAACACAGTATAGTATGTTCTCTGCTGACATTTTCTTCTTTCGTCTTCAGCGATTTGAAAGGTGGGTACTTGCGATTCTTCGTAGCGCTCATGCCACATTACAGCGGAGTCTTCTAAGGAGTGCGCGAAGTTGACCCTTCTCCTTCTGCTACGGATAGCCGACGACGGCTACATCCAAAACGCCCTTCATGACGTTGCCCTTTCTGCGGCGGTTCCGTTGTACATTAAGCCCCAGCTACATAGACCTGGACAGCTTGACTTCGGGAACGTCAGTCAAACTTTGGCCACGTCACTGCTGGCTTTGCTAGCCGAATTTCTGAGATCTCATCTAAGTCGGAACTTCCTCTTTGACCACTACCAGTAAGACGTAGAGCAATCGAATGACCGTACAACAAAATTCTCTCATCACCTCCAAAAGTGATAGTTGTAACAATGACCTTGAATGTCGCACACCAGATTTCTGTCTTCTTAATCGATTTCAGTTTTCTGTAGTTTGCCGCTTGCTGCATGTTGCAAATCGATCTGATTGAGTTACCATGTGTACAAACTGTTTTGCACCGTTATCAGTTCCGACGATCGCATGATCTTTTTCAGCTCTAAAATCCTTTTGTGTTCCACTTGATCGCGCTGGAATGCAATCGTTTTAGCACAATCCACGTTTGCGCTGATAGATCGTGAAGCTCTGCTGTCTGTACCACTTATCACTACATTGCAGACAGCGGCAGAAAGCAGTGTAGACGTCTAGACTTGTTTTTCAGGATAGCTGTTGGCACGGTCCATAGAATAGTTGTTCACGAGAAGAGGTCACGGCTGCGCACAGGATGTTGGAAACAATTATTTCTAGGTATTTTTTTCTTGTCGTCGCTATATAATTTCGCAAATTTAGCCTTAATGTCGGTTCTGCAATACCTCGGTTCAAATGAGCAAACCCTTTCCTCTTCTGGCGATGTTTTTCGTCTTGCCACGCAAGTAATGGTGGTTGTCAACTTATTTATCACATACGGCGACGTTCTTTTGCCGGATGCCGCATCATACGATTTCCTTTACTATGAGATCGTGCGGCAACATAGTGTGTTTACACGTATCAATCATGCTGCGTGCTCAACATTGCAGAAACAAAATCTCGAAGAATGCGAAGGGTCTACGCTCGTCGCGCCATTGAAGAAGTAATTCCTTACCCGTTTAACATCTAATAATCCTCGGTATTTAGCGAATGGCCGTCTAGACTTATAAACCAACTAATGAATGCTCTGTCAATTGTGAACCATATTACGCCAAAGCTGACGGAGATTTCCGCGAAACAAGGAGCCCTTTCTGAAGAACAGGTGAGATCTTATCGCTATGCACTACGTATCAGTGCTATAGTCTTTGACCTAAAATTTGTTCTCATGTGCAAACTGTGCACAGGGTAAAGTGGAGGTAACGGGCCAGCTACGTTTGATGATACCATTGATCGGTTCCATTTGCATTTCGCATCGTCGGCTAAAACATCACGCTATTTTCGATCAGTGGGGTGTTTCGATGAGTGACCACTTTCGTGTGGTGGCGCGATCAATTGCAATGTTCCCACCCTTGACGTGATATATTTATAGGTTCTCAAAGTTGTCCAGGAGAGCTTTGACTCATTGAATTTGAAACTGTATGATGGTTTAGACGAGTTCGAACTTTTTGACTTTCAAGAAGAAAACGAGTTCTTGCTCGAAGTGGTAAGCTGCGATTTTTTTCCAGACAGACAATGTCTTTTAGGGAAACTCGGTTGTGCGAAATTATTGGGAACGTCGAACTCCCATTGATAGTTTAATTGTGTATAGTAAATTGGCCGAACGGCTTTCCACTATGACTTTATAGGGTGAGTGTAATCCTTCAACTTTCATTGCTTGTAAAGAAGGTTATCAAACTGGTAATGTCGGGTGTTTATATGTCTATGTTGTGTATAACAGCGCTGATCCTGGTAATAAATGTTATTCATTGATAACTGGTTGATAACTTATTGCGGTTGCGCTTCCGACGCTCGTTCTTTGACGTCATTTTCATCATTGTTCGTTTTGAGTGAACCGTCTACTTGTTTTCAGGACAACCACAAATGGTTGCAGCAAACGGAGTGGGTTCCCGCAAGGGGTTCTATACTCCCGTGGACGGTCAGCCTAATGCGGAGAAGGAAGTCATGCTGCGCATTCAGGATCAGTACCACGTTCAGTTTGGTTGGTTTATTTGCAATTTTACTTTACAACCACGTTATTTTTATAGCAAACTACGAAGAGTTTTTCCGGTGGACGTGCGATCACTATGCCCAATTCTGGGAAGTTGTGCTGAAATACTGCGATGTGAAGCTCGGATCACCGTATAAACAAGTAGGTTCTGGAGTAAATTGACACAATTATCCGTATGTTTTTCAGGTGATCGATCAGACAAAGACAATTGCTGACATTCCGGCTTGGTTCGAAGGAGCTACGCTAAACTATGCCGAGAATTGTCTGCGGAAGGGTGGTGATCTTGACACGGCGATCATAGTAGCGTGTAAGTGTTTATTTCCATTTTCAATATATTGTGACTGTAACTGCTTTCAGCTCACGACGGACATTTGACCCGTTACGACTACCGAACGCTGAGGAACGATGTCGCTTTTGTAGCCAGTGCTTTGCGTAAACATGGCACAGGCGTCGGTGACCATGTTTGTGGATATCTCCCAAACATGTATGAGACCACTGTTGCCATGTTAGCAACTGCCGCCATCGGAGCAGTGTGGTCTTCTGCCTCTGTGGACTTTGGAGTTGTTGGCGTCTGCGACCGTTTTCGTCAGGTATCGCTCTTCTGTGCATCCCACATGTATTTTTCTTCTTAGGTGGTTCCGAAGATGCTCTTTACTGTCGATGGCGTTACCTATAAAGGAAAGAAACATTGTTTGAAGGACAAAGTTAACGCAATTGTCCAAGGTTTGTATACGATATTTTCGTATGTATACTCATAGTATGAATGAATTTAGACCTGGTTTCAATTGAGCATGTCGTTGTTATTCCGTTCCTGAAGACTTCTGTTGAGCGTAAGGATTATGAGAAGCATGAGAAATTTGTTGCCTGGAACGATTTCAAACACTGTGTGAGTACGAAGCCGCTTCCCTTGGAGTGTCTACAAGTACCGTTCTCGCACCCGCTCTTTGTCTTATTCTCCAGTGGAACTACGGGAACCCCAAAAGCCATGGTGCATACAGTAGGAGTAAGTGTCATTTGAAGGAAATCCACGATGAAAAACTTACCGTAATTATAGGGAACTCTGCTGAAGCACGTCGAAGAACACATCGTGCAAGCCAATATGAAATCGTCTGACGTTATTTTGTTTTACACAACTTGCGGATGGATGATGTGGAATTGGCTTATGAGTGTGCTGTACACAGGGGCCAGTTTGGTACTGTACGATGAATCTCCTCTTGAACCGGATGCTCATATTCTCATAAAACTTTGCGCTTCCACCAAAGCCACTATTCTTGGAATGGGCGCAAAGATTTACGACGAATACACCAAGCGCGGGGAAGACTTTTGTATGATGACGGTGTTTTGTACTTGCCTTATGAAAGTTATTTAGATTCCATGTATGATCTCAAGCAGCTGAGGTTGGTTCTGTCAACGGGGTCCCCTTTGAAGCCAGCTTCGTTCGACTACATCAATGAATACATTCGACCTGGTGTCGTTATTGGATCAATCAGCGGAGGAACCGACATTGTCGGCTGCTTCATGGGTTGCACATTGAATCTTCCGGTTGTCCGCGGAGAATGTCAACATTTGTATCTTGGAATGGACGTACATGCTTATGACCATAATGGTTTGTGGACTTATATTCTATATCATTTATATGCCGCACTGTATTAAGGACAAAGCGTGGAAGATGAACAAGGAGAACTGGTATGTGTCGCACCTTTCCCGAGTATGCCCTCGCATTTCATCGGAGATAATAATGGACAGCGGTATAAACGGGCATACTTTGAGAAGTATCCGAATATTTGGGCCCATGGAGACTTCTGTCTCATTAATAGCAAGACTAAAGGAGTTGTCATGCTTGGAAGGTACGTATGACCTCATCGGTAGACCGAGATTAAAATTATCCTCAGAACGAACCGTAGTTCTAATTAGAAAAGCGTGTGGTCTATTGAATCTACGCCGCCTTAGATGGCACGGCGAGCTTCTATTTCATTTTTGCAGAAGTGACACGACATTGAACCGTGGAGGCGTTCGCATTGGTACCGCGGAAATCTACAGCGTTGTGGATGGCATTGAAGCCATCGAAGACTGTATTGTCGCCGGACAAATCATGTAAGTTGAGAGCATTGCGTAGTCCTACCTTACAAATCTCTTTCTTAGCCCGGAAGCCGATGATGAGCACATTATTCTGTTTCTAAAGATGCGTAATGGTTTCTCTCTGGACGCCGACATTATCTCCCTTATCAAATCTCGCATTCGGACGCAGATGTCTCCGCGCCACGTTCCGAATGCCTTTCACGCCGTTCCTGACATACCGGTAAGTCTTTGTTCACTGTTCGGCTCATTCTCCTTCTTTGTTCATTGTAGTACACCAACAGCGGAAAGAAGGTTGAGCTAGCGGTCAAACAAATAATCAACGGAGAGAACGTGGAAAAAGTCTCCTCACTGCGCAATCCAGAGGCGCTCGACCATTACAAGGTCTTTCGCAGAACTTGAATAACTCGTTCTAAATTAATGTGTCGTTTCACTTACTAAATACTCTGAATTATCGTTTCGTTCTTGTGTGAGCGTCGTTGTGGCCAGTATACATAGAGTTCTATTGGGTCGAATACAGTCTATTTACCACAAGGGTCTCGGAATTTTATGGTGTCTCTCAGGTATTAGTCATTGTGCGACTTTGGACCTCGAAGACCTTGCTCGACAGTCGGCGGTAACCCAATTCGTCCCCGCTCGTAGTACCAATCACATTTGTCGATTCGATTACAAATGGGGCTGTTCTTGCACCTTTACGTTCACGTACAAAGCGTCGTTACACTCGGATCGCAATTATGAAACGCAAAGATGGGTTTTTGCACCTGGCCGGGAACCAGTCCGATTAGTCAAACGTTTCTTAGGCCGACATTGAAAGAAGGATAAAACCCTTTTGGTGATTTTCACAGTCTGAATTCATAAAAATGCCCAAACTTCAGCCTTATCGGGTGTACTATTAAACGGACGCAACCCGTCTATACGATTCTTTTCGGAGTCTTTTCAAGATATGACCAGTCAGCACTGGTTCAACTATGAATCACACTTGTTACGTTACGCCCAGGAATGTGCGGTTGTGTATAGTGGGTGGTGGAAGACAGTTGAGTCTTCAAGGTTCCCACTTTAAAAACAAATCATTTCGGTTTGATGGGCGGGGCGTCGACGCCCGTTAAGGAGGAACCGGTTGACCGCATTTAAGTTCGCCGTTTCAAGCGTTACTGTGTGCGTTATTGTCTTTAGGTGGAAAGTCGGCTGCGTTTGACATTTACTTATCTCGAGCTGCACTGGTGACCGTTACTTCAGCCCTGTGGGGAGAGGTCACATCTCCTTGAATCTGTTTGGGTGTTAGTCGTGCTACGCGACCTTGAATGTTCCCTTCCACCTTCATTAACGTTTTATGCGCGACCACACCCAAAACGATACGGAGAACTGCCGGCCATTTGTGTTTGCGTTATTTCCTTCCTACTCGCTAATTCGATTTTCAGAGAAACGATGAGTGACGAATACCGTAGCACCATCTCGGCCCGTCCGACTTTCAACCGCACCATCAACAGCTCAACCTCAAACTCATATGGCCCCGTCGGTGAGCAACAGCAATTAAATTGTAAAACTGTAACGGTCAAATGCGTTTAGCTTCGGGAAACCGTGTGGTGAAGATTGTCACTGAGATGAGCTCTTCTTCGATGAGCAGCGGCATGTCTCCTTTCGGACAGAACGCCGCCTCGACGATCCGAGATGCGCGCGAACGTGAAAAGAAGGAGATGAGCGACCTTAATGATCGCCTTGCCAGTTACATTGAGAAGGTCCGCTTCCTCGAGGCCCAGAACCGCAAGCTTAACGCCGACTTGGAATTACTCCGCTCGCGATGGGGAAAAGACACCTCCAGCATCAAAAGCATGTACGAAAGCGAGCTTTCCGTAAGTCACATCCCATGAGTTCAGTATGCATTTAAAGCTGTTTAGCAAGCACGCACCCTGATCGGTGAAACTGATAAGGAGAAGGACAAGCTGCAGGAGCAGGTGAAGAAGATGACCGAAGAGCTTGCTGAGTACCGTCGCAAGTGAGTATTTCGGCATTTGAAGGGTTTATAAAAAGATGTGTATTGTCAGGTTCGAAGAGGCTGAGCGTGGACGCGAAACCGATCGCACTAAGATCGATGAGCTCTTGGTCACTCTGTCCAACATTGAGGCCGAAATCAACCTGCTTCGTCGTCGCATTGAATTGCTTGAGGAGGAAATTCTGCGCATTAAGAAGGAGAATCACCGCCTTGTTGCCGAACTTCAGCGCTGCCGCACGGTAAGCATTCAGCATGAAAAGGACTTGCAAACAAAATGATGCTTCAGGACTTGGACCAGGAGACCCTCAACCGCATCGACTACCAAAATCAAGTCCAGACTCTTTTGGAGGAGATCGATTTCATGCGTCGTGTTCACGATTCCGAAATCCGCGAGCTCCAGGCTCAGGCCGCTCGCGACACCACCAGCGAAAATCGCGAATTCTTCAAGAACGAGCTTGCTTCCGCAATCCGCGATATCCGCTCAGAGTACGACCAGCTTAACGCCACTAACCGCAACGACATGGAGTCGTGGTACAAGCTCAAGGTGCAAGAAATCCAAACCCAGTCGGCTCGTCAGAACATGGAGCATGGATACCAAAAGGAAGAGGTCAAGCGTCTCCGCACTCAGCTTACTGACCTTCGCGGAAAACTGGCTGACTTGGAGGGACGCAACGCTCTTCTTGAGAAGCAGATCCAGGAATTGAACTACCAGCTGGAGGATGACCAGCGTTCCTATGAAGCGGCTCTCAACGACCGTGATGCTCAGATCCGCAAAATGCGTGAGGAATGCCAGGTCCTTATGGTCGAGTTGCAGATGCTCCTTGATACTAAGCAGGTACTGTATTTCACCTAGTCATTTTTCTTCAATACGCCCTTACAGACATTGGATGCCGAAATCGCCATCTACCGTAAGATGCTGGAGGGTGAAGGAGAAGGTCCGGGTCTTCGCCAGCTTGTGGAACAGGTAGTCAAGACTACCGGTATTAACGAAGTCGCTGACACCGGTATGATGGCATAACCTATACTTCTATACAGGAAAAACCATTTCAGAAACCATGCGTGTGGTCAAGGGCGAAACCTCGAGTCGCCAGTCGTACTCCCGCTCGGCTAAAGGCAATGTTTCCATCCACGTAAGTGTGTGACGTCACGATTAGTCTTAACAATCCGGCTCTAGGAAACATCTCCTGAAGGCAAGTTCATTGTTCTTGAGAACACCCACCGTGCAAAGGAAGAGCCGATCGGCGAGTGGAAACTCAAGAGAAAGATTGACGGAAAACGCGAGATCGTGTACACCCTTCCCCGGGACTTCATCCTCAAGCCCGGAAAGACTGTCAAGGTCTGGGCCCGTAACCAAGGTGGCTTTCACAATCCCCCCGAGCAACTCGTCTTCGACGGCGAAGACACCTTTGGCGTGGGGTCCAACGTGCACACCATTCTCTACAACAAGGAGGGAGAAGTACGTTTTGAACTTTCTTATGTTGTCTTGTGTTACATTATCCCATTGTTTAGGAACGTGCCACGCACATCCAACGATCAAGCCAGACCGCCAACTAAGCTTCGACCTTCGAAGAAAGCGTTTTTAAATTTCGCATGCGCTGAACATGTACTTGCCGTTGTTAAATTCATATTGCATATTTGTATCTTTCGTGTTCGCATTGGCTTTTCTTTCTGTCTTTGACTTGAGAGACAACGTTCTCGTCGAAATTCATAAGAACTTCGTCGAAATTTATAAGAACAAGAAGTACTGCGAGCAGTATGTGCCCAAGCGTCGAAAAAGTCTGCTGAAAATGTCCGAAAAATAGCGTTGCTCCGGGCTGCAGTAGCCCGGGAAGTCGTAGACAGTTGCTTTGCAGAGGCTTCGTGAACATTCCGAATACTGTCTGGAAACGAGCGGTGCCCTTAGCCCGGCTGCCTTTCATTTGTCAGACAGTCTATCCCGTCTACACGGGGGGATATAAGGGGATGATTTCTCAGAAATGAGTCATTCTGCCAGCTGGCCTCTTCGAAGATGGACGGTTCAGCAACCTCATCGGGATCGATGCCTTCTTCAACGCCTTCACTGCCGCCTTCAACGACTCTACCCACCACCGAAAGCCCTGTTTCGGACTCCACCACCTGTGAAGCCTCCGCGCCATCCCCTGGGGAATTGGAGATGCCGAAGACAAGAAGTTCCTCTGCGAAGCCGAGTGTCGAGAAGCCGATTGGGCGCCGTCAGCCAGCGACTCATGAAGAAGAGGGCAAGCGACCTGAGAAGCGCCTTCTGCGCTTGACGAAGCAAAAACAGAGAAAGAAGCCGGTTGCACGCCTTCGGGATGCTAAAGGCCGTTTCGTGAGGATGCTCCTCCACGTTGTAACTAATAACATATAATATTTAATTGTGTTTGAGTTAATTAATAAAATCTTTACTTACATATGTACTGCGTTCTTTCATATGAGGTGCGATTGGGAGTCCATTTCCTAAGTGTCTGCAACTAGAATAAAAAAACGACGGAAATCTATAAGGCGCTTCGTTTTCAAACTTTGTTAACTATACGATCACGAAAAAACGAGTAGCGTACACAAAACGCAAACATACAGAATATCATCTTCACGTTCCGAAAATGTTTATTCAAAAGAACACAATAAGCGTTCGTGAGAATATCAATCGCCGAGTTTGGAGCGTGTACAAACACCGGTAAGTTGAGGGCGCGCGGGCGTGAGGGAAAAGAACGGCAGTGACCAGTTCATCCGGTTTTCGAGGTGCCCATCGCCTGCGCGAACCTGTATTGTATTTGTTTTCCCCGTGGTAATTTGCGTACGGCACTAGTATGCAACGCTGTCAGGGCGAATTCGCTGGTGTGTCCACTTTCGTTTATAGCTAAACTCGCAATTTTTGAGACGGTACCCTCTATGTTATCCTGAGACTCTATGGCTAGTGCACTTGTCTGTATAGAAGCACGTTTGGATAAATAGTAGGTGATGGTCAAATTGGGTGATATTCCAGCTGTACGTATTTCACGGATGTAAAAATGCTATATCCTGAACATCTCCCTCTGCGTATTGATCCCTGTGCGGGTCCAGTTTTGCATGAGTGGACGTCGCGCATTGAAATGGGCGAAAGTGAAAAATATAGGTCGGCTACGTCTCTCTACAAAACACTGTAACGATGTACGCTTACGCGATCGAAAGTGTCATTTTCTACAAACGATCAAATATGACCTACCGTTTTGTGATCACAGTTAGCGTTTTTAGAAGTTTTAAATACGTTTTGGATAAATTTATATGATCTGCTTTTCAAAACACCGGTTTTCCTTGGTAGATGAAATGAAAGGTCTACATTCCTTACATTGATTCTGAGTCTATAAGGCCTAACTTTTACGTCTTTCTCGGGCGCCTTTTAGAAAATCAGATAATTCCATTAGACAATCATGTGAGGTAACTGGACAAACTTCCTCTAAGCTCAATAGTATTCGGTGACTAGCCAAATCAGTATCAAATTGTGGTTGCACATCATCGGAACCACCTGCCTTACGATAAGCCCTTCTTCTAGGAAGACTCGACTTTACCCATACTACATGCCCAATAGCATATGGTGACTAGCCATAAAATGATTATGATATTAGTAGCACCTTAAGCAACGCCATTTGATCAATGAGAACCGATGTATGTGGAACAGTGAGGGATGGAAATGCACAAGGTTTTTCTCTCTGGGATTATTCCAGCGCTGACTAACGATATCCGCAATTTGCATATGACACCGTTTAGGCGTTTGCACAGATCCGTCCAGCCCTCCTTAGTCAGCACTCTGGAATGCAAATGACGTTCAGGATGAAAGAGGAAGCGATTGTTTCAGTGCGCGACGCGAACGTTGTAAACGCTGGCGCTCTGCGCAATTCCATTATCCACAGCACTTATCAGTCGTTTCCGATTTCCGCAACTTGCCTTTCCGATCACGCGCAATGTTCAGTTTCGCATCCTCGGATCGCAAATCCACCGCGGTCACGCAAATCCTATCAGATGTTATATTCTCATGCTCATCTCATCCAAGGGCGAAGTCGTTGAAAGAGAAATCGCCGAACAAATTGAGTGAGTGACTCACGTCAAGCCTGCGACCATTTGCGTTCTGACCTTAATCCGCATTCCTCCGGTAGTTTGCGTTAAATTCCGACTTTTATGCTTCGTTCATCAATGCCCAGTCGGCTATGCTTTCACTGTTTACTCATTCCTGTCCCAAAAGTTCCCTGCAATGACCTAACGGTCGACGTGAGGTAGAACGAACCCTCTTGAGGTAGAAGACTCCTCTGAGACATATTAGTGTTCACGGTCGATGATCGCCGTAAGGTGAGACAGGATCTCTGTTTAACACCGTGAGCTGTCGTCCATTTCCCCAATTATTCTGCTGCTGTGTTCTTCGAGGCGACCCTCAAATGCACCAATTGTGTCTGAACCGCGACGGAGACGACGCGTCGGATTCACTTTCTTTGTTTCTGGATCTCTGTCGGCCGCGCGCTCTCATCTTCTCATCGTTATCCTTTGCGATCGCGCCAAGCATCGGTTGAATATCCACCATTCGATCACTTTCCAGGGAAGTGGATAAGTGAAAGTGTCTGGTTAGCTCCCGGGTGTGACCACCGGCGACTGCCTCTGTCTGCACATAGGTGGTCCCTATTGTTCCTGTTGCAGTCGAGTGGAAGTAGTTTGTTGTCGCGATATTGAAAAAAACTGATAATTTGGCTTGCGCGAATGTCGGACATGGAGTGGAGTTGATGACTATGATGAAGCTTTTTTCTGTGTTCGCCGGGTCAACTATGCGTATGATGTCGTGGAAGTCGGTCGATTATCATTTTTTGCCCGTCACCACCCCTCATGGATCAAGCCCCTGTAGCATTTTCGGCTTTACTTCCAGAGCTTGCTCCGATGGGAGTGCCCTCGCTTGAGCCCGTTCTGCGCAGATTCTTCCAGCGGTACGGCTACTTCTGCTACACGTACAGATGGACTTTGGTCACTGTGTCTCTCATTATCATCCCTATTCTGTCCGCCGGTTTTTACCGCTTGAACGAACTACGCGTAGATGATCCTGCCTACGTTTTCACTCCGAAAGAGGCGAGGTGAGTTGTTTGACTTGCGCAGCCTCTTCAAAGTGCCCCTAGGTGGCGACACGAACTCAACGTGTTCAGTACGTTGTGGCCACTCAACGAAAACAAATTCTTACCCGGAAAGTCTTTTAAAAACAAGCGTTTTGTGAACATTCTCATCAAGTCGAAAGATGGAGGGAACGTTCTTCGACCCGAGGTCCTTTCCGAAATCGAAGTGCTGAACAGCTGGATCATGAACAATATCACTGTATCGACGGCCGATCGGAAGTACAATCTCACTTATCAGGTGGGATAACGCGTCGTGCGCGTTGTTCATTGACAAATTACAGGATCTGTGTCTGAATTACGACTGGGTGTGCGGTGGTAACGAACATATCGCGATGTTCCAGCAGATGTCGAAAGTGGGAAGAGTGATTGATCTAACCTACCCGAAAGGCGGAAATCAGGTTATTCCTTTTTCCGCCTTCTACTCACCAAATCTGTCTTTAGGATACTCCCGCATATTTGGGTACCACTCTAGGGGATATCACTCTGAACGAGACAGATCACACTGTGCAGGAAGCGAAGATCACTCAAATTTTCTTCTTTTTGAAACAGGAAGAAGAAACGGTACGGCAGTACTCCGCAGATTTCTCGTACGCCGTGGAAAAATTCCTACTGCATGCGTTCGAATCAGAGCTCATCCAAGTGTCCTTTGCCCACTACCAATCACTCGAAGACGGGCTCGACGAAAATGCCAACCGCTTCGTGCCCAACTTCGTCTTCAGTTTCAGTTCACTGTCCATATTTGCGATCGTGTGCTCGTTCGCCTTCCGAAGAGTGTCGTCCTCGCGGTTTGGGCAAATCGACTGGGTTCGCAGCAAACCTTATGTAGCCTGTTGTGGTCTGTTCACGACACTGTTGGCTATTTCCGGTGCTTTTGGCATGATGATGTTCCTCGGGGTACCGTACAATGTCATCAACACGATCATCCCGTTCTTGATCATAGGTACTAATTTTTGAAAGGCGCCTACTGAGGCTAAAACTAATGTTTAGCTATCGGAATCGACGACATGTTCATCATGAACGCTTGCTGGGAACAGACGGATAAGTCGCTTTCCGTACCCGACCGCATGTCGGACATGATGGCGCACGCCGGAGTAGCGGTCAGCATCACCAACATTACCGACGTCCTTTCGTTCGCCATCGGCTGTATAACAGACCTGCCCGGAATCCAGTTTTTCTGCAGCTATGCGTGCGCCGCCGTGGCCGTATGCTACATTTTGCAGGTATAATGGTGTACTCGTCTCGCCGTGTGGTAGCCACTCCGTTTAGTTGACGTTTTTCGCCGGTTTCATGGCGATCATGGGCGACATTGAACATGAACGAAGACATTGTCTCTTTTTGACGAAAGTAGACCGCAAACCGGTGAAAACACAAAAAGTGGTCGACGTCAGTAAATGCGACTCGCCACAAGTTTACCCCGAGAACTTCAAGCAGTTCCAAGTGTGCAAGAACGACGCTACACAGTTGCAGCCTGAAGAGCTTCAAATGAAGAGTGTGCAGAAGATCTTCATCGACGACGAAGAACAGCTCAAGAAGGAGACGATCAAGACGGAAACTACCAGTAATGAAATCATCTACAGTGGCCCTGGAGCCGACCTGGAGAACAAGATGCAGCTGGAGAAAGAAAGCGCCCAGACTGTACATGAGGACGGAGTCATCCAGAAGTTCTTTACCTACACCTACGGTCCTTTCTTGTTGAAGAACTGGGTCAGAGTGCTTGTCTGTGTGCTCTACGTTGGCTACATGGCGGTAGCCATCGTTGGATGCGTTAACTTCCGAGAGGGACTGAACCCCGGAAACCTAGTGACAAACGACCATTACATTGCGAGATACTTCGAAGACTTGAAAAAGTTTTGGGCTCAAGGACCACAGCTCCATGTGGCGGTGCTACAACCACCAAATTTCACTGATCCTGTGCAGAGGTAGCGCGAAGAATTGATGACAGCGCAGTTTTTATATATTGCGTTCAGAGAGCAAATGATGGCTGTGGTGCGGGCGTTCGAGGACACCGAATACACTCTAGGCCGACGGGGCACGGTATTCTTCTTCTTGGAATACTTGAACTATCTTGACGACCTGAACGTCGAATTGGAGAACACCGAGAAATTGTGGAACAAAAAGTTGAACTCCTGGCTAAAATACACAGGAGCGAGCAACCAGTGGAAGACCGACATGTTTTACAATGAAACCACCCATGAGTTGGAAGCGTTCCGATTTCAGGTTTGCAGTAAAAAAGAAGGTGCAATTCCGAAATACTGACGTTATAGATTGCGATGAAGAACATAGTTGAGCCTAATGACCACAAACACGCGACAAAGATGCTCAGAGACATCGCTGATGCGCAACCCTTCCACATCGAAATTTACTACGAAGCCTTTCCGTTCGCCGATCAGTACCTCATCATTCTGCCGGCGACGCTCCAGAACGTCCTTATCTCGCTTGGCTGCATGACGGCCATTTCAATTTTCCTCGTGCCCAGTCTTCCCTCGGGTAATTTCACGGTCCCTTATTGAGTCGTATATCATGCTTTCTTAGCTATTCTAATTCTAATCTCGATCATCTCGATCAACATCGGAGTGTTTGGCTACATGACCCACTGGGGAGTGAATCTGGACGCGGTCTCCATGATATCCATCATCATGAGCATTGGGTTCGCTGTTGACTTGTCGGCGCATATTGTTTACGCTTTCGTGACGTCCCACGGCGATACGCACGAGAGAGTGGTAGGAGCTCTGGAGCACTTGGGATGGCCCATCTTCCAGGTGAGTTCAACAGATCAACAGCTTCTAATATGGTATTAACACAGGGAGCCACTTCCACCATCACCGGAATATCCATTTTGTACACGGTCGATGCTTACATCATCCTGACCTTCTTCAAGACCATTTGGCTGACCATGTTCCTCGGCATGGTGCACGGCCTCATCTTCATTCCAACAATGCTCAGTTTCATTCCTATCTCATTCTTCCACATACCCAAGGAGGTGCAAACTCACTAAGTCTACTTCGAACTTTAATTTATTACTGTCGCATAGTTGTTGTATTTCCGTATGGAAAACCGTCGCCCCACTGTTGTGCTCATCCCTCGTTGCGAGATTTGTTGGATTGTTTTGTGTATATACTGATGTCTGCACAGTCGAACAAGTTATTCCTGATTATGGGTAATGAATGTTGTCTAGCGTCGTCTATAGTTTGAGAGCAATGCGCGACTACCTTGAAAGGCATAAAACAAATACGAAATAAAAAATGAGTATAAGGAAGTTGTTTCTCCACTGGACAGATTCAAGAACGCACTCCGTCCTGTAGGCGAAGAACACGTTCTGCAATGCTGTGCTAAAGTTCAGTTGGAATCCAGTTTAGTCCCACATTTGAGCCTCGAGAAACGGTCATGCTCCGCAAAAGAGTTTCAAATATGGAACGGCTAAACGGTGGATGCTCTTCGGACAATGGGTGTTGAACTCGGCAAAGAACCTCCAGCGACCAGCGAATCCGATGACGGTGAACGACGACATCGTTGACTTCTCCATCACTACCGCAAACTCCCATCTATCATCTGTCGCTCAGTAATTTTTGATCAGGGCGGTGCAGTAGATCAGCACATAGTGTGCCTACAGCCGCGAAAGGTTCGGCTACGTTTCTATATCTCCAAATATTCGCCTTCTAGCTGGTTAGGCGGCTGCCGAGAATGTCGGCAAAGTTGATGTATCCGCTGCGTGAGAACTGTGCATTCTTCGGCGGCCGAATTATGTGGACTTTTGATACAGGAACTGGTGCAAAAGTTGTTGCAACCCTACAAATACTGTCATCGTACGGTGACAGCCCAAGGTCGACCATATTCATTCATCAAAGACTGTCCGTTTCAGGCCGTGAAAAAGTCCGTGATCTGGATTCTCTGCACCGCATCGGCGATTAGCATGAAGATCTTATTACGGCGGAGTTGAGATTTGGTGACTGAGCCGCCATCTCGCTCGAGTGCACCTGTCAGCGTTCGCCATACAAGGTTGTTTTTGCGCGGCGTACTGTCCCCAAGCGTGTTAGTCAACGTGTTCCATCAACTTTGTCTCATGTCATGTATTTCAATTACTGTCTGCACCGCTGTCACAATTGGTTAAATTTTGGCTGGCGTTCTTTTCAGAACGGCAACAAAGATCAGTTTATGGTCGAACACTAACCGAGTGCGACAGTGCCGTTCTCCTAAATCAAAAGGTTCTCATGTATTTTGAACGCCTTGAGCCACAGAAGTGAGTTGACATCGCCGAGACCGCAATGACTGAAGAGCCTGTTTACAGAGCACCAATATGGGCAAATGTCAAAGTGTACAAAAAATCCATTATTCTCGTTTTGACTCCTCTGTTGTTGCTTCCATTATTGTTCATATTTCCTAACAATGTGGTAAGACCAAAGTCCGCGAAGAAGTTGTCTAGGAAGCCGCAATTTTCAGCTGGAAGCACGATGTGCCTACTGTGTGCTGGTCATGGAGATATTCTGGGTCATGGAGATACTGCCGCTGGCGATAACAGCCTTGATCCCTCTGGTTGTTTTCCCGTTGATGGGAATTATGCCCTCCGAAAAGGTTTCAAGGGTGTATGTATCGGTTTGTTGTAAGAGAGAAGTTAACCACTTAAACGGGCAGTTTATAGGACACCAGTTTTCTCTTCATCGGAGGACTAATGGTAGCCTGCGCTGTTGAGAAGAGTAAGCTGCACAAAAGAATAGCTCTGTTCGTCTTATCCATCGTAGGCTCGCAGCCTCATTGGTAAGACATTGCGAGCCCTGAGACACATGCTATTTTCCTATAGGATCATGTTCGGGTTCATGGCAGTCACCGGATTCCTAAGCATGTGGATTTCGAACACAGCAACAACAGCGTTAATGGTGCCTATTGTACAGTCCGTGATCGTTGAACTTGTCAAGAATCATCGTGGACAGTACGAACTGGGGACGATGTTAGACCACGAGCATTCGAACCGAGAATCGTTGCCGCTGTCAGGCCGAAGACGATCCCTCAGCGTTGATCAACAACGTCGTCTCAGTTTGGCCTCTAACAAACATCGGTACACCCTGTTTAAATGTTGTTGTGATCACGAGTTAACCACTGTTATTTAGCGAAATTCACGAGATCTTGTCGTCTGAAGAATTGAGAATGGCCAAAGGTCTTCTGATCTCGGTCAGTACCGCTGCGAACGTCGGCGGCATGGGCACAATTACGGGCACTGCCTCGAACTTGATTCTGATTGGACAGCTTAATAAGTACACCGAAGAAAGTTTGAACTTAAGGACAAAACGGTTCATTTAGATTATACCCCGGTGCCGACACCGGCATCAACTTCTTCTCTTGGATGGTATTCGCCGTCCCCATGGTCATTACAATCTTGGTCCTCTGCTGGCTGGTCTTAGCCATCATTTTCTTGAGAAACACGCCGAAGGGAAGCGACATTGTCACGAGGAAATTAAAATCGAATTACGATAACCTCCCTCCGATTACGTTCTCCGAATGGGCAGTGATGTTGGTATTTTTTTGCCTGCTTTCGCTGTGGATCCTCCGCGACCCGCAGGTGGTGTCTGGGTTCGGCGAATATTTTAAAGATGGGTACGTGACTACTGCATGGCGTCCCAGACAGATCGCACATTCAGATACGTGACCGATGCTACAAGTGCCATTCTCATCTGTGTTCTATTGTTCGCACTTCCTGATGATACTCCGGATTTCATGCGAAAAAGATACGGTAACGGTCCAAGTGGGAGCCTTGTAACCCGGAGGAGACCGCTTTCCAGACAAACACCGCAAGATGAAGGTGCGCAACAGCCTTCTGGACTGGAAAACGGTTCAAGCTAAATTCCCATGGAACATAGTCCTGCTTCTCGGGGGAGGATTTGCTATGGCCGCCGGAGTTCGCGTATGTTCTTTCGCACTTCAAAGCGTCGCTTTTGTTCATCGCATTGTTTTAGGAATCTCATTTAAGCTATCGGATCGGCGAGCTGATGAGCCACTTGCATGTCTTCCCCAGCCTCGTCATCATGGCTATCTGCATGGGCATTACTATCATGCTGACCAACGTGTGCAGCAACACGGTGACCGCTTCCATCTTCATCCCCATCGTGGCCGAGCTAGCTTCCTCGCTGAAAATACACCCGCTGTACTTCATGCTTCCGACGGCATTGGCCTGTTCGCTCGCGTTTGCACTGCCTGTAGCCACGCCGCCCAACACGATCGTGTTCGCCTCTGGAATGATTACGGTCACTGATATGGTATTATCCGTAATCGGCGAGTTCGCTGTTCCTCACGACACGAATTCAGGTTTCCGCCGGCCTCGTCATTACGGTTATTAGCTCGGGCGTGGCCATCCTCAACATGGTCGTGTGGGGAACGTCGCTTTTCCGGCTGAACCACTTCCCGGCGTGGGCTACGCCGTTGATCGTGGAAGAAATGGCCGTGTCCAATGCTACCGTAATTCACTATCTGAACATGTCGCATGCCGCACTTTAGAGCCCCGTTCGCCCCCTTCGTCCATTTTGTACATACGAATAAACCTCACGAGCGCCGTGCACTTTGTTCGAAAGCATTCCTAACGTGCCGAACGGCGGACGTGCGTTCCCGACCAAAGTTCTTCGTTCAGTCTAAAACGCACGTGCACTTTTGCATGCGCGAGAAGTCGCCGGATGAATCGGAGCCGCCGGACGAGGGCAGACGCAAGGACTTTCGCAACTCGCACGACGCACAAGCATTTTGCGTGCCGGAGAGTGACGCAATCGACTCGGACGGCCAGCGCTGTCGGGCCGAGAGGCGGGCCGTTCGCCGGGGCCACGTGCGACTCGGCAGTATTTTCTTGTACGCGTTGGGCATCAAGGACGTATCCGTGCCGTTTCTCATACATCCCCCGTCGATCCCCGTGTTTTGCCTGTCCGAGCGATCACTCTCACTCTGGCCGACGGGTCTCAGCCCCCGCGCCGTCTCCTCTTACTCGGACAGTCTGTGTTGACGGAATGGCGCCGCCAGACGTCCCTCGTTGACACCTTCAACTGTCACAAAAGCATATGGAACGCGTACGTGACAACGGCTCCGCTCAGAACCTGCTGCGATTATATAAACTCATGCAGTTGGATGCGCCTCCCTATTTACTCCTACCCCATAATTCGATCCGGGCAAGGTCAAAGGGGGAGGCGTAATAATCACGATCAAAGTACTTTTGCCTGCTCTCATTCCACAAATTGATCGTCGGCACCCTGTTTGTCCGGGGCTGTTGTCTGTTAAGGGCCGTCCCGCGGCTTTTGCCCAAGACGTTGCACTTCGCGAGCAAAAAGTTTCCGAGCACGGTCGCGTCTGCCGCGCGGGTTGCCATCACTGATTCCATTCTATCGTGATTTCAGCGTCGCCTCCTGTTTGTGCTAAGTCGCTGAGTGGTCCTCTCTTCAACATGGAGAACGGATCACCAGTAGCCGTCGGCGAGACGTCCCCGAAGACTCTGTAAGTCTGCTCAATGCCTGATTAAATGCCTTTCACGCTTATGTTTAGAACGACTGTCAAGAATTTCTTCCGCTACTTTAAGGATGAGGCCATCATAATCCTCACCCCGCTCTTCTGCTCCATCATCCTGTTCCTCTTCCCTAATCACGTGGTAAGTAGATTATTTGGGTTCGGTGAGATCGCATAATTGCTCCGCTCCTTATGAGCACGTACACACGTAGGCATGTAGAACGCGCGTTCGCCGCGAATAACATCGATAGCTTAATGAGAGCACCTGTTAGAGAGCGAGTGGGATTGTGAGAGAACGTGAAAGCTGTTGTGGAATGTTTGGCAAAAACACTGCAATCAAAATATGACAGTGGTTTGATAAGATGACAAATGCCCGGCGCCACTAAAGGGACATTATTTGCAGTTGGAGGCACGATGCGCCTTCACCGTGCTTGTCATGGAAGTCTACTGGGTCAGCGAAGTTTTGCCACTTCCGGTCACCGCTTTGATCCCAATGGTTCTCTTCCCCACCTTCGGAATCATGGAGTCCAAGAAAGTCGCTCAAACCTACTTGGCGGTAAGGTCCAAACTGTAAAGCATAATGCAAAAGGGTGCTTTAGGATACGAACTTCCTCTTTTTGGGTGGACTTATCTTCGCCGTTGCCGTTGAGCGATGCAATCTTCATCAGCGAATCGCGCTCTTTGTCCTCTCGGTTGTTGGATCGCAGCCGAAATTGTAACATTTCTCCGAAATGCCGACCTTTTAATAGTGAAAAATTACAGCATCCTGCTTGGCTTCGTGCTCTGCACTGGATTCCTCAGTTTGTGGATCTCGAACACGGCCATCACCGCCCTTATGCTTCCGATTGCACTTTCGGTGTCCGCTGAACTTGCTGAATTCAACAAGGATGAGGAGATGTGCGCCATGAACGAGAACGGCGAAAAGCTTGGAGAGGCAGCGCCCTTGAGTGCGTCGAAAAAGTAACGAAAACACATGTAGAGTAAAATGAACCGCTTTTTCCTGCAGGGATCTTGCCAACACCCTTAACGAACAGGATCTCAAGATGACCAAGGCGCTTCTGCTCGGTGTCGCCTTCAGTTCTAGCATTGGAGGTCTCGGTACCATGGTCGGAACTGCTACGAACTTGGTCTTTTTCGGTCAGATGGGAAAGTAAGACCTTAGAAAAATGACATGCTTAAACAATTCGTTGTCATTAGTCTGTACCCCAAAGCGACGAACACCGGAATCAACTTCTTCTCGTGGATGCTCTTCGCTTCGCCTATCGTCATCATCGGCCTCATCCTTTGCTGGACAGTCCTGGGTGTTCTATTCCTGCGTAAGAGCCCTCCCGGAAACCCAAGGATCTCGGCCATGCTAAAGGACAAGTACCTAAACCTCCCTGAAGTGTCGTTCGCTGAAAAAGCCGTCGCCATCTTCTTCTTCATCCTTCTCGGTCTCTGGGTCTGCCGCGAACCTCAGATTTTCCCTGGATTCGCCCTATTCTTCGAGAAAGGGTATGCTTGACTAATCCAACAGAAATCATTGTCTTCTTTAGATACATCACCGATGCGACTAGCGCCATGATCATCGTCCTTATCCTTTTCGCCTTCCCGGACAAAAAGCCAGAAATTACCGGTTGGTTAAAATATGCACTTTTGAAGTGAAAGGGTCTCTTTAAGGTGCGAAGAAGATTGTTAAGACTCGCCTGCTCGACTGGAAGACGGTCCAAAGCCGTGTCCCATGGAGTGTGATCCTTCTGTTGGGTGGAGGTTTCGCCATGGCCGCTGGTGTCAAGGCAACTCGAACTTCAACCAACGTCATCTCCTACCGTATCCATATTTAGGAATCGAAACTGAGCGCTCGCATTGGAGAGATGTTGACCATTCTGGACGTCCTTCATCCCATGGCCATCATGAGCATCTGCATCGCCATCTCCGTGTTCGTCACCAACATTTGCGCGAATACCGTAACCGCCTCGATCTTCTTGCCCATTGCCGCAGAAATGGCTACCTCACTGAAGGTAGATTAAGGCCATCGGGTGGATTATATTCATCGTTTTCAGATTCACCCTCTCTACTTCATGCTTCCGATCACGATCGCCGCTTCGTTTGCGTTCGCCCTTCCTGTAGCCACCCCTCCGAACGCGATTATCTTCGCCTCAGGTCTTGTCAAGGTCAACGATTTGGTAAGACTGTCCACGTATTATCCTTCTATAATATCTCACTCACAGGTTGTGTCGGGTACGATCCTCAGCGCTTTGCTCGGAATTGTCACCATCTTCGTCGTCCAGTTCTGGGGAACGCTTGTCTTCGGGCTGAGCACCTTCCCCGCCTGGGCTGAAGCCAACGTCACTACAACTTCTTAGACTCCTCAACTCGTGTTTCGTGCCACTTAAACTAACTGTTGGACGTGGTTTTAACTTTACTCAGTATCTCATGTTCAAATCCTTTCCTGTCATAGATGTTGCAATGGTAAATAAAGAAGAATATGAGTCCGACCAGCGCTATTTGCATAGCGACGGAGTTGTGCCCATGGGCAGTTATTGAGTTTGGCCAGAGTTAGAGGAACTCGTGGATTCACAAGCTGGCGCACCCGGCGAGGAACGAGGGAAAGAAAGAGTTTCCAGACTTTAAAGTACGGAGGAAAATCAATTCCCGCGTATCTTCGCTCAAATGCCGGCAATCACTTGCTTGGCTCCATTGGCATCTAAAACTCCATTCCGTGCTCGTCCCGCCACTACCCGGTAAACTTTTCATTTTTATTTTCTTCATTTTCAATAAGTTGAACTCCGGCGAAAACTTTCACCTTAAATCTGGTCGTAGGTGTCTCTTTTCAACATTACGTCTTGAATTTCCCGAACCAGTTTGTTGATGATCGCGGCGGTGTTCGCAACAACCAAAACCGCCATCACGTACGTTCCGACTGTGTCGATTATTTTCAAGGAAGGCTAAATCAGTCATTGAGTGGCGTATTTTTCTCAAGTTGTGCGCACCTCAAGGTAGATGACAAGGGCGGCCGCGAAGACAAGAACTCCAACGCCGTGATTGAAGAGGATATGGAGCAGTTGATGAGCTCGGACACTTATGAAGTCGCCCAAAGGGGTGAACCGTCGTGGTTTCATGACTGCAAAACATCCTCTGTGATGAAAGCGAAAATAGAAGCAAAAATATTTAAAAAATCTATGAAAATAAGAAAATAGACCTAATGGGGGCTCAATTTCTTTTATGTTTTTTTTTTATTTTTAATTGATCGATATATTTTAGGTGGACTGGTTGCATAACCCTACCGTAACACTTATGCTTAAAATTTTCGTTTGTCCTTTTTAACTGGGCACATCTATCAGGTCAAGCAAAAGCTTAAATTATAGAACCAGAATTCAGAAAACTGCAAGGCGTCTCGTTGATTTTAAACATGTCTGACTATGTAGGCAAAAAGTAAACATAACTAATGAAATGGTCTGTTTTACTATTAGAATGAATCAAACGAGACCTGTCACATCATGAGTTACACATCGAAAGTTATGAATATGAACTTTGGATTAATATGACTGAAATTAAACGGCTCAATAACCAGATCCTTAGTTGCCCAAATCATCTCACCTTTTGAGAAGTGCATAACCAGCATGGCTATGTTACAAAGTACCGCAATTATGGAAATAATAAGAAGTAGAGTCTCGTCGATTTCGAACTCTGTGGACATGGCTCTTTGCGTGGCGCAAAACACGAAAACGCCTGTCAGCGCGTACAGGAACAGAACGCACGCGATCAGAAGAGCGAATTCTGAAATCCCCTCTTTATCAAGCAGTCGGACACCTTTTGGAACCTGAGTATCTCCAGCACGGAGAGAGGTTCTTATTAGTGGAGTAATGTGTGAGATAGTCGGCAAACAGACGAACTCCGTCAGTGATGAGTAGAATACTGCCGGCGGCACTTCCGCCAACGATTTCCACAATGAGCAAAATGAGACAAATGAGAGATGCCGCTCTGTAGACGCAATCCCTTGAAAGCGTCTCAAAAAGTAGCTTCTAGGAGGCTAGAGACTTACTTTTTTACGTCCGTCGGACTCAAGATATGAGGATTCGGCGCAACATTCGCCGTTTCAACACTGTCTTGCTCCATGGCCGATTTGAGCTCCCTGACAGCTTCCACTGATTGAACCGCTTTGCGTAGAAGTTCTCAAAGACAAGCACAAGAAGGCACCTCGTATCAAAAGCACAAACAAGTAGTCTACTAACAAACAGCTTTCGCCGCTCCATATTCTCTGCAATCTTATCAAGTGGCACGTGAGAAATCGATATAAATACATCAGTGTTCAGATTGTGAAATGGATCCGACGAGACTCAATGCGAATCTGGACGCCATCGGTAGTCAGCTCGATGTGCTCCCGAAAAATCTCGACCATCAGGTCAGCCATGTGATCTTATCAGTTAGCGAATCCGATTTTTGATTCAGTTGATGATACGTGCCCTTTTTGGCACACACTTCGTTCTTACCGCCATCGCGCTTCTGGCCCCGTGGCCCCCGACTGCGTTCATCTTCTACAATGCGTTCCTGCTTGGTGGATATCTTTGGTTGGCGAGCACGTCCACCGCCATGGACTTGGCCCTTCAGAAGTGCGCTTTCGTCGAAATCGTCTCAATCCCGCTCGATGTGCTTTGCATCGCCCTCTACTACAACAGCAGCACGAAAGAAGGTGCTCCTTAGCTTGAAACTTGAGCAGGGGTGTTCATAGGTCATACTGACCCGTGCGCTTCCGAGTCTAGGGTTTTCCTGGCTGCCGGTGAGATCCAATGGTGGAAATGTATATTTTCTGGAAAAATTCTCATGGTAACTGGTTTAAAATCACTTTTTGGGCCACAATGAAGAATTACCCAAAAGAAATACTTATTCAAAAGCTTACTCGGGATTAGTTTTATGAAATTCGATGTTTTCTCTAAACTTCCCTCTGGAACTCAGGTCCCACAACGATGAGGCGTTTTGTTAAGAGAGTTACAATTTGCGCCATGGGGTATGAGAAACCAAAAAACCGCTGACACGTTTGGATATGACGATGAAAGGCGATTTCCAGGAATCGACAAGGGCGCCCTGGTAGCCTGTGCCGCTCAAGTCATCGTCCGTTTTGCTGGAATCATAGCGCTTCGCAGGATCAAGAAGGAACGACCAACACCCGTGGTTGCCTCTTCTTACGAAACTGTCGCAGGACAACCCACCGCCTACCAGGAAGGTCCTTCCTATCAGGACACTGCTCCAAAAACCATCGGAGACGGATTGTCCGAGATCAACCGATTTGCCCAGCAGCGTTCCAACCAACCGTTTCACTGAATCTCCACTGGCTTCATTGGCTTTTTCGTTGCACAACTCGTAGATACACAATTATACATAGTTGCTGTGTCGTGAGTGTATATTGTGAATAGTGTAGCATAAGTAGGAAGATGAATTAAATAGAATGTTCACAGAAGAGGAATACCGCAGCAGAATAAATCAATGTTTAATCCGACATGAAGATTGAGGATAAAAAAATTTGTGCTTATTAATATTTAGTTAATAAGTTAAAGAAAAATTCGATGAAGAAATATTCATCAGGCTAGCTCAAGAAACCAAGTGATTGTAACCGATAGATACACACATCTAGGTCATGTGTTGAAGTAGCTGTTGGGGTCGTTTGTACCATTGATGGCGGCTGGAGGCTCGGCTTTCGGCGCGCAGCAGAAATTGAGTCAGTTGGAGGCTTGGATCGGAGCTCGGTTGGGGGCCGATCTCTGTCTCAAAAATAAATCAGTGAATACGCGTCGCTTCACGGCGACCCAACAAAATCCTATAGCCATTGAAAATTAGGGCATTATTTTGCCCTGGCATCTGTAGGTCTGGTGTCTCAAATCGTTTGACCTTGAAACTTTAATTCAAACTTTAATCCTGGCAGTTCCGCCATTTTGAGTTCCATCTGTTGGCATGCGTAGTACTTCGGCGCAAATTTCGGTATGTTGCACAGTTTCATCGTTCGATACGGTGTGTGTGACCAAAGACTATATGTGTGTTCGAAAAAATGCGCTCTTTGCGGAGTTCTCGCGATTCGACACCGTCTCATTTTCTCGAAACATTTTCACCATGCATGTTTAAATGTTGAACGGCACGCATATGTCGGAATCTCGAGACGCCCTTTAAGGAAACCACGTCAACCCGAGACCGTTACTCACTCTCACCAACATTCCTCGATTACAGTTTTCCTCTTCAAATTAGTAGGGAGCGAAAAATTACAACAAATACATTACTTCAGCCATAGATTTGATGATTCATTGGCACCCTTTCGAAATTAATTGTTGTTTACGTCGACGCCAAACCGGAGGAAGATAGTTATCTTGAAATGGTGCAACTTCATTGCTGTATAAGGAAGACCTCAGCCCGTCACAGTCTTCATGTTTTCTCCATCTCATGTTTGGGCAGAGTGTCGAAGAGATTTTCCCATTCGGGTATGCGCCGAAACCGGCCGTTGTGCCAATAGCCTACTGCTCTGGGATTTATGATTCCTGTTTGGTTGAAATTATTGGGAAATATAATCAGGACGAACACGCGAACTAGAATTCGTGGGGAAAATCGTTTCTTCTTTGCTATGCGCGAGATTGGAGGGATGTTCGTTTCGTATAGGTCATGTGTTCCTTGGTGCAGGGTTCGCTGGGAGCGTGCTTTTCCCGCACTTCTCTTCCGCTGTTTGCGTCATTCAATGACGCCATATGTCTCACACGGTCTCGTAACGATCTGTCATTGTGCGGGAAATCGTGGTGTTTCACGAGTCGTTGGACATTGGAGATCAATTTTGTTGTTTTCCGTTCGCATCAAACTGCATACAGTTTTAGATCCTGTGTCAGTCCAAAAGGCGTTAACCTGTCGGTTTTAAAGCATATCTCAGCCCTTTCTGAGCCCCGAAATGTTAGTAAATCTATATGATGTTTAGAATGACGCCCAGGTCGGAGAGAACTTGGGAAACACCGCCTTCGTCCACTTATGACCATTTATGTGCCTCGGGCCCTAAATGACGTAAGCGGTGGCGAGTCATGGGGCACAGGGACACGATTTGTCATGCAGAGAGTATGCTGTTGTGAATAAAATATGCAATAGTCCTTCGCTTTCTGAGGATACAGGAGACGTGATGTAAGGGCTTGTATATGAACTGTACTGGCGACGCCCTATGCGAACGGCAGGAACTGGTTTGTGGGCAGCCTCCCCGAGGGAGTATTGCGAAAAGAGAGGCAAACACCGGCTGGATTGTGTTGGACAGTGCGATGAGGAATGGCGTATGTGGAAGGTGACACTCCTCACGGTCGCGACGCCGCATAACAAAACTCATATAGTAGTAGGTTTACGGAGGATGTGGACCAGGCCCCAGTGTTTCGAGCGGTTTCGTAAGGATGCAAGCGCTGGTGCCATGGCAACTGCCGTCCGGGCTTGACAGAAAGCGTGGTGCCAATCATGAATAGCGCGCTCAGGGCTATTGCACGCTGTTTTTGTTTGCCCAGTTGATTTGCCCGATTCAACGATGGCGAGCCCGGTGAGCCGGGCTATTGTTGTAACGGAGCGCGAGAGAGGGGTGCGCGGATCCATAGAAGTAGCACGGACGGACGGTACGCGGCTTTGCAGCTGTACTCGTCGCGTCCCTGCGTAGCTGCTCTTCTTCATTATAATAATCGCACTCATAATCGGCGGTGACGACGAATAAAGCGCTCCGCCGCAACCACGGCAGCAATCGGAGCGGTTGTGTGCGCACACGCCCCAGGTATGGTTGCCAACAACCACCTGGCGGCCGTGTTGCTGTTGGCAGTCGTCCTACGCGTCGACCGACCATGTCGTGCTCACTGGCTTGTTGCTAGTTAGCTCCCGCGCTTGGCCTGTCCGACAAGTCCACCTTCTTCCCGCCACTGCCGCGAACTTCGATCGTGCACTCGGACAGTGGTTTCATATGGCTGTGCTCCGTTGAATTGATTCGAAGCACCATGTGAAGCTGCTATTCGTTTGTACACGCGTGAAATGCTGTACCTATGGCTTGAGTGGAATTTAAGAACATGCGAGATTCGGTAAGTGGGTGCATTTCGACTACTAGGACTTCATTTCCTGGATTTTCCAATGTCCTTTTCTTCACTCAACGACTTTGAAAGCGCTAGTATACAAGGGTTGCTAAATGTGGTAAAATGCTTGCAACCGTACAGAATACGGTGGATCGTCGTTGGAGTCGTATGCAAGTAGTTGAGCCGTTCAGTGGCTTATCTCTGTTTGCACTCGTATCCGACTTGACCTGAACCTGCTGATAGTGCTACTTTCCTTCTGGATGGTCAAACGAAAAAGGTAGGTCTATATGTGTGTTTATGTATACATTACCGTACCATTCCCTTTAGCAATTTTGCTAGATAATCCGTCTTGTGATATATCCTCATATTTAGACTGGTTTTAACTGTTCATGAGATTTTCGTAAAAATAAAATCACGGAAGGAGAGTACCTTCGAGCGATTGACATTTCAAAATGCAGCGACGTCGGTAACTGTTTTTTCTTTCCACTAACTACCCGAGACTGACATTTGATTTTAGAACAATTGGGTAGATAGCAAGGAACATAGGTCGACAGTCCACCCGATATGGATGTTCCTTAGAGATCGAAAAGACGCGAGAATTTGGACCGTTCATTGGTAACGGAGAAGCACGTCACAGCTGCTGCTTTCAGTTAGAACAGTCCATAGCTGGAACAAGAGATGGTATTTGGGTATATATTGTCACGTCCCCCGTGTTGAAAATTGGCGCACTTTTGTCCTGTTGCTTACTTTCGCCCGCGCGCGTGAACAAGGGAGGCCAGGGTGGGTACTGATTACATTTTGGCATATAATCCAATTCGAATGCCTTTGAAGAAATTTTCTCGGAACTGCAGCACGAATGCGTTATTCATATGGCAAATAAGGACGGGTGGAGGGTAATCATGATTCATTGCCCTGAGGACTACGTGCTCTCCATTTATTGGTACCGCTATTATCGATTGCAAAGACGAACAGCCTTTTTTAATATGTCAAAGGAAGGTATCGCCTTCGTGAAAATTAGATATGTGCGCCTCGTCCAGACTGGAACCATTGGTGCCCTTTTCACGCCAAAGGGGTACCTGCTTGTGAAGCAGGTGATTTTCGTTGTCGCCAACCTTTAACGGTTCGCGACTGTCGGTTTGAGGTTTGTCCGCAAGATTCCTCTGTACTTTATGTGTATCTGACGACCTTATTTCGAAGTTTGTCGTTGGAACTCTGCATTCGTGTGAGTGGTTCTTGGTGGCAATGCTGAAAGTCGCGAGATCCGAGTCTACAAGTGATGAACCATCCACTTACTGCATCGGAACCTTCACTCTCTTTTTGTTTTTGTAACATGTTTGGACGACTAATTCGCGGAACGTCGGATTCAGCCAGGCGTAAAGCACTGGATTAGAGACGATATTGGTGATCGCAACGCTGCAGTCAGGGATAATCTACGAGGCTGTGCACGAGGCCGGCTCACCTGTGCGTGAAGAGGTTCACCAAGTACGAAAAGTCCATGTCGAAAACTTGAAAGAAGTTTTGTTTCTCGTCGTATTCGATTATTAACGAAACGACGTTGTGAGGCAACCAGGTAAGACCGAATATGACGACCATGCTGACTAGGATGATCGTGGTTCTTCGGGTCTGGTTGATCAGACGTTGCCTCTCCTTCTCGTGTTGTTCTATCAACGATGCGATGTTCTGAAACACAACTTCCTATGCGCAGAAGGATTTTCGTCTGTTACCGCGTCACTTTCCTCCTGAAGTCCGCTACTGTAGGCCGAGTCTCTAGGCAGCTCGCAGCTGATGTTGCTGTGCTCCAGCGCACTGGAACGTGCGTCTATCCTCTTCAAGCGCGCCTGGGCCCTGCGTTTAAGCCTCGAGAATATTGTGGCGTAACAAAAGGCCATCAATGTGAAGGGGAGTACGAATTGAGATATGAGTACAACCATGGTGTACGCGCGTCTGCTGGACGTGTTTGGCCACCGCTCTGTGCAGAACACTCCGCAGATACCCTAAAATCCCCACGCTTGTTTGGTGCGATACCACCGCTACCTACCTGATACGACTCGACGTACATGTATATCGCGTAAGGAAGCGTCACGATGACTGACAGAGTCCAGAGGAACGCGGTCGCGATCAGAGCGCCATGCTTGCTGAGCGGTCGCACGTGAGGGTGGACAACCAAAATATAGCGGTCCAGCGCGATGGCCCCCAGGCTGAAGGTGCATATGAACACACTGACGCCCTGGACCCAAGGAATAAGTCGGCAGAGAACGGAGCCGAAGTACCAGTTCTTAAAAATGTTCGTGACTGGCGTGATCGGCAAGGAGAGAAGACAGACGATGATGTCGCTCGCGGCCAAATTCAAGATGAACATATTCTGCACGGTCTTAACACACAGCTTCGCGTTTCGGGGACATTCGAGTTAAAGACTCACCTGTAGAGTGCGGTGCTGCAGAGTGACGTGTATGATGGCCACGTTACCGACTATTCCCAGAATGAAGATTATGGCATAGATGAAAGCGAACGGTATATACACATAGACGCTGGTAGCCGGGTCTGGGAACATTAGGTAATAAATATCGCAGTCATTTCTGTTGTTCATCAGTTCGAGTTCAATTTAGTTGCTCCTTGACATTGGCTCTCAGATGTAGTATAAGTCTGAAACGGTGAACTGAGTTCAGGGTTATGTATAGTGATGTACAATTCGCAAACCCGAAAGCGTCTTTGGAGCGTTTTTTTCTTTGTTGTTTTTTCATATTTATAGATTTACTGGAGCTGAACAGCAAACTAAAATAATTAGAAAATATGCAAAATAATGGTCGAAAAACGGTTTCGGGTTTGCGAATTTCATATCTCTAGTTATGTACAAGACGGATCAAGTAAACAGCTGGTACAATTAAATTCATTTACTACAGACCATGCTAAGGGCTTTTTTGCTACTGCAAAATAACAGCACACAGTTGTATCACACTAAACACTTTCTGCAATAACAGCTTTCCAGAACGGGGGAAATGTGAAAGATAGGCTGAGAACATCAAAGTCGTCTATTGATATCCTAAGAAGACAAATGAACGGAGCTACTTAGTGTCGAGACGCCTTCCGTGTTTTCCTCGGTTTTGCCATTTCCCCTTTTAAGGCCGTGGTGTCATAACACATATTTCCACTTTCCAAATTCGAAGAACCTAGCTGTGATAATGAGGGCAAATGAGGCAAGAAAGGAGGCAACCGCAAGTTGACGTCTTGAAACGAGATGCCTGATTGTGATTATCCTCTTAATCGAGGGTACTTTATCGCGCAAAGTGTCACCAATGAAGGACGCGCTAATCGTTGTAAGTTCGACGTTCTAACTACGGGTGATCTTGCCTTCTACGACAGACATTGTTTTTGACTTAACACTTGTATTTACGCTATTTGCCCGCGATGTGAGATAGTCAGTTCTGTCTCTCGAATTACTATAATCATGCTTTGCCAGGAGCTGAGAGTGTCGATTTACGAGAAGCGAAATCTGTTTTGTGGAGAGTACATGACTCCTATGTTGACGATCTGGAAATCCGTACCCGACGTGATGGGACCTGGAAGCGTGTCGTCGCAATGCGAAAACACTCGACACATAGCGGCTTTTGAGCCAGCGTTATGTTATGCTATGAACGCTCGACAAATTAACGCCATTTTGTTCAATATTCATGACGAAAACAGATACGATTAATCAAGCAACCAACAAGGAAACAACTATCATCAGGAAGAACAGAAAAGAAGTTTTTTTATCGAACTTTTGCGCTTTCACCAAGGTATATGTAAGGTGAGATATCTGTGTCTTTCAAATGTCCCAATGAGCCAAACACAAAAGGTCACTCACACAAATGGTTTATAATTCTAGAGAATCAAGTCGCGAGAGTACGGTTGTGGTGTTTTCTTGAAATCGAGTCCAAAATTTCAAATGACTGGAATATAACATTAGACACGTATTATCAGCCTAGCTAATGTAAATCCTTCATCATCAATTTTAAACGGAGAGTCGCAGCAAGGAGCATGAAAACCGTGGTATGGTACTAAAGCGTGCTGAGAACTGGCACCGGTGGCACCGGTAAAACAATGTTGTCTAACAGTTTTTCGTTTGTAAAAATGCAAAGATAAAGTCTGCAAAAGGAAACAAATAAAATTGGACGCAAACTTTAATAGGTTGCTATGCTTTCATTAGAGGGAAAAGCAGAATAAAGCACTGGAATATTATAAAAAAAGAGCTGGGAACTGAAGAGATGTCCAGCGTGTCATCCAAATTGAAGTGCTGTTTCCACACCTTGGAAAGAAATCGCTCGAAAATGTTTATTTCCGTTATCCGTCTCTGATGACGTCTCCGAAAAGCGCCTTTATCACATTAAATGCACTGGAAATCCGTGGCATGCGTGGAAAAGCGAAAAAAGCGTCCAAATCTTAAAACTGTTTACACCGGATGGCATCTAATTCACCTTTGATGATCACTGAACACGTGATTTCCGCAGAAACAGCAGATAACGGATGCTGGCGACAAAAACTGTAGAAGCTTGCTCCTTTCTGCCACCCGTGCACTATTTTCGGAGACTCTACGAAACTTCGCTACTAAACACGACTTCGAGTCCCGTGTCCCGCCTAACGTTGTCAATTTGTCGCTTGCAAGTCGGGGGAGTCGCACCCCATCGCATGGATTAATTGCCGTGTGTCTAATGATTGATAGGCTGGCAACGAGTAAACGTGTCCCCGTGGCTGTCATGGTTTATGCAAAATGGCTCTTCCATTAACGTTTATACGCCTGCGGCCTTAGCTAAAAGTGAACTTTGCAGAGTTTCGCAGAAGTGGGCCATAGAAAAGGGGTTCTCTCTGTGTGCTGTACTATCAGAATATTAAAACATTTTAACCATGCGGTAGGAAATTACTGAGGAGTACCCCCGGTTCTTAACTTCGAGCAGCTTACTTTCGGCTGAAAATCGAGGCTAAACTTGAAAAACATACCCACTCCCACTTGACCATGATGATGACCCCCGCCACACAACGCTGAGCGAACGTTTGGTCGCGTGAGCTGCTTTAACCTCTTCAAACTATCAACATGTCACAAATAATTCATAACGAAATTTCACATCGAGTTATTTGCAGCCCGTGCACGTAGACAAGCCAGAGATAGACTAACCTTGTGACGAAGGCGAGGTTGCCGGAGTGTCGACGCTTGAGGCTTCACCACTCACAATGAACGGAAAGTAGTGAAGGGGGCGGGGTGCCGTCAATAGCCTCCCTTTCGCGTGATAATATGGTGTCATCGGCGACTAAACACGCTCATTTAATAGAAGCCTCCTTGTGGAAGCAATCAGCCTGAGAAGTGCTGTGTTCGCCTTATTCGTGTTTGTTGTTATAACTATGGTGACTCTGATAATTAGGCAGACAGGTACGGTCGTCTACTTCTCCGTCTTTCATCTGCTTTGATGAGCATTTTATTGTTGTTGTTTTCTCATGTCAGTGATCACTCGTATGGTCTCATAATTTTCTTCATGGTTCAAGAACTTTACGTCATCAGAATAATTTCATCTTTTCCGCTGACGTGAAAACATAAAACCGAAGCCGGGACAGAGCAGGCTCGGCATCAAAGGTCTTCGAGGAAGTGAGTCAGAAGCTGCTAGGAAAGTAAATTTGCTATCATCGAGTATTTCCCGTCTAAGCAGTGAAATATTCATGGGATTTAAGATTATCCATGACTAAGAACCCTGCGACTGATCCATGATGTGACGAATTTTGAGCTGTCTCATCATTTCTAAAGCGCGATGAGCAGTACTTCCAATTACCTTATAAGATGTGACATCCGTCGATGCAGTCATCCAGATAAATGAAACATTAGAAGATTAGTGAAATTTTCTGCAAGGTCTCTGCAGGACTCTCTCTCATCATGTGCACGCTTTTTTTGAAAGCGCTCTTTCTGGCCCTCGCTTTGTTCCCTTTCCCTGACATCACACAGATATTGTATTTCCTTAATGGATAGCAGTGAAATATTCATGGGATTTACACCAATTTACACTTATATGGGATACACCAATATTAGGATGAGATGGCGCCAAATTCTATCCATTGGACATGTGCAGCGTCAAACAGTAGAGTAGTTTCCTGCTACGGACCGGCACTTGTCAAAGATGTGTCATTTCCAAGATGAGCCAAATGTTACTACATAGACTATTTCGACCATAAAGGGCTTTTGCCAACGCACTGGATAAGGAATTCGGAAGTTTCCGAATTGTGATCGTAACAGAATATACTCGACGACTTCCAAGTTGGAAATCGAAAACTGGGGACCAGGAGATCTTTTGTGTCAGCACACATGTCGAGAACAGCCGAAAGATTATTCACACAGAGATGAAAATTAAGACATTCTTACTCATCTCATAGGTGACTGATGGATCATCAATCGCCTGGGTAAAACAGCATAAGACGTGAGCGACGATTTATTTGAGATGAACATAAACCATAGATGACTACAGTTTCAAAAAGCATCAAACTCCATACCGTTTTTGATCACAAACACTTTTTGTGTTATAACTTTCCAAAGACATAATTAGCGTCTGCAAACTTGGAACCATTCGATGCGGCTCATCGTTAACTACATTTTGACAAGGACAGTTTTTTAAATTAGGCCTCAAAACGTCTAAAAATTACCGGAAAAAATTCTCTACCGGAAATGGAACATTTTGTTCGGGGGATGAACTCTATAGTGGTCCCACCACGAAACAGGCCGAGTAACAATGTTTCTGCGCCGACTATACACGTCCAGTTTCCTAATTCATGAGTACTGTTCTGGGTAGTCGCGACGGGACCCAACTCCGGTAGAAGTGCAGAACTGAAATATTGTAGAATAACCTCACAAAGTTTTGCTGACCAGATGATCTGCTCGCTACAGTTTACAATATTCCCCACTTGGATTGTACGCGCTTTGTTGTAAATATGGATGCTCGGCGTACTACAATTTATCCTGGAAAACAGCTGTGTTAATCTTAACTTTAGGCCATTCGGCTACCAGGTCAAATCCGAAGGATGTTAATCACAAGTGTAGAGAAGAGGATAGTGAAACCCTGAGGATAACATGAAATAAAACGAATTCTAATGCCTTTTAGAAAATGTGAACGGGCGGAAAATGACATAGTGTTCACCCAGCAGGCTCAATCAGATCTACGTAGGAACGTACGTATTTACGTAGGAAATCTCCAACTGCTATCACAACCAATCATCAGTCCCTTAGGGCTCTCACAACGATTCTATTTGTTTTCGAGATTGAACCATGTTTCCAGTTGTGCATCAACGCGATTGGATTGCTACGTCAATAAGTACGTCACAGTCGGCGGCTTTGTTTAATGTTTCAAAACAGCGGTTTGAAGTTTACGCTTTCTATGTATAGTTAAATGAAGTAAACAAGATTCTTCAGCTGGAAAAAAAAGCCGTCGCACCCTTTACTTAAGTAACAAATGTTCTTTTTTAGCGCTTCACGTAGCTTTCTAGAAATTCTTAGGACTCGTTGGGGGAAAATGGCTTTTTATTTGGTAAGTTATGCTACTATGTAAGGACAACGGATTGCGAGGTTAACGGATCACTGAGCTCCGTGAACTGGCTTGGGATGGTGAGCTTTCTATGATCGCCAACATCCACTACATAGCTCCTGCTCTCTTGTGCGAACCCGGAGACTCGTATGACGTCATTAGGGTAGAATGTGTGATCTGTTGAAGGATCTGAAATAGCAAAGTTTATTATCTCATTTGGATCGAGCGAGTCCACTGTTTTGCAAGTACTTTCCTCGCAGCTGCTCTCTGCACTATTATTTGCTTAAAAATGTATCAACCGCAAAGGATAAAATACCTACCGTAATATTTAGCCGTTACAATCCTTCTCTGCGGAAATGAATGCTTTCTGCCGTCTTTAATACAGTAGTTTCGATCAAAAGGCAACGGAGGAGGCACGTTCGGAACAAACAGAGTCCTGAGCCGGGATTCCTTTATGTACTTGTCGGGAGTACATCTGAAATAAGAGATTCTTGAACTTCGATGTTGAAACAGATATATCATACGACATATGATCTCCAAAATACGTGTTAATTTGTGCTCTCAGGTGGTCTTTTGCGAGCGAACTGTATTCTTGGTCATCGTTTGAAGAAAAACAATGCACCCTATAAATCTGTCCATTCCTCACGCGTGATAGAAGGCCCGAAATTCCGTCGTAATATTCCTGAATTAGGTTGTCCCTGAAACGTTTTTCGTTGCTTTGTCCGTAACCCGATGAGGGCACCTAGACGGATAACTGAGTGCTGCATTTGACGAAGAGGCGAATGGAATCTGGACAGGAACACTGCCTTCCTTGCAGTTTTTAATACTCAGGCAGTCCTTGGAAAAAAGGTGTCGCGCAAAGGCGAAGGTGCATTGCGGCGCCTGGAAAAGATTGATCTACAACGATTCAATTAGTCAAGCACTGGTTTGTGATGGTGTACAATCGAAGCGCAGATCGCATTCGACACGTCGAGTTCCTTCGTGTTGTAAAACAACGGAAGGCGACCACCGAAATGTTTCAGAACCAGATGTGGTTTGGACTCCGAAAGCTCACTGAATTGGTTATTTAATTGGTTGTACGTTCTGAAGTATGGCCTGGATCGAACCTCTGTTTTCTTTCAAAATTCTTCAGCAGGGCGGAAAACGAAGAATGATCGGATTTTTCTCTCAACGACACCGTCTCGCATCTCGTCTGAATTTTATCGATAGTGTTTGTGGTTTTAGTCTCGTCATTACCTGTTTGATCATCCCACACAGATAGTTCAGGTCGGAACATTCAACGTTGTTTGATTTTTGGGCCTAAACTGGCCGATTAGGTCAGTTTATCTGGTCAATTTTTAACTAACTGTTGTGGAATCAGCATTCAGACAGAATAGACTTTCAGCCGCCACGTTTCGCATAAGTCCGCTTAAATTTTGAACCGTTTTGGTCATACCAAAACAGTCAATAACTGTGATGCTCATATCCCTTGCGTGTAGTTCGACTCCTTAATAAAAATATGATATGACTGATTACGGGGGAATAATTAGAGGGATTGGTGTGGGCTTTGATCGGACGGAGTTATGACAGACCAAGATAGTAAAGAATAAGAAAGTTTGCTCTAGCAGATGAAAAAAGTTCTCAGAAGCTTTTAAAGCGTGTATTCCAGATGATACTGTAAAAATAGTCGTTTACAAAACTCCGCTCGATTACCGCCCGATAACCAAGATCGATCAGTTTAGCCAACCAGAGTCATTTGTGGAGGATTCGCTGTCGGAGACGATTGACGTGTTCGCCTGCACCGAGCAGTAGTGCTGAAGAACGACGTTGATGCGCCGGAACACGGACCACGCACAACGCTGATACAGTGCTTTTATCAGATTTAAAAGTTGGGTATTTGCCTGAGATAGATATTGCAAATGCATGTTTTGACTCACTGACCTGCTCTAACAAGCGTCCAGTTCCTTCAGGATTTTTAATTGACAAATACAGTTGAATGGGCGAAATGCCGAGCAGATGAGCTGCGCTCTCAATTTCTATCCGCAATTGGGATTATATGTCAGCAAAAGACTCTGGAATACCTTTGATCTGCTCTGTGTCGATAGAATTTGCGGATTCCACCAAGACAACCCTTCGTAGGAGTACACAGGCCGAGAGCACTCGAAAGACGTCCGCCACCGAGATGGATAGGACGGAGAAGGCAAGCTGCATGTCCCTCATCTGACGGCACATGTCAGCGGAGGAGTTTTCCGTAGTCAAAGGATCCAAAAAATATTTTTCTGAAATGGAAGTCACTGCATGCTTTGAAGTTCTTTTGATCCGTTTTGTCAAGCTAACAAGGAGACCGTTAAAGGTCAAATCGTCAAATTTAAAAATATTCGGTGAGTGCATAATATAGAAAAAGAAGATCATATTGAAGAGCAAGCTGGCCGCAGATGCCATTAAAAACCCCAAAACCCGGTGGCTACCTCGATCCGCCTGAGGAATGAGTCCTTTAGCAAGAATCTCAGTGATCTTCAGTTCTCCTACGCAAATAGGGCTCAATTCTGTCATGAAGACGTCGATTGACACGCGAGAGAGACATCCATCCCTGACAGTCATGCGATACTCATTTGTCTGTAACAAATCGTGTTTGCACTTCTCTTTTTGTACTCTCAACTACCGAGATTGATGAGTACTTCCTGTCCCCAACGGCAACATTCGTAAACGCGTTGATGACCAACATGGCCGAGCTGAGGGCTGTCGAGATTCCCGGGAATCTTGCGGACATCTCGGTAACTAACATCTCTGCCAAATAGGATTTTCCAGAGTTTGCGTCTCCACTAAACGGATTGCGTAATGAAAAGAGGTTCAAGATCATTTAGAGACCGAAATAGAATGGAGCTATTTCGATTCTCTGAAACTTCTTTGATGAGCTGCTGTATGGCGTCGTAGCTTCGACATTTGGTATCGTTGAGGTCGTTGTAGGGATTCACAAACAAAAAGTCTCGAGTGTCCTCGAGTTTGGACTAAATGACTCAGGTGACCCATGTATGATAACTGTCTTACCCAGCAGGTATTTCGGCTGAAATTTGTGGAGATTTCATCCAATAGGCTTCCCTTCAGAGCTATCGTGGAGTACTTCGTCCATTTTCCAAACGCTGAACCGCATAGATTCTCAGCTACACCGTCTACTTTCTCCACTTTTATACCAAAGGCAGATGAACCATTTACCTCTATTGGAGTCAGGACTCTGCGAAGTTGTGGAGATATTCTGCAGTGACTGTGTGAATGTCCTTTGTGGCTTTGGAGGTGCATTCGATAGCAGGTTAGTCACACGATCTATAAAATATTGCTTGAAATACTGTGTATTTCGTATAAAGTCAGAGGAAGTTTTTGTTTCGTAGACAGTTATGGAGTGTGAGCGCCTACAAGTTCGTGGAGGGAGTGGTGGAGGAGAGCAGTGAGCAGTGCTGTTAACAGTGGATGAAGACGGCTTTCGCGACGAGTCACTCCGAAGCGTTCCATTTTGATCGAGTTGGTGGCGAATAGCGTCAAGTTTCTTTGTCAGCTGAACAACACCATCACTATCACTCGACTACGGTAGGAGCTTGGCACCTCGTCAATGTCATTTCGCATCTGCGACAGATCCTCGCTAGAGTGGTAAAGGTCCTCCGTCTTTGGAACCACCACATTCGCGCATCGTGGCATCCTTGGGTTCGGCTGAGCACTCACCAGAGCGTCTAACGAGCGCTTAGGCAGAATTCTCGCGCGCCGAACCTGTTGCCGCCGATCGAGCGTGGACATCCTTGAGACAGGAACAGATTTGCATAAGAAAAGAGTGGAGAGATTAAGATCACAAGCCTATGAGTGAGGGGGTCGTCTGCAAATAATTTTTCCAATACTTCGCAAGTTTCGGCGAGTCGGCGGACCTGTCAGCTTACTGTCAGCGGGGGTGCGTAGCGGACAAAGAAAAGGAGGTAGATGATCGCCGCTGTAGAAACAAATAGGCAAACAAGTCGAAAAAACTGTGTGAAACAAATTTTGGCAGCGCAGGACAGCCTCTACGTAGAGGTTAATGTAGATCGAGAAGAACGACGTAACCGGGTGGAAAGAACCATCGCCTGGCAAGGGTTATCGGCAGTCGATCAGGCGTTGCACACCGACTAAAAGCTGTTCGTCCGATCTTATCGCCGGAGTTTACCCGAAAGACTCATGACAAAAACAGTCGGGATCGTCGCTGCGCGGTAAATGCCTAAGCAGGTTTTAGCCCAGTGACAGAATAAAGAGTATGCTTTCCTTCATGCTAACTTTTGCTAGAGCTTGGGTGCTTATTTTTCTGCTGTTGCTTTTGGTATGATTTCAATCATATTTTGCATTAATGATCCGCGAAACATGCCTGGGGGAACGACGACCGCGGTCGATCCCCCTAGACCCTGCACTCCTAAAAATCCGACTCGAAGTTAGCATCAAGGTCTTCGCTGCGGGACCAGTTTCCGGGTGGTCGAAGCGGTGAGCAAGGGGATGCTCATTTCAGGAAGCTCCCAGAGGACGCAGAAGAAACCAACTTGGTCGTGCAGGGGGTCAAACGAACCATCACAGTCCGAAGAATCAAACTGACAGGCTCCCATACCCTCCCGAACCGTTCCCTGAGGTGTGGTTGGCCGGAAAAACAGTTCAATGCCAAATTCCATATAATATCTTTAAAGATCAACATTTTCGGTGAAGCACCCTGCCTAAAAACGACAAGTGGCGCTAAAAGAGAGGAAAAGATCAGTGTAGAATCTATAAATAAACCTTCCAATCTGAAAGTGCAACACCTTCGGGAGCAACGAACAACAAAAGTGTGGCTATTTATGAAAGTTTTATCAGTGGAAATAAAATTAGACTAAGCACCAGCCGTCTTGTTATGTGGCTGAGTATCGGTCATTGATTTCCATTGGTTGATAAGAGCCGAAATTCTGCATCTGCACGTTGTAGTTGTATTCGACCTTAAGTAACCATATTTCCTAAAACAGAAGATGCTCAAAAACGTACAGATTGCTCAGCTGAATAGGCGAACGAGTTCTGAGTGTCGTAGACACCGTTAGCGAAAAGCTCCGTGCCATGCGGCTCCTCGCATTGCCCAACTCCGTAGGAAGGCAAACCTATGCTCAGTGAATCACCGTAAAACGGAGGCAGTTACCTTGATTGGATGAGTTCAAAGATCGCTTGTACCGAATTCTCTTGTTCCCGAACCAGTTGGATACCTTGAAAACTTGCCTTTTTGTCACCTTGACAATGGTAACCTACTTGCGCGACGGTGATGTTGCACTCAACAGCCAGTTTCACTTTGTCCTCCTCAGTAGGGTAAGGAGAGTCTACGTGTGAGTTGAAGTATTTGGTCAGAATCTGGGTGGCGCGTTTGCTGAAGTTTCGTCGCTTCTTCCTGAAAGTCTTTCGTGATGCGCATCCAAGACTGCAGGTATACCTCGATTCGTCCAGTCTGGATCTGCTCAACATCAACTTATGACACACGATCTGTTTGAGCTCGTTCTGGCAATGGAGATGCTTGTGCTGGAGAGCCTGGAGACTTTTCTCGATGTCCAACGACGAGATAGGTCTGCAGTGTCTTTGACTGTCTAATACTTCTCTTAACCTTGTGGACATATCGGCGCTATGCTGAAAAATAAAGTGAGTCAGAGTTTCGATGCATTGGAATGCACCTGATTCATGCGGCCGTAATGATGGTGCAGTTCGGTCCGAATATCTTCCAACGACGTTTTGTACTCCTCGAAGCTCTGTCCGTCTTCTACCGACGATGACGCGCCCTCCTCGTTGGCCAATTGGTAAAACTCGTCCTTAACATGCGTGGATAATCATCTATTGCATTGCACAACATTTATTTGGGAGACTAGAGAGGAAGACGAGACTGCATAAATCCGTACATGATCCTTAAGCCCCCAAAGTCGACCGGGATTTAAACTTACAATCATATGGTCAAGCTTAGCCGATTGTTCCATTATTCTTATGGTCACCGAATCGTCCCTCGGAGTTTCTGAATGCACCCGCTTACTACTGATCTTGGCGATTGACCTACGAGGCAATTTTTTGTCGCACAAAACGGAGAACACGCCTCGATAGTAGGGATTAGCTTGCATTACATAGCTAAAATGAGACCGCTATTAGCCATGAGTGGGTTCGTTCCTCAGAACCTGGTGGACTCCGACGGCGGGAAGGAGATGACATTGTGGAGCTTTCCAATTAGTTCGTCGAACGGACTCAGCGCAGTGGTATGGGAACAGGGAAAGCCCTCACAGTTTGCGGCGGCCTGAGCCTCGCAAACCTCGTGGGAACCCTTGGACATCTAAATAAAAACTAAAAAGTGCGCACGGAAGGAAGAGGGGCGAGTACGGTCAATGCGTGGTTGTAAACGTATTTGTATGGACGCATTGAGCACGTTAGTGTACGAGCATGTTGGCGCATTTAAAACCAGGATTGGTTTCTATCCGGTTGACCTTTGTAAAGCCTCATTTTAGTCTAGAATATTCTTGTTTGCCTATATTATAATCCAAACCTTTCCTTAGCGCAGTCTAGTAATTGCGAGTCAGTAGTGTCAAGGTACAAAAATAGATGTGCCCGCATTCACAAGTAGGAACGCCAAATACATTATCAAATGTATGTAACTTCGATTTTGCAGTAAATGCTAACGCTCGCCGGTAGAGTACGGTAGCTTACTGAGCCTAATGGAAATAGCGACGGCAGCGCGCGAGCACGGAAGTCGAAGATATGGCAGCTTTGCGCACTTCCGCGCATCGAGATGGTCGAACCGAGCCACAGTGACAGTTATGAGCAAACAGCGCTCCGAGGACGTTTTCGTGAGTGACGAGACCAGGTCACGGCTCGCCACTGTTGGCCGGGCCGGTGTCACTAGCGCTTCGACAGAGACGGTTTCCGCCGTTCGAAGGAGGTTCGCGGAAACTCTCGCCCTCTGGCGCCCAGTGTTACTGATAACGGCGCCACAAAAGGGAAGTATCACGGACAGACGCACATAAGTAAGAGGTAGAAGCCGAGACCATTCTATACTTTCGAAACGCCGCGGTGTTGAGTATGAGTCTGACGAAGATGAACTTTAACCATCGAAGACGGTGCTCCGGCCCACAATTCGCACAAAAAATCCTCTCTGCCCATAAGGAAGATAAGACGCGCTCAACGCCGCGATCTATAATCTGCAAATTGGCGCGTTTATTAGCAATTAAAAACGTCGCCTCGTTTTACGGGCCTCACAGCACTGTGGCCTCAAAAGTGTCCATTAAAAAGTCACAGCGTGTCCGGTTCAGTTGAAGTTTGTGCGGCTTCCGCTCTGTGTCATGTTTGATGTGCTTTCGACAAATGACAAACAGTAAACAAGTTGGAGATAAATGGCTGTTTAAGCGGTTCTCCTTCTAGAGCAGATGGAGTTGTTGCCAAGTCCACAAATGCGAAACCCTTTCCTTCTGTAAAGTGGACCTCGAAGCGGACATTTTTATCGCAATGCGGCGTTTTAGATGAATCATGCCGCACGGGAATCCTTCTTTAGGATGTGATTCAGCTCCACAGGACGTTCGACGTGCACGTTGGCCTTTCGTGTTTCCGAACTCTCAGAATCATTCAATTATGGCGTGGCTAATGGGCACACCTATCAGAAACGTGTTATGCCGAAGCCGTGGGCAATGGAGGCTAAGCGCCGTTGCCTCCGGCGCCCCTCGACGGCGACGTCGTTTGGACGCCTTCTGACTGAAGGTCGTTCGGCTCAATTAACCATTTCGCATATTTTGATTGTTCCTGCTGATAGGTTGGCGCGATCGAGGCGTCTGCCCTGTGACCGAACCGTGTGACCCCCGAGAGGCGAACCAGGGCATCGTCGAGATCGCTTTCTGTGAGCCAGTCGCCGTGTTCGCACATAATTACGCGAGCGACAGTGTTTTGAAAATCGGTCAAAAATTACTTTCGCATTTTCATCGCCGCCACTGATCCTCGGCATTTGCGCTAATAAGCTGTGCGCCCTAATTGAACACCCTTTGTTTTCTGTCTGAAGCTCGCCACGTGTCTTCCTGGATCGTGTTCTCCGACCGCGAAGGATGTTTTGTGATGCCTTGTTTGCCAACAATAACATCTCCGTTAATCCGTTTTTGCTCAAAATGTATGCGGACAGTCGCGTCGCTGTCAATCGGTTACTATCGATAAGTAGTAGTCAAGGTTGCGGTTCGCCATCGATTAATCTATATGGTAGCCCTAGATCAGCGAGTGTGTTCTAATTAGCCGGTTTGCAGCGATGATTCCCTCCTGCTAACTGTCCTTCAGGCCCGACGGCATCAGAGAAACGCGCTTTCAGAAAGCGCGCTTATCCCCTTTATCCGACTATCCGCGAACGTCACCTGTTCGACAGGGAGGCACTGCGTTTCCTTCTTTCATTATTTTCCCGGAGTACTTGGGTGCACGCGTGAAAACTTTCTGCTTACTCTGGCAGCTAATTAGGGCCAGTTGGCTGCTGAACCGTCGTTGGCCTTTTGCGGTAAAGGGGCGCGAGCGTTCCTGTTCCCGTGTCCGACTACAAATGGCGCACGCCTATCAACAGTGTTAGGCGACATAACTGGTTGCTTTCCAGGGGCAGAGGATCGCGCTCCGTGGCATCTGTCAAGTGGCAGCGAGTTCTCTGAGGCCGCGTCCGCTACTCATGGCGGCGCTCTCTGTGCACCGAAAGGTTTCGGCCTGACGAGAGTTGCACTCATGAACGCCTTATGCCGTACTCCGTTTCCGCTCCTCATTTATGACCGCGCTAATCGGCTCTCGTTTATAGCCTGGCCAATTACTAAACCACGTGAACTTGCCCTTAGCCCATTGGTCTTTTTCAAATGTCATGTCACTTATTTGCCAATGAGTGCGTCCGGTTCCGTTGACGTAAATAAAAAAATGTAGTTTTTTTTTGTTAATTATTCTAACCCCGCCGCTTACGGCGTTTCCTTTTGTAACAGGAACAAAAAAGAGGCAGAGGCTCGCCAGGCCCGGGCCAGCCGTGTTTATCCGTCGCGGATCAGCGTTCGGCCGGTGACGGCCAGGCCGACCGTCCTGTTGCCACTTGCCGCTTCCCGCCTCGAGGCCGATCGTTGTTGATAATGGCGAAGACGGTGTGTTTTACGCTCTGAGCGTTTATCAGCAGGCCGGCAGCAGTAGCTGCATGCGCATATTTTGATTTGAGCCGTTCTGATCGAGTGTCGATTGTCGCCAAAACTAGTTTCCACACATTGATGCAGTTCTGTTCTGTGAAAGAATATTCGCTATTCCCGTCTGTCGCTCTCGGTGGTTCTGCTGGTATTATTGCCACCCCGCCGAGCCGCTCGAGCTTGTTTGCCCACTCCGCGACAGTCCCATCACGCGGCCATTAGACCTCCTCTTCGCCGGCGGTCGCCCTATGGAATCCTGGGAATATTAACCTCATATCCGTGTTTTCGCTAGACAAAGAAGGAGACCAGTTTTGCGAAAAAATGTAAGATTCACGCGGGCTGCCCGGCGACGACATGCGATTTGCAATAACCCTCAGTGAACGGCCGTTCGGCGGGATCGCGGTCGGGAGCGATTAATCCCGACGCTGAGATCCTTTTTTGCTTTCCGTGTCTCGCCGGGCACTGTTTTCGCGATGAGTGGACCGCGTGAAACTGCGGAAGTGTTCTTGTAGGCTGGTATGCATTGTGGCATCTCAGGAGCATGTCGCCGGGTCGACGGTAAAACGTTCCGACAAATGACTGCCTTGTATGGGGAGGCGGACCAGCCGGGTTAACTTGCTGTCCCCGTCCTAGTGACACCCGATTACCGAGATAATACGCCTCACGACGACAATATTATCCGCGTCTATCCAATTTCCGAATGGGCTCGCGCTTCTTTCGTTAAGCCAGCTCCGGATGAAGTTTGCATCGCAAATGCACTTCGGCCCGGCGTCCATCCCGAATTGCAAACAAACCCGTGGGGGAGGGGCGACTCCACTTAGCGACGGGTTCCGACTGGCGCGGAACTCGAAGTTCGCAACATTTCCTCCTTATCCACTACGGCCGTGTTTGATAGCCCAAAACGTATCTTCTTCGCCCGTGCTCTAATTTAATTGATGCGTTCTAATGCGACGGACACTCGCGCGCTTTTAACTTCGCTGTTTATAGGCTGCTTGCTGTCATCGTGAGGACTGAGCCTTTTTTGGATGGTTTGGTTACAGCGCCCGATGGCGTCAGGGCGAATTACTTAAGTCTACCAGCGTTGCGCAAGGAAATAGACCCGTTGACCAAATCTGGTTTACGCGCTCAAACTGGCGCGAATTCGTATGGGAACCTCCTTGGAAAACAGATTATTGCGTTCCCCGGCAAGCTATTGTGAATGCGTGCATTGCGAACAGTCACAGGGGGAGGGGACCTCTAGAACCGATTCCTTTAAATCCGAGTGATACCTGGTGTGTACGTACACAGTTTAGATGAATGAAGAAAATAAAATCTAGCTTGCGAACTGCTTCGCTGTTCTCGGCTAATTGTTCGCTGATTCTCCTCTGCAGTGTTGCATTTAACCGGTTTTACATCAAACCATTTTTAAAAGAGGTTTCAAATCAGGTTTTACATATTGCTCTCCTATCGGGAAGGGAAATTATATCTTCTACACACAAAAGATCAGTGGAATTTATGAGCTAGTTCTGAAGTTCTCCTTTTCAGTCGTTGGCATTCAAGACTGAGAATAATTCCTTCCCATCCTTTCGGTAAGTAGAGCTAAAAAAGGACATCTACTCTTTTTTGTACTTTTACTGTTCTTTGTACTCTTAAACAAATTAAACTCTTATCTATGCAAGATCTGAATAAAAACAGCAGCGTCAGAGGAACCAACGTCGACGATGAAGGATTGCTATTGGTACAGGGTTTGCAACTTTGTGTTTTCTGACCTTCTGTTGTCCACTTTTGTTCTTTTTTAAAGTAAACCGGGCTCAAACAAAAAAAAAATTAAGGGAGGTCAACTTCTGACAGTATTTCCACAAGGTGTCGTGCCTGCTGCCAGTAGACAAGCGAGTTTATCCGTTTTCGCCAGAAAAACGCTAAAGATATATCGCTAAGGGGCAAAAAGTTGCAAAAACGGAAGGAGACGAGTGTAAGAATTGCAGACGGGTTGCTCCGTCCGTTAGGTACACAAGCAGTCTCGGGCGACCGTCTGCACTCGGTCCACGTTCCCGTGTGCTGCATCGATTGAGAAGCGCCCGATGTTGTCTCGGCGTTCCAATCACCGATCAGCTCCGCGGGATTCTCGTCGTCGTCGCCGTCATCATCGAAACAATAACCGCCCGAGTGATACCAGAACATGGACGGTCCTGCGCCGTATTTGATATGTATGGCGAAGTGGACAAATTTAATGTTTGTCAGTCGGACCTGTCACCATATTGGCATAGTCGGAATAATTGAGTGCAGCTGCATGCGGGTAGGCCCGTTTCGGCACTCCTAGGACTCAGCCATCCGGCTCGCCATGGGGTTCGCTCAGTCCCTTTGACGCCCATACCGTATCAGCGTGGTTTCATGAAGTTGCGAGGAGTCAACCCGTTAAGTAAATATTTACCGTCTCACACGTCCGATATTTCAGATCCTCGTGCCTCGTGCAGTGCCTTCGGCCGTACCCTCCTGGCTATGAGGTGGTTGTCACGGGCCGTCCCCTTTTCGTGAACATGCAAACTCTGCGATTCAACACGAGGCGAATATTCCTTTTGATCTCCATCGCGTTCAGCTCCACCCTCCTCTTTTTGGTGTATTTCCCGCGCGACCCCGCCAAGGAGAGTTATGAAGAAGGTAAATATTGTGCTTGCGGAGTGCGTGCGGTCGACTGTGGCGGCGGGGGTGACAGCCTCTTCAGTAGATTTGCGCAACGGCTCGCACGCAAATTCATGTCATTAATCTTTTATTAATGCCCGAATGAGTGGAACATTTCTTGGCCGAGGTTTCCGAGCAAAAAATCGACTTTCAGTTATAAGTGCATCACCCTAATAGGACACGTCCGTCTTGGATCCACTTCCGGTTTCCAGAGCTAAAGACGGTCAAAGAGCATGCAGGAGGCATGACGTGGTTCACCAGAGAAAGCCTTTGAGAACCGCGTTTTCTCCTCAGCAGCCAGGATCAAAAGCTGACGGTTTTCTCCAGTTTTTCCTTTTATTTTCCCTTCAAAATTCTCAAATTGATTTAATTGTGGAATAGCCATCGCTAAATGATAATGTTGACAAATGAAGCACTAATTAGGGGATGCGGAAAGAGTCAACAATGCGAGCTTTCTGAGAGAAATGGTGACTACTCCACTCTGACGTGGAATTAGTCTGGTTAACTCATACGACAAAGACATGAATTCTAAATATCAGCTGTCTCCGTCTAGTGTTGTGGATTGCGCATGCGTGTTCGGTCATGCATAGGATGACAAAACAGATCGTGGGGTTTACAAACTGTGATCAGTCTAAGGGTTCATGTGGTAAACTGCATGTCTGAGAGACTATTGTTGACTGTCGATGGAGATCCAAGTTCTTTCAAAGCACCAAATGCAAATGAATACATCTAAATCCTTGCAGGGTGGATACCTTCTCCACAGCGATCTCCCAAGTTCAAAGGCGTGGATGCCAAGCTGAAACATGCCGGCGAGCAGTTGGGATTCCCGCCGCAGCCTCCTCCTAATTTAAACAAGAATATACCTCTTTACTCGGAACTTAGTAAGCTTCCTGTCCTTCACTGCCTCTCTATCCCTTTGCGTTCAGACATTAAACGGGTTGTTGATAATGAACTGGTCGATCGTATTCTGCAATATACCAAATCGGTTAACCTCAACGGGCTGTTGGCGCAAGAGTGCCGACATAATGAATCCTTAGCGCAGTTTTGGAAACGAACAAAGGGGTGAGTAGTTGTTGGAAGCGATCTATATTGGCTGCTTGCGTCCATATCAGGCAGGATGTGCCCGTTCGGGACACGTGGGAACGGTTCTACGCAAGCATCGGCACGTGCGACCTTTACCACGAGGAAACTGTCATTGACGACCTTCTCAAAGACTTGAACACTCTACCCATCAAGCACACCGCCATCATGGAAGGAGGGACTCAGGTGAGTAGTACTGCGACATCCTGTGTTAAGTGGATCCAGACAATTAAACTAGTAATTTTTGTTGAGTGTTGCGCATAACCTTTAATATTAAGTTACCAGAAGACATATTCTATAAACAGACTATGGTTCCCCCAATTTTTTACTTTTTGTAGTACATTAGAAGAAGACTGGCCCTGGACGAGGAAAAAATGAAGTGCTTGTCGATGTTTCATTGTAACCTGCTGGTTTTAGGTCAAACTACTATTAACTTTCGAAAACGACAAACAGGCCGTCTTCAAACCCATGCGGTAGGCTCTCTTTTCGGATGAAGCTCAATCACCCATTCCGCTTCAGATTCGGTCGGGACTATGAGTCCGACCCGAACCACTTCTACTTCAGTGACTTTGAGAGGCACCATGCAGAAATTGCCACGTTCCACTTGGACAGGTCGGTAGAGGGCTGCTATTACAACCCAGACATCCATTTGCAGAGTTCTGGGTTATCGACGTGCCGTTCCAACAGTTGGCCGGGTCGTTAATCTTACCGCCGACATTCGCGACCACTCGGACAGAAAACTGCGGAAAACGTTTTTCGTTTCTCCTGGTATGATTTTTTGGATGTTGGCCTACAGCCGCTAATAGGAAAGGGAAAAAGATGTAATGTTCTCAACAAGCAGAGAACGTAACGAAGTGTAAAATGGTAAAAAATTGACGTGCGGGGGGCCTACACGAATCTAGGACACTCGGAAAGACACATCTGAAAGAACACCACTAGGAGTTTAATGATTAAATATTTTAATTTATTTACAGTCGTAATAGTTCTCTAAAACTACACAGATGGTTCAGTTCGTGCTCGACATGTTTATCTGTTCAGTTGTAAATTATTTATGACAATCTCGGAAGCCATGCTTTGGGAAATCCAACGTGAATCTAAAGGCATTACGGTGGCGTGCCAGGCTGAAGTATATTTGGGAGAAGTGTAGTAAATCTTCCATTAAACTGCAAATAATTTGAAAAAGCAACCTGTAGATTCAGTTAAATCGTGTCAAGACCAACAAAAAACAAGTCTAAACAAATTTGCTCCTCTAAGGAGGCACGGCTTTCCAGCCATTCGGTGAGAAATGGTGCTCCTTCGCACCATGGCAAAGAGCAAGCCGATAGGGAAACGGTACAGCAGCCATAACATCTTAGATTTTGCAAATTTCACTTCCCCAACTGCGGCCAGGTGTACTTATGGGCACGAACTTTTAGCAAAGAACCACTGCTTCGTGAGCAAGTGCGACTACTACTGCGACACGACGCACGCCATCTGCGGGTCTCCCGACCTCAAAGAAGGCTCGGTGCAGGTGTTCCTGCCAGACGACGCCAACGTACCGCGGAAACACAACAAGTCGCCCTACAGAAGGTTAGAATTCCAAAAAATAACGCTTCAAAAAATAACACCCTTGCAGGACGTACTCCAAAAAGACACAACAGGCAGTCTGGCAGACGGACATGAAGTTCTGTACCTGGAAAGTGAAAACGCGGAAGCAGTACGCTCATGGACGGCGCCTGCTCGACTTGGTCGATCTGCACATAATGGACTTTCTCATAGGTAGCTTTTAGATCAATGTTTAACGAAAAGCAAAGCTTCGCTTGTAGGTAACCAAGACCGACACCACTATGAGTCATTCTCGGTGTTCGGTACGGAACCTTCATACGCGATTCACCTTGATAACGGAAGATCGTACGATTTATCCTCCTAGCTGTTCGCTGACCCTTGTTATTTCAGATTCGGTCGTTCTGACTTCGACGACGAAGACATCCTCCACCCACTGAGACAATGCTGCGTGATCCGACCCTCCACATTCCAAACCCTTCTGAACTTCTACCACGGACGACGCAGTCTCACCGAAGTGTTTCACGAGTGAGTACACTTGGCAAGGTTCAGCTTATCCTGGTTCAGATCGCTTGCCAAAGACCCTGCCGCACCAATTCTTGCGTACAAACACTACGACGCTATGGAGCGCCGAATGCACAAGATTATGGAAGTGATCCTGGAGTGCCTCGACAAGAAACGGGACGTGGAGGCCGTGGTGATGGCCGAGTTCCACAACCCTCAAGTGGCCGTACCTGCCCCCGGCGAAGACGTGGAAGAAGACGATGACAAGAAGGAAGACTAGTCTTCAGAGCGGACTTGCTCCACATTTTTGTTCAGTTCAGGTAGGTCACAAGATCGTTCATTCGCATATGACCTTCATTTGACGACGGAAGGTGTCAAAGGTGCTTATTTAGCATTTCATGCTTATTGAAACTAAACAGTGGGGAAGCACTAATGTTGATCCGTGTTCCTAGAAAACTTCCGGGTGGATGCTCAAATACTGTAACTTACCTGTTTTGTTATCCGCGCAGAGCGGATTACAGGATAGTCTGACAATATTTTGTTTTCGCCATGTTACAGACGGTAATGAGCGATCATCTGTAATATGCGGATGTACTCAGAGCGTGTAGAGGCCAACGATTTGCGATTAACCATAGATGCACTTCACACGCTTCACACGCGTTAGTAAATTTCAAATCACCGCGCTAAGGGAGAAAACAAGTAGGGACGCTCTGTACGCTGCTTTCTATTTCCATAAATGGAATGCGAACTAATTGCTCGGAGCGCCTCTGGCTTGCATATTTAAAAAGGAGATTCTTAGGATCGGTACCTGAGAATCCCACGGTGACTACTATGGTATGGAAGAATTAGGGCAACTGGGCGAAAGCTAAATTTATAGTGAAGAGTGTTTTATAGTGAAGCTGGGAACAAGGGGATCGATCATGACGAAAATCATCTTTAGGACACTCCCCTTCATCGTCAGTTTGTACACCGGGCTTAAAAGTTTGTTTTAAGAAGAACTAACAATGCGTTGCTGAGGTGTCCAAGGGCAACATCATAAAGTTTTGAAATGTATAGCTGCTTCGAACATAAATAGAAACATAGGATGATAACACTTTAAGCTAAACTTAGAGATGAGCTATATGTCACAAAATTCATCTTTCTTCGATTCACTAGCACGACGATTGTGCCGTTACTCTAAAGACACTGGATAATATGCGCTAATTCCTTTATTTCAGGGTATACACAAACCGGTGTGTAAAGAAACTTTAGTCTACCAGCGCGCCCGCCGCTCATGACTCTTCGGTGATTGCCAATGCACAGTTGTGATAATCGAACGCCTTACAACCTCTATGAAGTCTGCTTCCTGTTCGTTGATATTTATGAAGATTGCTCAGATAAAGAGTCTATTGTTCGCGTGCGGATTACACGAATGTCCGACATAACAGGGCAGGACAACACGAGATCAGAGCCATTGTAAACCCTGTTTATGCATATCTCGGGGGAAGGCAGACGAGAATTCCTCGGCAAACAACGGTAAACCTCTGAAGGCTTCCGGCGTCGCCTCTCCGCCTCCTGCGCGATTCTCGTCATCGTCCGAAAGAATTACGAGCCAGAATGGGAAATTTCCCCAAATGCCGAGAGTACGATTCCGATCGTCACCTCTTCGTCACTTATCATCCGTCCGCACTGCTTTCTCACAATTAGGCGCCAAGTACATGAATTCCTGAACGGTTCGTATTTTCACTGCCAGATATTAATATTAAACTCCTCTATGCACATCGCTGAAGTGGCGGACGCCTCCCTACGCCTCATCGGCCATTTAAGGTCTTCTGGAGCCGGTCGCAGACGTGTCACTTCTGGGAAAGCGATCCTCGGAACCCGGAGCGTGACCCTGTTCTGATTGCTGTCGTGCTATGCGAGTGAGGGGGAGTCATGCTTCTCCACGCTATTTTTGATCTTGGATGCAGCCTTCGAGCAAGCGCGCGATCGTACCGCGGGACACGTATCCTTAGGCCCGCGGAAACCTTTGGTGGCCCATCATGTATTCCACGAAACACTTAAAGTTATTGGGTGTGTAGTGCGGGGCGTGGCGAGAGAGCACCTTATAAGTTGATGCATAGTTAAACGTGAGCATTCATTTGCTACCAGCAGCATGCAACCGAAGATGTTGCCGCTCCTGGCTCTGATCCTCGCCTCTCCCGCGTTTTCCGCATCCTCGGACGTCTCCTGCCGTAGTGGAGCTGCTTTGCAAGACGGCAGCTACGAGCTGTGTCGTCTGGAGGTACAGCCGCCATCACCAGAACTACCGTAATCCTTGTGTGCTTTGTAGAGAAAAGTGGAGGTACTGCAGCTCGTTGTCCAGGAGCTCATGAAGCGTCTCGGTGAGTGTTCCGGTGATCGCAGGAACCCGGTTTACATAGCTAGGAAGAAGGAAGTGTTTTGAGCTAAAGTCCCCGTGGCGCGTTTCCGGTGGAAAACAAACAAAGCTTCTGTGAGAAAGCGTCAGCTTCTGAATCTTGAATTAGTGATTCACCAGTGACATCACGCTTTAGAGCTGGCGTCGCCACTGCTCGACGAAACCGACTTCAAGGAAGTGGGAAGCAAGAGGAAGAACGAGTTCATCAGGTAGCCGCTTATGCTACCGTATCCCGTTCGCCAATGCGCACCCTTTCAGATTCGGAAAAAGGAAAAACGAGTTCATCCGTTTCGGAAAGAGGAAAAATGAGTTCATTAGGTAGCTTTGCTTGATCTTCACAGTCTCAGACTCATTTACTGATTCCAGGTTCGGCCGTTCGGCTTCTGACGACTTGAGCTTCGAGCCGACCGTCGCTTTAGGTGAGCGTGGGCTAATTTTGGTTTGTACTGCTGCTCCTCCGCACGGACGACTTAGTGTCTGTCGGGTGGCGTCGTCGTCGCCGATTCCTTTTGTTCTATGTAGCACAGGCGTAAGTGCGTTGTTTCAGAAAAGAGGAAGAACGAGTTCATCCGATTCGGCTAACTCTCAGCAACCAATCGCCGCCTCGGGCACCGCCTCTCTAGAGTGCGAGGGAGCGAAAGGACTGAACGAGAGAGTGATATTTTGTCGTGATAATTCTAGAGTGATTGTTGTTTGTCACACCATAAAGAGGCAATTCGTGTTAACAATTGGGCAATTTGCATGATCGCTGACCCTGCCCCCTCAAAGAGAGGGACGCGCACAGCAAGCAGATTAAGCTCATTCTTCCGACCACTCCCGCACTAAGATGATCGGTTCGACTGTGCTCCGAAGCCTCCTTCTGGCCGTCTTGATGATTTGCATTGTATCGGGCCAAAAGGCCATCCCTCGTAAGTGCGCTCTTGAAATTTATTTTTGTCAACATAAGCCGATCGAAATATGTTAACGTCCATCAGAAGACGGCCGCGCGAAAAGGGGACCCTTAGAACGTGGCGGGTCCTTATTTCTGGACTTAGGCGCTGATCTTTCTTTCCTTAAGCTGTAGCCAAAATCCCGTAAGTGAGAAGGTTGAATACCAGTCTCACATGCGTAGTAGGTGTATTCTGTTTTTCTTACGGCCGAAGAACGTCCCAAATAAACCGGAGGGATCAGAGCTTGTCCCAATGACTCCCTCGGCACATATTAGCAGTTGCTGCTTATTGGTCTCCAGACAGCTGTTGTGTTCGTCTAAAACTGGAACGGCGTCAGGATTCAAACTACTTATCGTTGATCGAATACACAAAATAGCGGCATAAATTTTGAGTGCGGTTTCGTAAAAGTGGATGAGCGGAGTTGAGTCCAATGTGGGTGACTCTCTTTAACTCGATCTCCTCAGCAAGATAAGGCATCATCATGTTCCAGAATCAAAGGGCTCGCCCGAAATGATCGACCCGGCACTGGTGTACGGTAACGACGGCGAGATGATCACCCGAGTGCAGTCGCAGTTGCTTGGAGCGCTCCAGCTGCTTCAAGCGTACCAAGACGGTATGTTTTGCTCAGTAGTACACAGCTAACGAGGCTGCTCGCTTTCAGGCCCTACGAAACTGGCGGAGAAGCGTAGGAACAAGTTCGAATTCATCCGTTTCGGCAGGAAGTAGAACGGACGACCCGGCGTCAGCGGCTTTCTTTGTATCTCGCACTGGACCAAAATGTTCGCAAACTTGTCTCTTGTGGTTGCCGTCTTTTGAAACGTTACAAATAAACTGGCTGTTTTCAATCGTGTCTCCCCTCTTCCTTGTTCTTCGAGCGGAGTTGTTTGTTCAGTGAGTACGGTACTCCTCCGCGAGCAGTGGTGATGAGTGTGTCTGGAAAGAAGTTGTCATCCGACTTCACTCGTTTCGAAAACGGTCTCCGCTCGACGAGACCGTTAGTGAAGGGCGGACAATAAGATATGTATGGATGAGATAATCAAAGAGAAAACGTGCTGGCTGCGCGTCCGGCTCGGCCGATAAATGCCATTTTTCTCGTGAAAGACTATGAATAAATTGAGAAAAGAGCGATACTTGTGCGCATCCGAGGCACTTTGGCCATTGCGTCACCATTTGAAAGTTGTCATTTTGCCGAAAACGGTCAGCATAATGGGAAAACGCACAAATGTCTTTGTTTATGCCGACTAGAGAAAAGACTGAAACAAGAGCCCGAAAGAGCGTTGTCAGTACGTTTGATCTTGGATCATTTTGATCTTGAAGCCGTTGCAAGCGTACATAAACATCGACGGGAGACTGCAATTGCTCGCCCACGAATTCTGTCCTGTCGGCGCACCGTCATACGGTAGATCAAAATTAATGGAAGTAGAATGGTAGCAGGCAATATCAAACGTCACAAACTAATTTTTTTATAATTTGGGTTCACTCAGCTGTCTTCTTTCAATATAGGCCAGGGTTGTCGCTATTTGCATCCTATGTATGATATTTCCAGATTACATTAACCTTCCGTTCTTCATTTTTCTTCTTATTTCATTTTTATTTCATTCTTCATTTTCTTAAACATTCAAGCCTATGTCTGAGCACAATTCGCCCTATCTTTCGTCCCCAATCAAACCCAATGAGGCATGTTCCGAAAAATGGACTTGATTCGGTCAATAATCAGAAACTAATAATCTTGATAGCTGATATCGATTCGCATTTATTCTGGAGGATGGGCTAGGACCGAATGGATTTCTTATTAACACCATTCAGCTATTCCTTTTGTGATTCGTCCGACAGGGAGCCAAGACGGGAAAGCTCTTAGAGAAGTGGTCTGATTAAAAGTGTGTGGGCACGTGAATATTTTGGTTATTGATACGACTGTGACTTGGTTATGTTTGTCGAACCGATTCAAGCACATCTTAAGACATTGAAGCAAAACTTTTTGATTTCTAGATGGATACAAGTCAACGGGAAACAGGTGATGCCTGAGCTTGAGAAGCATGGTGCTTCGTTCGATGCAGGCCTCTGAAACAAAGACCATAAAAACAGTTGATTGCAACGCACCTAACAGAGGAAATTTCTCTAAATCGGGAAAAGCAGAGTGTACTTTTTTTAGAGCAGTAAAAATTCACGTGGTGAGGTCTTTTAAATTCGCAACTCTAATGTTTACTGTATGGACCTCTAATCTTCTTAATTAGATTAAGATTACTAACAGACTGTTTTTATTGATGACAGAATGTCGTCAACATAGGCATGCCACGTTCCGAAGATATTTTAAATCCCAAGGCAGACTTGTTTCTTTCCCTAACTATAAAGTTGCTTAAATTTTATATTCTTTGGGAAATGGAACTCTCATCATAAAGTTTGTGGTCACACGCTTTCCAGAAGATTTTCTGAATTTCATCTTAATCATCTAAGGACAGCTCGGCACTTGATAGAACTTGAACCGAAAAAAGTCCAATTGTACCGTAATCTCGCAAAATGAAAGATGTTCGTTCGAGACGGTCATCAATCCTAGGGTGCATGTGTTCCGCGTCCAGTGTCAAGTGCAAGTCGTCGTCTAGTGGGTAATTTCTCTTCTGCGAAGTCGAGAACCGATTTTCGAATTCTGGGCGCAAATTTGTTGTTAGCTGCGCATGGCGCCGATTGTGCTGCACTAATTGGTGCGTGCGAAGCAGGCACAATTTCTGGTGGCCAGTGGACGCGAGAAACAGAAGAAGCGCAGTCCGAGAGTGACATCACGGTTCGCGGAGACAAATTACTCCATTGAGTCGGCTGCCGCTATAATTGTCATCCTTTAAGTTCGAACCACTCGTCCGGCTCTATTTCCTTCGCCGATTATGCAGATGCAATGGCTTTTGGAACTGGGTTCTAATGGACTCTCTGCGGCAGATCATGGCACATCGTGTTTCTGGAACGTCTCAGAAGAAAGCCGCGGGAAAGAAGAAGTGAACAAAACACACTTTATACGCAAATACGACAAACGGGTCAAAGCACACTACAGTCACGGTTATCTTCTAGTTCTACATCATCTACTTCAATAGTCGTATTGGTAGCCTTCCATCCGACGGATCTCCGCTCCTGAATCGTCCGTTCCGCGATCGATCTTCTCGTAATGGTCGTTGCTGGTTCCATTCGACTCGAACAGGGCCTGAAAGCAACCAGTCTCGTAGAGATTCTGCGATGGACAGCATACCGTCTTTTCTCTCTCGATCGGAGGTGGGTTTCTGAGCAGGAACATCAGCGGAGCATACAGGAAGTTGATAAAGGCGATCAGATACATCATGCTGCAAGTTCAAAGTAAGGTTCTAAAGGCTCCAGGTTGTCGACTCACGTGGGGAAGCCAACGGAGCGGACCAGAGGGCCACTGAAGAAGGGGCCAAGGGCGAAGGCAAAGCAGAAGGCCGCATCGGCGATTGCGTAGATGCTACCGTACACTCCAACGTGGCGGATGTCCACAAGGTAGCCCATGAGAGGGAACATCGAAGCGTCGATCATGCCTAAAGATAAATGTAAACTGCTTTTTCGGTTTTTCTCTGTACCAATTGAGAATCCCATGAACAAATGCGGAGCAATGAGTCCTCCGACGCTGCGAGCCGTGGGGATCTAAAATACTTTAGAACGGTGGCTAGCTCAGAGCAAACGTACCACCAACAAACAGAATCCGATTATGACCAGTCCGATGAAAGCGCTTAACCATCTGAAGCAAGACTGTGAAAGGAGGAGAAGAAGGCAGAATGTCCCCTACCTGCCCATTTTATGAGCCAACGGTCCGAAGACGTTAGTGCCGACAAGATATGAAATGCTGGCAGGTAGAAAGGCTGCACCTCGCTCCATCGAGCCCGCTTGCCACGTCTCCATCATCCACAAAGGCAGCGACGGCTCCAGCATGGCTATGCCCAGGTTTCCGATGGTGATGGCGCCTAAAAGCCTGAGTTGTGCCCTAACTTTTCGAAATGCCGGCTTTGCCTGCACAGATGATGATGTATGGATCTTTGACGAGGTTTTTAATCGTCGTGCCTTCCGGTTCTCCACGGTCCACCTTTGGTTGAAGCACCATGAACTGGAGACCTGCAAGACCCGGTTCGTGTGTGTCCCCGTCTGCGGTCACCTACTTCCATCGAAGAGGGCGAGCAGCGCCAGGAGGATGAAGGGGAGCTCCTTGCCGGACCATGAGTAGAGCGCGCCGCCGTACGGGGGACCTACAAGCACGCCGAGCGCGAGGCCTCCGAGGGCGATGCCCATGGCGCTGCCGCGTTCCATGTCGTCCGGATAGGCTTGGGCGAGCATTCCCATGCCTTAAGTGGAATCTGCATGAATATGAGTCCACTTACTCATCTTTGCGCATTTTTGACTTTTCACGTTAATTATTCATGTCGGAATTTGCCGAGCTTTCCGCGTTGAGTGTTCGAAGCGATGGAACATGGCTTACCGGACGTGCTGGTACATGCGGAGCCAATGCCTTGAAGGGCTCGGGCCAACCAAAGCGTGGGGTAGGAAGATCCAAACGCGAACATTACTGTCGATAGAAACATGATGCAGAATCCGGCGAACATTGGCATTGTGTAACCAATTCTAGAAAGCCGGAATGTCTGAGATATTGAGACTCTCCAGACTCACTTGTTGGTCAGCGGTCCGATCAACGGGTTGGTGATGAGCTGTATGAGGGCCTTGGATCCAAACATCAGACCCACTTGCACATTCTCCTCCGCAAGCAACTTGTGCCTCAGTGCCTCCTCCTCGGCGTTCAGCTCTCGCTGCCGCGGAGCCGGAGTCGACAGAGCTGGCTTACTGTACTTTAAAGGACGCATCCGGGGTCTCGGCGTCGTTGTGACGTATTTCGACGCGAGCAGAGGATTGTCCATCCAGCTGATCTCCGGTTCCACCGGGTCCATGGGCACGTCCCATACGTTGTCGCCCCACTCCAGCTGCCGCTTCTCGCGGGCGATCGACGTGTCCGTCACCTTGTCGAACAGGAGCATGTCCGTCGAGTTCGGGTGCGACAATCGAAGCAGGTACTCCGGAATGATAGGCACTGAACCGGCCAAGAAACTCCTGGCGTGTCAAAGAGGCTGGTCAGTAGACTCACCGACTGTCGTGAGCAGCATGTTGTCCAGGAAGAGGGCGATGTACACGATAAGCAGCAAGATCCGTCGGTTGTCTCGACATTTCAGGATAATGTCGTTCAGGGTCCACGAGGTCATGGTGGACGCAGAGATCAAAGCTGGTTCACCGCCCGTCGGCACAGCGCTTAAAGAAGGTCTATGAACACACGGCACACCGATTGTGCTGAATCAGTGGAGCAATATAAAAAGCGAAACGGAAGCGAAGCATGCGCCGTTCACAATGCACTGTCATGAGGAGCATTGGCTGAAATAATTATTTTCCATACATTGGCACAGCCTTCCCACAGGAAAATCGAAATGCTCTCCTGGCTTCGAAGATACATTTGACTATGACATGGTGGGAAAATTGTGAGGAAAATCAATTGCAGCGCTCCGGGAACATGTTGTTCATGGTTTTCGACTGCTGCTGCTGCCCCTGGTCAGGTACCCCGGGCACTCCGGGAACGGGGGACACGGTGCGCGACTAGTAGGTTGAGGGGATGAGGGCACACGACGAGGTATCGAGATCATTCGCGCCAAGTGCTTTACTTCCGAAAGAGGATTGCGTCGGAGCCACCTTTAGACGGTCGTCGCAGATTGCCCATATAATAGCCTCCTCGAAGCCATGAGTAATCTAAACGAAAACTGGGTAGCAGTTCCGCTCGGTGAGTGCGCACGGATTGAGCCAGAAACGCCGCCCCCTCCGGCCGATTGGCTTCGCGCGTACGCTCGAATTCCTACAGAAAGGGCGACCTATCCTTGCGGATTTAAACGCTTCTTCCCTTTGAACTGGGGACACATTCGCTCCGAGCAAAACGACGCAGACCTCCAAAGGGAGATTCTAGAGGGAGAGGCTACGAACTCAACACAGGCTGCAACGTCGTCGTCACAAATCATCGGGAGAACTGCAAGGAGCTCATGGGAATCTTCGGCAAATAGCATGAAAAATTAACGAAGCGCTGATTGGCAAAGAAGGGGTGCGAAAAGTCTTGGGTTACCTGCGGGAAAATGAGTATAAATGCACGTTTAGGGTGCCCACGCAAAAGCGGGTCTTATGAAAAGAATGAGAAAGCGGCACTTGGGCACTCCGTTTGGTCTTCGGAATCGGTGAAACCGCCATTGTTAATCGAAAAACGACAATGAAATATTCAGAAGATATTCGATGAGCGTGGCGGACTCTGAGATTGTTTTCATACTAATCGGGCAAACACTAAGCACAGTGCAAACAGAAACGGTACGCGCCTGACGGAGGGAAAAGGCCGGTTTTACCTATGCCTTTGCCGCGCTGCCGCCTTCTTTCCCACGGATTTCACGTTCGGGTTCGGTAGCAACGTCTACATCGCGCCGCTATTGACTGATGATATAATAGCGCAACCACATAATAATTGGCTCTCGCCCTGTGTAAAACGGGGGGATAAGTGCTTATAGGGCCATATGTGCGCTCTCACCGCGGCTCGAGTGGTTATCATCATGTCTATGGTGCTCAGGACAAATCATTTTGCAATTCAAAGGACGTCGACGTCATGTCGAAAACGATTTGTCGCGCGTAGGAGAGGGTGTGTTCTGGAATTTCCAGTGTGGATTCGGGAGTTGTAGGGAAAGGATCGCGGCAGACAGGTCCTCAGGAAGGTGTGGAGCAACAACTATCGAGTTGAATCACCCTGCACCCGGTGATTTTACCCTGACCAGTGCTAGGAAGGCTTAATTAGACAAAAAAAGGAAAAAAGCACGAGATACCGTGCCCTTATGTACGGCTCACCCCAACGCATCACCTTCCAGGCGTAACCAGGAACTCTCCATCTCCAAAGGGTGACCCGTCGGTCAGGTTCTTCCTCCTCTTTGTTCTCCGCGGCTCGCCCCGTTTTTTACGATCGTGCGAAGGCACAAAAGCGGCAAATTTGTAAGTGATTGTGTGTGTTCATTTGCATATAAAACGGCATTGCAGCGCGCCACCTAGAGGAACGGGGGCCGAATGTCATGCGGAGCTGACAAACGCAGCGCGGCTGCACGTGTAAATGACATCTTCGGCACGGCGGTGCCGCTGACATGCGCTTCTGATTGATATTCGGAAATAGACGGGAGAAATCCATCTTGCCACGCATTAATCAGACGCGGAAAATACTAAGTAAACGGACAGAATTACAATTTATAAAGTGCCGACAGAATTTACTACACAATACAAGGTGGAAAAGTGTTATTTAACAAGGACGGAGTCCTTCTCCGGGCGATACCTAGTGCTGCTCCTTGGAGTCGCGCTGCTTGAATCCGTTGAAAACCTTGGGGTTTTGGCTGACTGAACAGGCAGGGATGTTTAGTAGGTCACTTTGTGTGGGTCACTTACCGCTGCAAGGAGTACTGCAGGCGGGAAGCCAGTTTCCGACGACGACGCGCTCCAACTCGCACATCCACCACTCGGCTTCGACGTTGCAACTTTGTCGGAAGGGTGTCTGCACGCATTCCAGCAGGTTCGCCTCCCACCTGAAGGGGTATTGTAAAGCGCGAAATTTTTTTGTCATTTTGGTACTTAATTTGTTTGTTATAATCCACAATTGATAACAGACCTATAAAATTGGGCAATATCAGAGTGACCCTCTTGACGAGTGGTCTCGACGCGAACTTAAGGACAACATCTCGAATGCTCTAACATCAATGTTACGTGTGAAAGTGTTGACTACTCTCACTCTACACATTGGACTACTTACACGCAAGCTCGCATAGGGTTGGCCTGGATGTCGGCACGGAACTGTGCGCGGCAGTTCTCGATGAAGGTGGCGTTGTTGACGTACACCTGCGACATGCACTTGTCGTTGTTGAGGTAGACTTAAATGTCGTGTTTTAGGGAACTCGTTGCCCTGATTTCTGGCTTACTGTCCATTCCGGCGCCACAGATGAAGTTGAGCTCGGTGTAGAGCGCCTGCAAGGCTTGGGCGTCCTGCACGTTGAGGAGCTGGTTCTCGATGTAGTAGGCCTCGGTGGTGCAGGCGATCACGGAGCGGCCGAGACAGGTGCGGTACTGGCTGTATGCGCTGAAATAGAGATAGGATCAGCCGGCTCTCTAAAGGAATGTGCTCACTCGCAAACTTTGAGGACTCCGGCAGTGCCTCCTTCTCCGTAGATTTTGCCGATCTGGTTGCGCTTGCAAATAGGGGAGTACATGGTAGCGGTGTCACCTGAACATCAAGAGCTGATCTCGGCCTTCTGTAAGCGGACTTACCACAGGTGGTGGCGATGTTCAAGAAGTCCTGGAAGTTGTGGTCGCAGCAGGCGCTGATCACCGGGTCGCATTTTGGCTCGGTCGCACGCTGACACGTCTTCTGTTGGGCCGACGAGAGCGCTAAACTTTCTGGCTTAACGGGTGCATCTCTGATTCACTGCGGGTGTGACGTGAACACCGCTCCGCTGGGAGCGGTCGGCGTCTTATCAAAAGACGTGGTCGTACTCCAATTAGACCCTTATCGCAGCTGCCCTAATGGGTTTATCACACCACAGCAATTAAGGACTACTCGACTGGATTGCCTAGCCTTACGAGCGGAATACTTCAAAGGCATAAATGGACACTCAGAAACAGTTCCTACCACATTTTGTTTCAACTTCAACTGTCCCTGGCCAAAACGTTCAGTTCACCAAAGAAGCAAGAATATTACTAAAGTGGATAGGATTTTCATGCTGTGAGGGGATCAGGCTAAGGGTTAACAGGCCTACGGTATCACTGTGAACCTACCGGAAAGGCAGAGGATGAGGAGAGCAGAAAGCAACATGGTGCACGTTCGCGGCGACTACCACCCGGGAGCTGTCAATCGTCGCTAATAAATTTGCCCAGCGAATGATATAGTTTTTCTCATCGCTTGGAGATAAGAGGCGGTGATCGGCCTTATCAGGACGAGCACGATCGCTTGCAGCGGCGTCCGGTCCCGTGGACAGCGCCCCTCAACGCCGGGTTCCGTCGACGGAAGCATTTTGTGTCGTTAATTAGATTAACACGGGGACACGGCTAGACGCGGAGCCACTGAATTCGGCCTTTGCCGACAGTCAAGAAAGGCAATAAAAGGATAGAGTGTCAAGTTACGACCAATCGTTAAATTCCCTCTCTATCGCATCGGAAACATTTCCTGATAGAGACAGCTTGCCGACTCGAAAGATTTATTGGCTTATAAAATTACATGGCGATTAGCGCACCCGATTGTTGAAAAGGGAGCCCTCGTGGCTTCCTGGCTCCGCTCCAGTTTCCCGGTTGACAGAGAGGAAACGACGACCACTTGTACCAAACACTAAGCGCGTTAGAGAAGTTGCAGGGTGTGCACCAGCAAAACTTTGTGTTTGAGGTAATCTTTTGATCATAGTTTTTGCAAGCAATGTTAGAACAATTTGAAGTTCCCTGACCAGGTTCACTTTTCTCATTTGCAAGAAATTAAGTGCCGGTAAGAATCAAAATGTTGTACCTTTTGCTAACCAGAAATACTTTGTTATTCGTTCCCTAAACCTTATTTCCTATTAAACATATATTTACTAAAAAAAGGACAGGAACTCTTTACAGTCCTAATCTCTAATATCACATGGTTGAACTACTCTCTTGAGCACAAATCAGGCGATCTTTTTGTCACCTTTAACCAGAAGAAATTCCTATTTAAGGTGCGTGTACATTGCTGTATCTTGTTTCGGTTTTGTGCTTCGACGTGCAGGAAGAATGGCCGATGCACTTGCATCAGCCACAGCGATAGTCAAAAGTGTTACAATCAAGTCACAATGATATTTTTATGGGTACTATTATTTTTTTCTTAACTACTGTGTTTTGCGGTAAACATATTTTGGTTCTCAGTATATCTTGGCACAGGACAGTTTACTCTCTCTCTTCAGGCGAATTTATTAAGACACGCCACGAAGAGAAACTTTTTTGCATTTCTTTGCCCTTGTCCGCTTTTTTTCATGCTGAAACACCGAATATGTTTTTACTTGTCACTTTGTAACAAGTATATGTTGTGGTGTACGAGGAACAATACGGTACTTCTTCCAGGTTAGATTGAGCCCTATAGTTACACTTAATTTATTGTTGCCAGCCGAGCCAGCCGCTTCATTATTGTTAAATAAATATTGTTGCAATAAATTACTTGAGGCCATGATAAAGGGGAAGTTTTCGCTTGGACTCGTCGTTAAGTGGAGTCCCCCCGCCCAAATACCAGGGCTTCCACCGACGGCTCGTATCAACGATGTTCGCTCCCGTAGGTGAGCTGTACCGTCGGAGAGATAAGTGGCCTGGGAAGAGCGGTTTTGCAGAGAAGACGCGAAAGGAGGGCGTGATGGGCACGACCGTGCTCGTCGGGAACAGCCTTGTGACCGGCATATTGTACCGGGGAATGATGGCAGGCTCCATAGAGAAATCCCGAGCGGGCACAAGGAGCTGATTGTCCCTCTGGGTAGTAAAAGTCCGTTCCAAGGAGTTCGGCAGGAGATTGGCACTGTAGTTGTACGAAATAAACCGCTCAGTGACGTTGGCCGGGAAGACGTTGTTTAGGAGCGTCGCAAAGGCCAACTTATGCGCGGGGAATCTTTCTTTGAGAGAAACCGACTCTGAAAAGTAGCGATCTCATGAATCACTAAGATAAGCCAACCATTCTTCTTTGGCGTCACCAAAGGCATTCCGTTCCAAACGATGTTGGGTAGAGCTGGCTCCATGGGTTTCTCGGCTGCGGCAAGCTTTGAGAATCTTAGAACCGGCCTTGTTCCGTTTGATGAGGCGGTGACAATGGAGGTCGTCGGGGCCATTGTTGATGTTGTAGGCAATTTGAGTTCATCTAAAACGCCGAAAATTACAATTTACGACAAGGAAGTAGATATTTTATAATTTCCCAGGTCCTCTTATTGACTTGAACATTTGCGAAAGTTCGTTTTCACTTTGATAGGTGAAATCTTTTGCGTATTCCTACGCTTATTTCTGAACCAGGCGGCATGTCCTGGAACAAACAGCGAGGTCGTGGCAAGGTCGCTGGCTTCTAATCAATGAACTTTATCGTTAATAAAATGGATTGCTCATTGAGAAAAGACCCCAATTATTTCCCGGCACATTAAATATTTATCACTTAAATATAGGAATGTTTTAGGACATCCGATGTCGTAAGACTTCCGCTAATTTCGAGACATGCCTGGTTGAGGGGGCACAGAGTGATGCCCTGAACAGAGGTGGTGACCGATTGTTTTTATCAGTTAACCGTAACCAAGACGTAATCAAACAAAATGAGTAAAAATGCGTCATATCCCGTCCGTCTCTGTCGGTTAACTGTTTAAGGACATTCCATGTAAAGCTGTATGTTCTAAAGTGGTTTTGTGCCATAGATCAACGCACATATCACAGAGCAAAAAAGCAGCAACACGCAATCTGCGCACATGCCTAGCTCATCAGCAATGCAAAACATGGGCGGTTGCTTAAAGGACATGCAGACTACGGTAAATACAGATGCCGGCTTCACTCAACGCGGAAGCCCAACACGCACAAAATATCTAGTTGAACACTCCCACATTCCACGGAGTCATTCATAATGAATGGAACGGACACAGAATCACTAATTAGTCGTTGACAAAACTATGTCCCTAGGAAGTTGACGACCTGTTTTTCTCTTCCTCGTTCACGTAATCAATCAAGGAAACTCACAGTTTGGCGGCAGGTCACAGACGACAGGAAACGTAGGTTGAAATACAGTCACTTGCAGTTCCGTGTAGAAATTTGCCGCATCGGAACCACATTTCCCTGAAATGTCCTCCAGAATGCATAGGTTTTGCTCGGTGACCCAAGATTTCATTATGCAAATGATGTCGGAAGGACGTTGCGTGCAATGGGTCCTATACAGAAAACATTGTTGTGGGACGCTAGCTCAACGTATATTACCTGCATGCTTCCAGCTGGTGTTGATAGAAGGGCTGAAGGGTACAGCCGGTAGTCGCAGGCAGCTTCAGGATATTTCCGATGCATTGCTGATGCCTAATCAACATCTTCTGACGCGGCATGCTGAACGGCGAGCAAATGAACATGAGCAGACGGCTCACTTCGTGCAGCAGCTTCCGTTGCTTCTGGTTGCCACACTCGAGAATCTTGTCGCGGAAACAGGGAAGCGTGTCACTATACACCCTGAAAGCGATGTGCTGGACCAGTCAGTGCGTTGTAGATTTTTGGGCACCCATGAAATCTTAGAGGTTCATGTGTCGCCTGACACTATGGCCTGTTTTCTTTCGCTCCTAGTTTTAACTTTTAACCCTCCCCCTCCCCGTTTCTAACCTATGAAGAATAGCATTCCGTTCACTCTGGTTTTGAAATCCTAGTCTCGCCTTGAGACATTAAAAAAGAGCTTTTTCGCCGTTAATGTCCAAAATTTCATCGGAACTGACCTAACCCTTTATTGGACAATTCCAACGAAAAAATAATACAAAATAATGATAAAATTTCATTGTTTTGGATAGAAATATTTGGAAGGAACTACAGAGGACTATAATTTCCATTAGAGAACTATTAATATTGATCAGAGAACTGTATAATATTGATTAGATTAGACCCCTAGATCTTTCGTAGATCCTCTCAGCGTGGAACCAGCTCTACAGGTAGCAGAAGCAGTTCACCCGGAGGAACAAACGCACTTGCAGGTGTGGATGAGACGCGCCTCGGACTTGACGCCAAAGACAACGTTCATGATGTTCTTTTCGAAGGGGACACCCTGCGATCGGAGCCGGAAGAGACAGCCAAGGAACTTGATGTCCGCACAGCCAGGAGCCTCCCCGCTTGCACAAGCGACAAAAGCGAGGAGCGTAACTGAATTAGCGCGATGAATGCGCCACGCGCCGATTATTGAACTCACCGAACAAGCAGCCAACGAGCATGCTGCGCTGAGGCCGTCGTCGGGTCGTGCCGAACCTGGAGACAAAGGACGCACGGCGTGCACAGCGGCGGCACACCAACAACGATGAATATGACGAAGACTGCGGGAGCCCAAGTCGTGCCTAAGCCAGTCGTCTCCTTATTTTTAGAGCAAACAACAGTCCACAATTGGACTCCTATTCTTCGAGCGTCAGCTTCGGTGAGGTCCTTTGTCGTCCAGCCTACGATCGCCGCTTCCAACCTGTCAATGAAGAGTCATAAGTAGTAGCTGAGCACACAGTCTTGTTTGGACAGTAACTTCTCGGCAGCAGCGCGTAAGTCGGGCAGAGTCACAGAGCGGCGACGGCCCTCAGACGTCGATGGGCTACCGTATTTTTGAGCCACACGCCGTCCAAAGAAGGGAGACCTTAGTGGGGGCAGAGGGGTTGCTCCGGCTAGGTAGGATTCCTGTGAACACCGTTTAGCCGAGATCAAATAGACACAATGAGGGAGGACAACGAAAGTCGTGTCGACCAACGGCTGATTCCCACCTCTCGGCCTCTAATCCGTTCGCTGCTAAGCAGATGCGCAGTTTTTTATTCCCCTGCGACACATTTGCGTTAATATCGGCCGAATTCATACAAGAAGGCAACGTTGTTTATAAAGAACTCTTTGTTTTGCCCAGTGTCGTCGGCTAATTCCACTAAGTTCGCTTTGAAACAACTGTTTACATTCGCTGTCCCTCAGCGGATGGACACTTGTTTGTAGTGGAGACGGTCGCCACTTTGCAGGGACTGATCCGGACGCGTCGTCGGGATGTCCGTGTTCGTGCCGCCGGACAGCGACGTGTTCCAGCCGCGCAAGTCCATCCGCAAGAAGTACTCCAGCGCGGTGAAGTTTCGCGATGACCTGGACCTGCAGGCCGCCTTAGGTAGGTTCTCGAGTGGAAAGGTACTGTGTAGAGCACTATTTGGGGACGAGGTTTCCATTGAAACTACTGCTGTACCTGTGTAGAACTGGGTTAGTGATTTTTGGTCTCATATGGTAATGTATCCTCGTTTTTTGGCCTTAGAAGTACTGTAGGGCAAGGGATGTAGAAATCTGTGTAAAGCGTCAAACGAGTCACAAATTTCCAACATCGTGTCCAACTACTGCTGTACCTGTGTAAAGGGTACTACAACTTTGCACGGAGCACCTATGTATAGGGATTCATGTGGATTTCGGCTTATGCACTGGCGGACAAATCTCTTTTCGCGAACGGAACCAGCGAGCTCGTCTGTATAGAGTGGAACAAAAGCAATTAGTTCGAGCACCCCAATGATGGCGCTCCTTGGAATTTGTGGCATTTGTCGCTCGGTACTCAATCTCATACATATGTAACCTCGTCAAAGAACATTTCAATATTCGCTATCAAAAAACCTAGTCCGCATTCTAATTTCGTTTCGAAGTTCCGTACTTTGACTCAACTCTTTGCGACAAGCACTTTTCCGTTTGAACGCCTCTCCTCAATCGTCAGGAATTTGCGAAGTCCACCCAGTTCAAGAGGGTTCCAAAAACTCTGCAACCCAGCCTGCTCTTTGTCACTTCGTCCAAGTGTTCGGCTTCGGACAAACCCATCAACGCTTCAGCAGTGGCGATGCAAATTTGAAGTTTAACGATGTTTGTGAGTGGTGTCGTCGGAGCGGCGTACAGGAACGTCGTTCCCGATGGGCGCGTTCCGAAACTGTCGCGAGAGAAACGCCGAGCTACTCTGCCGGGCATTTCAGATGCTGCAGTCCGTGTCCGCACACCTGATGACCGAGCACCACTGGCAGGAGGTGCGCAAGATCAGCCAACAGACCGTGGTGCAGGAGCTCTGTGACACAACCAGTCTCACGTCCATGCTTCCGAAAACAGCGCCCGGGCCGCCAAGTACGGTTTCCTCTTCCTTTCACCTACTTTGCGATCCCCCCTCGAGACATGCTCCCATTGGCGGGCGAGCACCCCACTTCTGCTCCAAGCAGTGTCTCCGCTCTGAGAGCTCTTGTCTAATTTCTGGAAGTCCTCATAATTTAAGTGTTTTAGTTTGCTCTTTTATTCGTCGCCATCGGGTCTTAGCCAAATCCGGCGTCTTCCATCCATAACCGGCTCCCTGCAGCGGAGCCCATTGCGCGACTTCTGTCCGCGGCCCCTGAACGTACTTTAAAGCCCTGACAGCGTCGAAGTTCGCCTACCTATAAAAAAGGAAATTAGTGCGCTGTGCGAAGGAGTCGAAACATTGCTGATATTGAATTGGCCCGAATATGCATAATGAGGCGGAAAACTCAAATTGCCCACTGTCAACAGCTGTCGCCTATTTATTATGCTCGCGCCCTATTCCACAACGTGCGGAGGGCAAACTCCTTTGCCGAAATTCCTCGATGCCAATTGAGACGACGATGCCTTCATGTCCTGTCAAGACGAGATTACTCGTGCCCGCACCGCGCAACAGCTGCCTCGTGTTTTGTGCCCGCATTCCGTTCCCTAGTCTCAGGTTCAAAATTAGCAAAAAGTGCACATCTCATCGTGCATTCACATCGATCCTTGCATGCATTCCTGCAAAGGGACTTCGCCTTTTTCGGACACATTCTCCACGGAGCCGCGGTTCGCATGTTTACCTTACCATCGAGCACCGGCTAGCCGAGATTCCCATTAGCCGAAGGGCACTAACAATGGGAGCAAATGTCCCAGAGGATACGGAGACGTCGTCCGGCCGGAATCATGTCCTGAATGGCCAAGTTCGGATGCTCCAAAGTTATTCAATTATAAGCATGACCATTTCGAGATTCGTTTTAAATGTAAACAAGATAATTCATACTATCCGGAGGAGTAGTATATTTTCATGCCCATATTTATCTGCTGACGGCTGCTGATGTCGTTGACGTCCTGATGACGAGGTTCGTTACACTCGACTCTACCTAAGCGCGCGATGCTACACGTGCACACGCTCCAGCTTTGTTTGCACACGTCGGACGCTTCCGGGCGCCGTTCAGGCTCGTTTGCGATCCGTCTGCCCCAAGTTCGACTCAATTTACAACGCGAAACAGGCATGTGCACCAATGAGGTTCGCCTCCCTGTTCGGGTGGGCTGAGTAGCAGGAGTGCTCATTTATACCGGGATTTATTTCCCTTTTGCACTCATAGCGATGTTTCATTCGTTGTGCGCGAAAATTTGTTCCATGTGTGAACCTCGTGGCTCCTGCAGATACATCGCCGGATCTTCTAAGCAGAGGCACACGGACGGTGAGAAACAGAAGCGTTGGGCCTATCTCCCACCACATCGCACCATGGGTCTTCCGTAGAGGTGAAGCATAAGCTGTGAAGAGCGAACGAGTAGCCGGTCAAGATGACTTTCGTTCCGACGTTGCTGGAACGCAACAAGCAAGTGATGAACATGGAAAATGAGGCGGCCATCGCACTTGCCTTCTACCGCCTCAACTTGCCGCACTACGCCGCCCAGCAAGAGGCGAAACACGGAGGTAAGTGGCACGGCCCGGCCACCGGTACTCCAATGGAGGTGGAACCGGGTGGTGGAAGGTGGACCGAAGTACGCCGTGCGGTCAAGACCGGGCGGTACCTTGTCGTCGTGAGGTGATAGGCCCATTTTTCACCGATCCCGGGACAGGGGGCATTTGTCAGTGGACGTGATACATTGATTGGGGCGAATTAGCGAGGCGTTCGCCCAATTCCGACTCCAGCGTAACCCCTCACACTTGCCAGTTGCGCTTTAGCACTTTTTTCTGTGCTCGTTGACCATTTGTTCGTCTGCGTCCATCCCGAACAAAAAGGTCAAATTTTTCCAGAGCTCGATTGAGTCGATTGAGCCCGTTTCTTGGTGACTCTCATTCGCGGCCATTCAGTCTGGACTGTAAAGTTCGAGTGGGACTTGGAGTCAACCCCCTTTCACTTTTTGAAAGGCCTTTTTGCCCGTCGTCTCGACGAACGTTTCCTGGAGCAGGCTTGACCCTTCTCCGATTACATGGACTCGCCTTCCTGCTCTCCGTCTCACAGCCGATCTCAGTTGTTCACGTCCTCACAATTATAAATTTAGAGGTCTATTTGGCGCTTTCCTCACAATCCAGCATGGCTATTTCTTGGACAGCTGCGCTAAATGAACGCTCGGTGCCTTATCCTCCTTCGCCACACTCCTTAAACGCCGCTCAGAACGTCTTCGGCCCCCTCGAAGAAGTCCATAATACCCTTATCGCCCGGGCATCGTGTCGCATAAATGTACCGTTTTTGCCCAAATGCCACTAGGATAGTGCGTATCCACTCTGCTCCCTGAGGTACAAGCGCGTTTCAAATTCGACTCCGCCGGCCAGGCGCTAATGAAATAATATTCGAACATCGATCGTTTGCATTTCTTTTTTATTTCATTGTACACGAGGAAAACAAGATGCGCGCGACAGACAAATTGCCAAAACGCGGTTTCGTCTTTAGTCATAATTTCTCCGTTTGTTTTTAATGTGATCTTGTTTGGACTTCTTGTGGCGCCGGAAAAAGAATTTAGTGCCAGTGCTGCGACGAAACAAAACAAAAGAGTGAGCCGAGGAGCGAAGCCGGCAGCCGTTTTGACACCGAATTCATCCAGAGGTCACTGCCAACGCACTTGTCATGTCCGCAAGACATGTTTCTATTCGCAGTTGGCAACCAGCACTTGTTGCCGCTGAGCAAAGATTACCACTCTTCTTCTGGCTTCGGCGCTTGTACTGAGCACGTCAAAATAATGAAAATTTTCGGAAGGCTCCGCCGGAGCGTCTGGGAATGTGTTCCCGGCACCGTGTGGCCCGGCCAGTCCAGGCCGTTCTGATCGTCGCGCGATAATTAATTAAAATTGCGACCGAGCCGTACTTTTCAATTGTCGCTTGTTGCGTCCATAAAGCCCTTTGACAATAGCCGGACGGCATGAAAAATTTTCTGAACGCCGTTCCTGCAACGCCCCACCGAAAGCAGTAAGCCCTTAATCGGCAGCTTTCGGCAGAATACCACTGACACTTATTTCTGTTTGTTGCCCACCTTCCTCCCAGCTAAGTGCCACGCGGCCAACTCCTTTGTCTGGAGCCGACCCGTTCCCACCGACGAGAAGCTTTTCGTCTGTCCCCTGCCGCTTCTAAACCGACCTATAGCGAACGATGCTTCGGATCGGCGTCGAGTACCTCGATTACAAGCACCAGACGGTAACTGCATGCGCTGTCGTGTGCATGCGCGCAGCCTCAAGCCGAGAAGGGGCTCGAATAACTCGAGGCGATCTTCGGCGGGCCGGAGGAGTCGACAACATTTTCTTTGACACGTATTTAAGAGAAGTCCGCTCGACAGCGAACTCCTTTCCCTTCTCACCATGGCCTGCTTGTCCAAACGCCTTAACGTCCTGTGTTTATTTTTAATCCGCGCTCCAATAGCATCCATCCGCCGGCGCGCGCCTTCAGAATAACAGATTAATTTTCGACGCTTAACCCCATCTTAATTGAATTTACCTTTGCTCGCGCACTTAAATTCCACCACTGCCCAAAAAATATGGGCCGCGCGCATCGGCAAAGCCGAGACATGACGAATGATGGCCCGGACGGAACAACACCAGTTGCTCGGTGCTTCCGGCGTCCGCGCGGCTTCTGAACACCGCTTCTCAGCACTGCCGCTTTACTTTTAAGTCGGAGATGTTCCTGCGACGCTTCTGGAACGAGTGGAACCTGGTGCACGAAGAGTCGACGAAGGGCACTTTGCCCGGCTCTCGCAAAGTCACCGTGCAAAGTCCCAGCTTCACCTCGGACTACACGGCCACCGCCAGCGACGAACTCCGCTTCCACGGTAAGCACTTGGTGTTCCCGCGGTAGGACGCTCGTGGATGAGGGGAACCCGGCGGATTCTCGGCCTGCCACTTTGCACACTTAATGATTAACATGTGTCCGTGAGGACACGAGTGTGGACGTGGGCTTCTGACAGGTTGCATCCGGGGTCGGAGTGGGCGCCGAAGATGGTCTCACCCACTCTTCACGCCATGTGATGCGTGCGCATAATTAATTAACAAGAGGCATCTGTCTGCTTCGGACGGCTCGCTCGACGAACGACCGGAAAACATTGAGGAATCACGAATTTCTCTCTCTAATCTCGTTCGTCTTCTGGACTAACCAATAAGTTTGTTGTGACGATGCTGCTGTTTCGATCTAATCGAATTTTGAATGGTCTGCGCGTGGCGGACGACTTTTTGGCAAACCCTATTAAAATTCCCTTATTTTTTGAAATTGCCACTGCGCGATCACATCGCGAAGGTCCCTGAAAATGTCGTCGCTCCCTTCACGAGTCTCGTCTATGTGTGCACCATAATTCTGGCCGACAATTAGTCTCTTTTCACGCCGACGGGCGGCAACTCTCTGCCTAGCCGCAACTCAGTTCCTGTCTTCAACAAAGGATCAAGAGGGAAATGGATGCGTGTATCGGCATGCCAACTTTGGCTCACCACTCAGTGCAGTTCCCGATTAGTCAGTTGTTTTTGAAGCCTGCAAACTCTCCGTCCCCCGCCACTATTACTCTAGGCCGTTACCCGATCACGCAGCATGTTCTATCGCAACCGTGATTACCCTGTGCAGAGGATGATCTACTCGCAGGCGTTTCGCAACGAAAAGTTCAGCCCGGCCGTGGCCCTCTTTAGTGCGGCTGGACTGATTCGCACCACTGCCGGGCTACAGCACGCCGAGTCCCGAAAACCATCAAGCAACGCGGCTCGCAAGAAAAGCGCCCGGCCAGGTATGCCATCCCATTTATTCTGCGACTAGTGATCGAAAGGGGATGAGCCGGAGCTCCCGGAACGCCTGTCGGAGATACGTTCCCGTCTTTGTGGTCAGGCCTGTTTTTGCTTCTTTTCCCAAACACACACACACACTTTGTTTTCCGCGGCTGATCACTCCGCCGGCATGACACCTGGACTATGCTATATTCGCTGCTTGCAGCCGACCCTCTTGCTCGTGCACCTTTCTGGCTCTGTGCAGCGCTCAGACGCCGCTGCAACATTGGCGAAGGCCAACTTTCATTAATGGCAATATTCCCGGAAGTCGGTCTTTAGCTCACTCTCCCCCGAATTGAATAGCTTTTTAGCAAGTAATTTTCACGGCCGGTGTGCGCCAAAGACAATTCCTTGTTACACTCCATGAACCATAAATGGCATTTGAGTGTGCCGCCACGTCTCGAGACTATTCTTTGATTGACTCTCCCTCCTACTGCTTCTCTCCTGGCCCCCCGTTCATTTTCCCGGGCAACACTGTCCACCTGGCTCCAGAGTGCCGCCCTCACTTCCATTTATTGCACACGTTAAACGTTTTAAACGATGGGCTGCTAAATTACCCAGCTGAGAATGCCGTCCAGACTGGGCGTACTACGCGTTATGTATGTATTTGCCGCTATCATTGCACATGCATTCGAAATGAAGATGACAATTTTTTGCGACGCGAACACCTCTGGCGCTCTGCACCCGAGTGTGTTCCGCGTGCTCGATTCAAATTTGAGCCATGTGGTTGTGCTTATGAGTGCGTTCCGGGACCGGAATGGTCATGTCCATGGCTATTTTGGAACAGTATCATTAGGCTGTACTTCCCTCGTTCTTGTTTTATCGACAAGTTCGTGTTTCCGGTAAATATTTTAAAGTGTTACTGCAATAAGTAAAACACAAAGCCGAAACCCGAAGATACCTTTTTTGGTCATTCAGGCTGACCATTCCTGTGTCGCAGAACGCAAAATCGCGTGTCCCAAAACGAACTTTTCTGCCCATCTGCTCCGTGTCGTTACTGTAACTCTGCCTGTAAGTCGTGCCATTTGTGCCCAGGATTCTTAGTGGAGCAGGAACGAGCACGAACGCGCACCATAGCCGTGTCCGAAGTAATGAAAGCCTGGAGAAGAGGGTCCGGATCAGTCAAGCAACCATGTACCAGTGTCCCCCGTTTCGCCCGCCGACCTACTGCTCCGACGTGGGCGCCGTCGACTTCAGTCGCTACGATGCCAAGTTTAGCGGACTGGACGTTGAGGCGCTGATCGCCCTATACGAAGGTTATCGTTTGCTCTTTCCGCTCTTGCCTACATACGTTTTACATCCGTTTTTCGCGTTTCTTTTTTGCGTTTTGCGACGAGCCGGCGACCACTTGGAAGTCTCCTAAGTGAGACGCGGCCACCGGATTACGACAGAGGCCAAATACATTGCGGAGCGAAGTCGTAAAGGGGATAAAGAGATTCCGCAAACAGCCTTTTGATTTGCGGGCACCGTACGTGCCACTTACGCTCAGCGGATCGGCAGATAAACGAGGCTGGCTCACCTCCTCCTTCGTGGGACCATATGCGGAAACAGTTTGTCAAACGCGCATTCCTTCAGAGGGACAATGCAAAGTCCAAGGTGCTCCACTGGAGTCGGAAAATAACATTTTGTCGTCCGGAACAACTTTATTTGCGTTCCTTTTTGCTGCCGGATGGTTTTTCATTTCCAAGCACTCAATTTCCTTTTTAGGGATCTTTACGACGTTGAGTATCGACGAAAAGGTTGCTCTTTCAGCTTTCTGTTTTTCTTCTGGGAATAGCACTGCTGCAGCGGAGGAGAGGCCGCCGGATTTGGCGCATGTTTCACGTGTTGCTGCGGAAGCGCGGCCAAGTGGTTTCGTCGTCGCCGGCGCCGCGACTTCTGCTTGTTCAACACTGATAATTTGATAGGCCACCAGCACAGCCGACGACTTATCCGTCTGGCTTACGCCACCAAAGGCGATTTAGCACTAGGACCTCCCACTCGAATGTGGAACCCTCGCTTGTTATTCGAGATTTGGACAAGCGCTGCTTTAACCCCATTATTCATATCCTTGCACTGATGCTAACAATCGCGTGCTGCTGCGCTGTCGCTTATGACTTTCCACGGCTTGCGCAGTTCTTCCTCGCCTCCAATTAGTCGTCCCGAGTCCACCTGATCGCCGTTGTGTTTAAGTTGACTCCTTCGCCTTTCCTACGTGGTCAAATCTGCTCAATCGCATTGCTCAGTGCAGCTCGCCGTCACCATGCTCGCCAACTCGTAGCGCAGTCCTCGCCTTCTGCGTCTTCTGAAGCCGCCGCCGCGTAACCCATGTTCTTCTACTCGCCGCACCCGAAGACCACCGTCCGGCGACCGACCCTCGGCCAGTTCCAGCCGCCGTCCAGCGCGTCGGAGCACCGACTCGGCGCGCAATTCGTCGAGGCGTTCTCTCGCGGTGCATCCACCTACGAAACCAGAAGGGCAGAAGCGCGCTACTTGCCGTTCCCGCCGCCTCCGGACGAAGCATGGAACGCGGACGACTCGGCCAACAACAACAGTCTTCTACAGTCCACCATCGTCGAGTTGAACACCTCGTCACCCATCTCGTCCATCTTCTCAGTCAGCGAGTCCAGACGCGCGAGCAAAGTAGCGACGCGCAGTCTCGTGCTCCGGCGACCGACCATCTCCATCCAGGACGATGGTCGGATCATAATCGGTATTAATCGGCTTTCCGTCCGCTGTGCGTTTCGATGCATCGAAGTCGGGGTTCTTTTTTGCCTTCAGAGCGCTATGCAAACATTTTCCAAAAAAGTCTCATTTAAGTGTGCTCTGTCATCAGTCAGTCAGGTAGTGTAAGAACTGGAAAACTACTCTCCAAAGTGGCTCATTTCATGTGGCCGTTTAGATCACGTCGGAGCAAGATGGGACGGCGTTCCGCTCACATCACAGTCGGCGTTGCTGGACGCCGAGGATGGCGCGACCATCATCACCGACACGATCAAAGAGGACGGCGAAAAGGAAGCGTTGACTTGTCCACAACAAACGGTGAAAGTGAGTCTCGTTTCGACCGTATCATAAGGGTGTCATGCTCCATTGTCAACGATGTTCGTAGAGCGGGCTCACGAAAATCTGAGACGGAAGTACGGGCCCCAGGCGCGCGTGCGCCCAATCAAACTTTCTAATCGCATTTATATGTTCCAAATTTTGCAGTTCGGAAAACGCTTGTGGATGAGGGCGCAGACAAGGGCGATTAGACACTGCGCACGCGCACATGAACAATTACATTATGATTGGGGGCTTCCTGCTTAGTTAGCCGCGTGAAAGTGATACCCCCTTGGATGCGACTGAGGGACGGGGATCCGGGAAGCCGTCACCTATGAGCGAGGGAACAGTAGGTCAGCCGATCGATCCAATTTCATTGGCTGTTTATATTTTAAAACTTTGATTTATTGTTCCAATTCGGAAATCGGATGTGCTCATATGTTTGCATGATGCAAAGGGCTGTCGAAAATGGTGTCCTTTGAGATTTCGAACGACACGTGCGTGCGATTGTTAGCTCGTTGCGGGAGGATGCGGCCAGTAGTAGGCCCGGGCGCCCACGGAGAGCAACAGCAGGAAGGGCACGGAGCGGCGGGAATCAATGCCCGAAATAAAAAGGGCAATCAACTGGCGGTTATTATATGCCTGCTTTTAGTACATAAAAATATTGATACCGCATATCATATTGGTTTCGGTATTGATCGGATACTTGTGCCTTGGTGCGTGGATTCTCATGGCGCTAGAGACTAGGACAGAATTACTTGCCAGGTAACCGGGAACAACGTTGTGAACGGAGAGGAAGACTGTGGATGTTCAGGTCGAAAAAGTTGGTGAGGTTGACAAACATGATGCGGAATTTCACGGTGGACAGTTGGCACATCCTAAACGACGCGCAGACGGGCGTTCGTTCCGTGCACCATTCTGAGTGGTCGTCGATATTCAGGTATGCCCTGGTTGGGAGAGGAGGATACATGCCTACCTCATTCAGGGAATATATGGTGTCTGTCTCGGAGCTCGTCGACGACAGGCGTCCCATCAGGAGGGAGTTGGAACTGCCTGACCACCTCGAAAACATGCACAACAAGTGGACGTTTCCTACGGCTCTTCTGTACGTTCTCACCGTGCTGACCACTTGCGGTAGATTAGGCCCAGAGGAGGAAGGACTTTCACCCACTTGCTTTCTAGGCTACGGCGAAGTGTCCGTGGACACGGACCTGGGCAAAGTGTTCGCGGTGGTATTTGCGCTCGTGGGCATCCCGCTGATGTTCATCACGGCCGCGGACATCGGCAAGTTCCTGTCGGAAACGTTGCTCAAGTTTGTCAAGAACTGGAGTCGGCTCACTCACCAAGTGAAGGTACTCTGGGAGCAATGCGCTACCTCGAGAACGTGTCGTCTTAAGGACTTTGTTCAACAAATGTGCTGCCGTAGACGATATGTTCGTAGGAAATCCATGCAGTCTGCCAACGGACAGCTCGAGACGCTCGAGATGCTCGGCCTGGATGGTACCGAGGAGAAACTTTGGTTCCCCATAGGTGCGCCGACGCTACCGTAATCCGGCTAAGTCACATATTTTAGGTGCCTATGTTGCCTGTATTTGTCTGTACTGTTCCATGGGCTCAATCATGTTCATCAACTGGGAACGAAATTGGTCTTTCATCCACGCTTTCCACTTTGGTTTCAACCTAATCGTTACGGTCGGTCTCGGCGACATCGTCGTCACCGACTACATCTTCCTTTCACTCATCGTTGCTTTCGTTATTGTCGGTAAGACGGACCGTTCTTATACCACCAATACGCGTCAACCTGAACAGGTCTTTCCGTCGTGACCATGTGTGTCGACCTTGCCTCCACCCATCTCAAAGCTTACTTCACCCGGATTCACTACTTCGGCCGCGCGAAACGATTCCTGGGAATGAGCGAGGAACTCAAAGAAATCGTCGCTCTTCTCGGGGCCATGCGCAGAAAGAAAGGCGGAAAAGTAAGACTCCTTAGAGCTACTCCACGCGTTTACTCCCCGAGTTCAGGTGACCTGGAACGACGTCCGCGACTTCTTGGACAACGAACTGCGCGACAGACCTTTCGAGCCGCATGAGCTGCTTATGAAACTGCGATTCATCGACGAAACCAGTTCCGGAATGTCAACCATCCGACACAACAGCTTCCAGTCGGACTTCTTCCGGGACAACGAGTACCTGCGCCGACTGACGGCGCTGCGACCCGAACAACCGGCATATCTTTGACGCGCACGGAGATTACCTCGCTTTCCGTCGTTCTTCGAAGAGAACACACTTTGTTTGTGAAGCAAGTGTACATAAAACTATCCTTGGTGGTCAATAAAGTATGTTCTGAGACTTGTGGCGTTACAAGAGTCTAAGCGCAAGCTTAGAAACGACCGAGCGGGCGCCAATGTCGCTGGGTCAGTTGACCGGTTCGCGCTTTAGAGATTCTCGTTGCAATAATGACCGTTATCAGTGCTGATAACCATATTTCTCGCCGCAGAGAGTGTGTTAAACTTCTTTTCTCTCGAGCGGGCGTCACGTAAAATCGACCCATCTGTTGCCCAAATCCTTTTCCGTAAAGCCGTGGAATTTGGGGTTGGTGAGCGTGATAAACTTTGGCGGCGTCTTCGCATCGGTGCCGAGACGTGCATAGTCTCTGAATTTTTTTCCGTGCACTATACGCGCTTTTCAGCAGCCATGGCAAAAGCTCAAGGCGGCAAGAGACTCAGCTTTTTTGTGCGCGACGCGAAGAGTCCTTCGTTGTCGAGTGAGGACGAAGTTGAGGAGAACGTCGAGTGCAACAAAGTGGTCTATGCCATTCATAAGCAGTTGGTGACACAATTCCATCCCGGCAAGTCTGAGTTGTCCGAAGACAATGAAAATGTTCCTTTTCAGCAGTGAAGGATGTGGCTGAGGCGGGCGTTAATCTGCTCAGGGCTTTCCATGGTGAGGGACCTGAAATTCTTCCCTCCTAAAAGTTGTCTTGCAGCCATCCACAAAGCGGCGGATGCCTACGCCAACACGATCCTAGCTCTGGCCAACTCGGGAGCGAAAGCACATCCCGAAACGGTTGAAGTAGCCGGAAGTCTCCACCAAGTTGCGTTGCAGATGAGGAGCATCACAGACGCCCACCGGAAATGTGTACGTTCCGAAAGGGATTGAGGCAAACGTAAGAACTCCCCTATAGGTCGGCAAATTCAGCGGAATCGTCACCAAGACGAACGAGTACAGCGTTCAGGAGAAGGATCTTCTGAAGCATTTGCTCACGTCCTTCACCAAGAAGGAAAAGGGAATCAAGAAGTTCGTGGAGAAAGGACTCAGAGTACGTCCGATGCGGTGAAAACGTAAACATAGGATATTTTTCTAGGATCCCCGCGATCTACAAGAATTCTACAGAGCCGAGATGAAGGACAACGTGCTGCAACAGAAGTTCCGTTACAAGTTCTTCGTCGACAAGCACAGCGACTGGCTCCTCAGCTACGCCAATCTCGGTCACACTATTTCGGACATCCTCGGAGGGTCCGATTCGGATTCCGAATCATCGGATTCGGACTCTGAGGACGATCAGCAGCAAAGACGCCCAATTCCACGTACCGCTTCGGCCGCGTCGGCCAGGAGTCAGGGATCGCAGCCTGAGCGTCCTCCCAGCTCCATTCTACGAGAACCGGCTGCACTGCCGCAAAAAGAGGTTCGTTCAAGCAATTTGCCTGCCCAGGCGTTGCCTTTGATTCAGTGGTCTCGCCGAGAGTCGATCGGAAACAGCAGCATCTCGGTGTCCGAAAAGGACGAGCGTCCGAAGGTTCAAGACCATCTGACTGACAATGTAGGCACGACACCTAGTTAAACATTACAAAAACCTAACAGGTCGCCAAGGATCAGCCCCTGCAGCTGCGAAAAAACAACAGCAGCTTCCTGCTTCCTCTGGCCCGCGAGGAAACCAAAAGCCGAACGAGCAGCATCCTTAAAGTTAGAGTGGGACTTATCTTGTTTGCTTCGGCCACAACTTTATCGCTTCAGGACCACCCTCAGGTAGCTCGGCACTCGGAGTCTTCCATCACTGATACCGTAGTCAACCATGCAGAATTCCACTTAGGTGATGAAGAGGTGGCCGACATTCTGTCCGATCTAGACAATGCCACCGCCTCTCCAATCATGGAACGGACCGAAACTCCCAAAGAGCACATCGAGCCAGTTGAGACCATTAGCGTTGAGGTGCACCGTGATCACTCGAAGCCAGTGCACGAGGAAATCGGAATAACGGTGTTCCCAGTACAGGAAGAAAACACCGCTCCCGCACCGGTCGTGTCCCCCGTCCCGGTAGTATCCCCTCGGAAAATCGACCTGGCGCCTGCGATTGTTCCTGTGGCGGCGGCAAGGAACCCGCCACCAGCGGAAAGGGCGATTTCACAACCCACTGACAATAAGCCGATTACGGCCCAACGAAAGGGACCCACTATCGACGACAACACTGGCGATTTGAGCAGAACGAACGTTTCAAAAATCACGCCGTTATCGCCAACGACACTACAATACGTAAAACCGTCCCTACAAGAAAAGCCAAGGGTGGCGACTCCTCCCACGCAGCCTCACTCTCCGATACAAAGTGCAAAGAAGGTCGAGCCAACACAGAGTTTGAAAAATACATCCATCACCTTAAAGAGTCACTCTTTCTAGGGAAGCTGACCCCGACTGCTTCGATCGATTCGAGAACCGTGGACTGGGAGCGTGGGGATCGACTGGTCTGCACTTGTGGCTCCGCTAACGTCAGTTCCGGACGTTGCCTGACCGCGTCGGCCGGTCAGCTCATTGAACTGTTGAAGGTCGGCACGAAGGGATGGATCTTCGTCCGAAACGTGGACACATTAGAGTAAGGCAACAGCTCACCCTCTCCTAGATTAATTAGTGCTTTAGAACCGGCTGGTTTCCGTCGATGTACGCGAAAAAGGCAGACTAACTAATCCGCCACTGAATGGCAAGTGCTCACATATCAGTCACCTTTATTGTTTAGCTCAGTAATCGATTTCTGAAATAAAGAGCAGAAAATAGAGAAGGGCTTGACGCGCCGCCTGAGTTAACCTCCACTTAGCATGACAGAGAGGCATGCGACAGGGCGCCTGCATAAATGCAACAGATCATGGTCATCATTGGAATTGTGAAGCTCACAAACTGGCTACCCGGAACAGAAGAGGAGGACTCGACTCGGAATCCTGGCAACGCGCTTCCCGCCGAAGACTGCTTCGTTTGCGTCGCTACTTCGAGTGATTGCTTGTCGCCGCAACGGGGGATTCAGGCTTCGCGACTCTGTTTTTTGGAGGCTGTCCGTTTTGGTACTGACGATGACGCGCCCTCGTCGAGCGGAATTCGGTTGTCTCGCTCAAGTACTTCGAGAAGTCAGCTGGAATCTCGTTCTGCGACACCATCTTGTATCCAAATACTGAAAGAGAAGGGTGATGAACGGCGATTCTATGTCACTCCTACCGGGAAGTTTCCGAAGAAGCTTCGTGTGGAGTCGCCACATCGCGTAGCGGATTTCGATCAATCTGCTCGCGTAGATGAATGCATCTGCGAGAAGCTTCAGAACATTGATGATTTGCGATCCGAGACTGACATAAAATGCTGTTTTTGGCGCGAGCTGTATAATGCAGCCTGGACAGAAGAGAACGTACTGGGTTACGGTAGGGAGCCAGCCTGAACACAGCGATGAGCTCACAAGGCATCCAATTACGCATACCTAGTATAGCCGAGCCAGCTAGGAACATCAACGTGACAAGCAGTCTCCGATTGGCCGTCTTCTTCTTCTCGGCGCAGACGGACGAGAACAGAAGCGGGTCCCTGGCGATCTTCCGCATGTGCACAAGAATGTGGAAGTACAGGAAGGAGGTGATGAAGACAAAGACAAAAAATGGGGCTACCAGCACGCAGCGAACGGTGAAATTCTCTGGAATCGCGGTGATGAGCAATGCGGGTGTTTTGTGCACTCACGGAATATTTGGCCTCCTTCGCATCCATGTCTCGAGAAGAATGCAAAGGCTTTCTCCGCGCGAAATCCTCCATCCACCACTGTGAACAGAGTCATGAACCCGGTGACCGGAACTGCGTAGGCGGCCAAGATCGCAATGCGCACCGTCCGGTGCGTGATGGCGTGTCTTCGAAGCGGATGCACGATTCCGACGTAGTGGTTCAGGGCCAGAGCCAGCAGGTTGAACACGGACGCGAAGAAAGTCGCTATTTTGAGAACCTGAGACGGATAAGTTGCATAGAAGAATATAAATGTGGATTTTGGGCATGTGGTACGCTTAGAATTTGTGGTCCAAAAAAAAAGTATTTTTGGTTTATTACTATGCACTTGAAGGGAGGCGGAGTAGAGGCCAGAAATAGCAAAACTTTCTGAATTTATATTCAGCAATTGTCATTTCTTTTCGACTAATTTCGAATAATAAAAAACGAGTTTTTGACAACGAAGAACGATTCATCATGCATTTTTTAGAAAGTCTCACAACCGTTTCCTACTTGTTATGAAAGAGAGGGAACATAAATAAAAATAAGCGGTTAATACAGTGAACCAAACAGTGACCAAATAGTGACAAATAGCTGGCTTCCTACCGTATCCCAGTACGTTCTCTTCTCTGTTCAAAACATTTCCATCCAATTACCTCGATGAGTAGCGTGAAACAATTCGATATAATGGAGAGTTGGTCGGTGAGAATGGGGAGCAGGACGTTGACCAAGTTGCTCAATATGTAGAAGAGCGCACATGCAGCGTCTGAAGCCGTCAGACTGACGCAGAGGCGAAGATTCACTCCGATTGGGCGCCGAAGATAGCGCGCGGCCTTAAATTAATGCAACGTTCACGGCGTACGGAGCCCAGACACTTACGATAAGTAAGTATAGATTTACAAACAGCGCAGCTGTCGACACTACCGTAACCAGCAAGGACGCTTCAAACATAGGATAGACGGCAGTAGTCTGCGCCCAGGGACTCTCGTTGATGGCCACGCCGACATCGCTGAGGTTCTGAAGGGTCCAGTTTCCGGCCTCCTCTGACATTTGCCTGAAATGTCCGTTTGCCAAACAGAGAGCAAAAAAACAGGCGCATCAGCGCGGCCTAACAAGGTCCAGCTTGTGACGTAGCTGCAAGAAACTCTTTGTTTTCATGCTTACTCAATGAACCCATAATTAATTAGATGCCTCGCTCTAAGGAGCACTGATATAAGCGTAAACGGACATCTTGGCTTGTTTGCGAAAAACCTTTTTAATTTGTGAACCTTCACGGAGCGGCACTACCTCTCGCTTGCAAAGGGGGCAAAAGGCGTTCACACGGCAAACATTCATTATGCAGTCATTAAATGAAGCGGTACAAAGACGTGACGGAACAACTCGAGCAAATGGTGGTCCAGGAACTTGAAGTTGATCAACTACATTTCGGGGCCAAACGTACGTTTCCCCGCCGAAACCGCACGGAACCCGGGTCACGCACCTCCACAAGCAGCTACAAAGCTTTCAGAGCTGGCACGTCATTAAAGTACATGTGGTTAGCTTCTGGAGCGCTAAAAGGTACCCCTCAGGGCAAACCCCGGAATAACAAACACAGGCCAGGGGGAACGAGGAGAGTGGGTTGAGATTTCTCCGGCGAGGTATGGTCTAACAGTTTTTCCACGCTGGCACCGTCGCACCGTGTGGCAAAGTGGGGAACCGAATATTCATCGTCGCCATCGGCGTCGTCCGAAATGTATCGCACCGAAAACAAACAAAATTACGCCGACAGCAACTCGTCAAATTTAAATAATATAAAACTTGTTATTCGCTCTGGTTTGTCTCCGGCGAGCCGATTACAAGTGCGCCTCCAATGTCAGCCCCGGGAGCAGACGACGGTCTGACGCCGACGACGACGACGAACTGAGCAAGGGCATCTGTCGAGTGCCGACTCTGTCATCTGTCCGCAACTCCGCGCGCAAAACAGCCGACTCCGTTAAACCTTTTCATCCCTTATCAAACGGACTAGAAAGCACTCGCTTCCCACGGGATACGGTACTTGTTAGTGCACTGTGAGTGATTATACGCTCCAGCAAGAAAAAAACACGATGTTCGAATCACGGGGCGAACTTGAAAGCAGAAACTGTCCACGTTTGGCGTCAAAGGACGGTGGACCTTGAGATGGAGATGTCTAATTTAGACTCTTCGGGCGTCACAGCGTACGGTCACCGCGCTCGAGAAGTGTTGGGTGCCACGTACCTCATGAATCTTTCAAATGACACTCTTTACTGGGCAGGTGAGGGTTGTCCAATAATTAAAGTTTATCCTGAGTGCCGTCTTATCTAATAAGGTCATTTCTATGCACACCTGGACACCGGCTTTAACGGACTCGAAATGTCGCTTTTGCATGCAGCAGTGGCAAGAGCCGGTGGAGTGGCTTCTGCGCGAGAAATTAGAGGAAGGTTTTCAGCAGTGTCCGTGAACATTAAATAAAGATACACTAGAGCTTTTAAAACTGTCGACCTTATAAACGCTGTGCCAAAAGCCACGATTGAAATAGTTTAGCGCAAAGACAGTGGCAATTAAAGGTGAAAAGCCAGTGGAGAGTGCTGACCACTTAACACGAACGCTCAGCGACCATGGTGAACCGCCCAAAAAACATCCTGCAACCGCTACGTGCGAAAGAAAGTCGCGGTTGGCAGTTTGTTAATAAAATGCTCCACGATTAACGTCATCACAGGACGAGATTAACTACACCTACGAAGAATACAATTGGCAGGGTCCGACGCTGTTTACACGAAGCGCGGCCGCCTGAAGGTGTATGGACTTCCGGCGAAGCGGCGTAACCCACGCGTCAACATCGGGTCGTGCTTACCTCACTTATTTTCCTGCTCTTTCATTCCCAGTTCAGTCCCAGAAGAGCTGCACGTCAGCGGCGAACTCACAAGAACTCCGGCCATGTTTACAATACTGCATTGATTTTTGTAAGCACGCGACATCGACAGGACGTGGTTGCTTACGGGCGATTACCGATCAGAACGAGTGCGACTCCACTCGTCTGCAGAGAGCTGGATCATTTATGATCACCGAGAGCTAATTTAGCTCCCCTCACGAAAGGCATCCCCTGTGGCCAACAAGGTCAAAGCAGACAGAACGCACTCGGGAGGACACGTCACTGTGGCCACCATTTTCATAAATGGGCCGGGTTCGTCATTGAATAGGACAGCACGTGGGAAGTGGGACGAGCTAAATGAGAGCGGTGATCCCACGAGGAGCAAGAGAGGACGAGAAAAATGATTTCTCACATCACCGGTCTGAAATACGGCGCCAAGTTCGAGTTCATTACAAGCCGGACGTGTGAGTGTCTACGATAGGCCTGGCGACAAAGCTTTTGTTGATTGGCGAAGCGTCGCCACGTCTGGCCATGGCATAAGAGTGCGAGCTTTCTCCAGAACGCATTCGTGTCATGCGAGTAAATCGGCATAATACTCTGTGCCCGATTTGGGGAATAACCTCGCACGATGACAAATTTCAAGAGCGCCCGTCTAATAACCCGTGAGTCAAATCAATAAAACAACATCGCTTTGTCTCTGAAAACATTCGAGGATTCGCGAGCGAGAGCCGGAACTCAGAGAGGTTCTCCAAAGTGATCAAGCCCGTCGTCTGGGAGGAAGTGGCAAAGGGGGACCGTCGTCTCGGCTTGTGCAATTACCACGCTCACACCTTCAAATTAACGCGTTTAAAATAAACGTCTGGAAAGTGCAGTGAATCGTGACACTTGCCCAAATCTAGAGGTCCCGATTTAGAAAGAAAAGGGCACGGTTTTATGGAAATACGATAGCCGCTGGTTACGCGATATGTCGGGGTGTGTGGAGGCGGATGGAAGCTACTCACATGTAAAATTGAAATCGCTTTGTTTATGGGCGATTCCAGGAATTTTGCATTTGATGGCATTATCGAGATTAGATAGAATGAGAAATGTGATTTTAACGTAACCGCGTGATAAGAAACAAACAGACGGTCGTGAACTCCGGTCTCATTATGCGAGCTCCCAATCACCTGTACACTTTCTGCATATAAACTCGTTGTTATCGTCGCCAAAGGACATATATGCGGCATGAGATATTACCAAAGGTTTCTTTGTCTCAGAGTCCCCAACCTTGACATTATTACGGCGATGTTTTCGCCAAATCCGTTAACAAGATTCTATGCTGATAGGCGCAGGGGCAAATTAGAAACAAACAGCATAAATTTTTCAGAGAGCCCATTCATCATTCGACTTCGCCTGACACTTTCCCTTTTCAGCTTCCGCGCGACCTAGATGGGAACGGGATTTATGCCTGATGCCCAGTGGTCAACATCTGCATTCTGTTCTCTAGGCGACCGGGTGCTGGTTGCTGCGACCCAATGGGCCCCACAACCTGTCTCCTTTTGCTCCTTTTCTGCTACGGTAGCGGTTTACCTCCTCATAGCGCCCATAATAGTCAAAGACCGGGTTTTGGATCATAAATTTAGATGGATAGACGTCGCAATATGTCAAAACGTGTGAAATTCATCACTCTCTAGGCAGATTTTCAGAAAAAAACATGTGTACCTTTTGGTCTTTGGATATTTTCATTTTTCTTTGCAAAATAGTCACATTTGGTCATAGTTCTCTATATAAATAAAAAGAATCGGAAGAGCCGTTGGAACTACGTCGTCACAGGATGTTCCCCTCTCCTTTTATAGTTGGATTTCCGAATCAATGGCTCAACAGCATGAACGGAAACAAAAGAGGGATGCCTCAATACACTCCGAAAACGATAGCTTCATACTCTTATCGTTCTTCTAAGAACTGAGAACCCTCAAAACATAACACATAATAATGTACTTTTACAGGCAGTGTCTCCGCACGTGAGTACTACGGTGTGAAAATAGGCACCTTTCGCAATGAGAGTTTTGGTCTCTTCGGCGAAGTGTGGCTTGTCAATGAGACGCATTTACAAGTAACAAGCCTTCAAATGTCCCTCAGTTCCGGTATGTCTATCGCTCTATGTGCTCATTTATTTAGTGACCCCTTCAGCTGATATTCAGCCCAAATTCTACTTTTCGAACACAGAAAAATTTGAAAAGGCACCCTTGGTGTTCGCGGTCAGAAAAGCACCGCACGGGGTACGGTATTCCGAGCCAACGTAAGCGACTCTTATATACACGCTCCACCGACGCATTCACTTAAGCGAAAATGCACTCCCGTCCAAAATAAATAAGGAAATCTTCGTCATTCGCATTCCGGCGCATTTAAAAGATTGGAAGTACTTTGGAATTGTGGCCGAGGACAAATGGGTTCGTTGACCATGTTGATTCCAACGCAAGTGATCTCTAGTTCTACCTCTCTGCGGTGTCACTGAAGAAGGCGTACCCCCAACCACTGTGCTGTCTGTCGGACCGCGAGGAGCCAACTAGGGGCATCGTCGGCTTATTCTACAACGCCGGAAGTGCGCCTATTGTTGTGCTAGACTCCAAAACACTGCTCCTTCCAAAGTTCACGTTCGACGGAACCAAACCTCCAGGCAAACACACGTTTTCTGCCGACTTTCGTCGACGACTTTTCACTTTTCAGATGGATGGATTTACGCGGGCGTCGGCCAAGTTGACCAGTCGTCCGGAAAGAAAGCGTTCGTGCTCGGTCGGGACACCGAAGCGCAGTGAGTGTCGCGGTCACATTTACGTCACATCCTCCCGATGTTTAGTCATTGTGCCATCCACGAAGACTACCACGGCGACACGGACCTAGTCGTCCGCCTCCCCGAGGACCAAACCGTCTACGACATTACCTACTTGAGCGTATTTTGTTTCCAGTACTCGGTGGACTTCGGTCATATCCCGGTGAGACTGGACCCGACTCAGAACCCAGTGCCCGCCTACGTCCCTCCTGTGTCGCACGGACCCCCGAGACAGGAGCCGTTCTTCCCGTGCCCTTAACTTATAGCTTTATTATTGAAGCACAGATAAACTTTAACATGACATTTGTCGTCTCGTCTACGCGACGGAAAATACAAGAATAGACCTCTTTAAAGCTATCCGGTACTAGTGGGACGACTACGGGACAGGAGGCGGCTAGGGAATGAGACTGCGATAAGCGACCGGAGAAATTGACAAAAGCACGACTGCGGGCGTGGCAGTGTACGATAGAACTTTTACGCTCCGTTCTCAGTCACAGTGGGACGGAGCACTCTAGAGACCAATAGGAAGCCCAAATATCACTTCACATGCAGAAGCACGTCACCAGTAGCACGAGCACCGTACCCAACGCTGAGAAGCCGCTAGCCGCCGAGACGTGAGGCTCCACTTTTCGATTCTCCCAGCCTTCGACGAGCATGCCCTCCACGTTCTCCCATGTGCCGTTGTGGGAATGTGCCGGCTCGATGCCGAGGATGTTGCACATCAGCTGGTAGATGTCCACCGTCTCGATGGGGCCGATGGAGTGATCAACTTTGAACGCTGAAGGAATCCCGCTTTTTAGGCGCTCCTACAGGGGGATACATACCTGGGCCTCGCGCAGCGAAGATCGCCTTCATCTCCGGGTGGTCGCTGTCCCATCCGCCGATCGCCTTGTACTCACGGCCGTGCTTCTCGCTTACATCTGTCGACGGGATTTGTCTCTGAAACCGGATTTGTAACAAGCGATTGGGTTTCACCACATTGATTAACATGTAACACCAAGTTTACAACTTTTATCGGCGCATCAATCAGTTAGCGGATAGCGACTGCATCTGTCATTACCCGAAGTGTTGTCCGATCGAAAACGATCGATGCGTCGCGAAGCTCGGTTAGTCGGAAAGAAACAACCGATTGCGCACAAATAACTGAGTTTCCAACAAAATGGAGCAACAGTTGTCCACAGAATTATCCATTACAGTGACGGTCGCTTCCGTTTTTCCGTCGGCAGCTGACTGCTTAATGCGATGAACCGCATTTTGTCCGCGCCACATCAATTAGTTCGAACATTCTGGGTGCAAAAAGAAAAGCAACACAAACCGTGAGGAGCACGGTTCCTGGCCGGGTGATGAGCACGATAGGTGCGACGTGTGGCCCCATTTTCCAGTGGAGCCGTTCCGGGAGGTCGGCTTTGCGATAAACATTAACCAGTGGAACGTCGTCGGCGTCATAGTCTCCAAGAGGAGCCCACTGATCGCAGACGTTGAGCTCGAAGTAGACCTGAGGGTAAACAGCGGTGACGCAATAACGCATTCCCAGATCTCCTACCGTATCTTCCTCTCCTTCTCGGGGATACACCATCATGAAGGAGAGAGAGTTGACGACACGTTCGACTCGGGAAAAGTCTTCCAAACATTCGTCGACAAAGAACTGTTCTTCCGTGTCGATGGGATGAAGACCGAAGTCGGAGAGAACGATGAGATTCGTTGTCTCGAAGAGGCCAAGAGACTCCATCTCTTCCTACGAAAGAAAAAGTCCCCCTCGGCCACTGGACTCCGTGAACCTACTTGGATTTTTCGCACTTGGACATCCGCCACGGAAATGGCCTGGTTCACGGCATCGTGGTCGGCTCCGAATGTCTGAAGAGCCGTCGCTACTCCTCCGTGACGCATGAGTACAAGCTGAGAATGCATATAATGCGGACAAATCCTGAAGTAGAACACACCTGCTGCTTCATCTGCTGATACCGCTTGATGTGTTTCATCACTCCGGAGACCTCCTCGAACAGATCGCGATTCATGTTGTTGTTCGCGAAGCTGTGTCTGCGCGAGGGAGGCACTTGGACGATCATGTCTCCGTGAGCTTTCTAGACAAGCAAATGGTTCTCCAGGTGCCGGTGGAACAACGCTTACATCACATTCAGGGAACCAGTAGCAGTGCACGTTGATGTGGTGCTTTCCGGCGGTGTACCAAATGGGCGCCGGTCCACCCAGCCACCAGCGGTAGTCCGTGTCGTTGGGACCTTCGTCTCTTTCGAAGGTTATGCCCCAGTCCTCATCGTACATAAAGTCGCTGGTGAAATTGTGGTTTTCAGTGTACAGTCCTAAATAGTTTACGCTTAGGGTATGCTGAACCAATTTTGAGATTTTTGACAAATTGCGCTTAAGCCTCTCATTGATCAGGCTCCAGAAGGGCCACATAACAGTGTGAAACATATAAATGACCCTGGACAACTAGGTGTTGCCGCTGAGTGCGCAGATGCTCCCGCTGGCGATGGCAACTGTCCAGCACATCCTCCCTCGCAAGTACTTTGGCGGCACACACAAAAGCCACTTTCATAGTTTATGCATCGAACAGTCTCGGCTAAATTATGCATGCAAAAGACTACTTAACTCCCATTTGCTTCCGTTCCTACATACAGCTGTGCGCCGCAGTTCCGCAACCACGCGATCACAAGCATAATTAATGAACGGACACAGCGGACACATCTTGATAAGCCGACGCCACAAACATATGCACAACAAAAATAGCCTACCTGTGGCCATACTCCTCCAGTTGGGGTAGCTCTGCGTCGGGAACACCGGCCGCATGTACTGCGCGTGTGTCCCCTGAGCCATGAGCGAGCGCATACCGTACTGAACTCGCTCGTTGGTCCGGTTGAACAGCGCGCTGCCGTAGCCATCGATGAGCAGTAGGACGAGATTCTGGCCGCGCGACTCGGTAGCGTCCGCTTCCACAGAAGGGACCACGCCCGACGCCGTGAAGACGGAAAGGGCCAGGAGCCAAGCGATCATCGTGCCGCTTGCCCGCGGGAGACGTTCGTCCACTTCTGTGCGCATTTCTTGCTTCCTGCCAACAACTGACGCCCTTCGTCGTTGCTTAGACCCGCGCCGTAAACCGAGGGCCACGCCAGCCCCGACCCAAAAACAACACACACAGCACATGATACAGGAGTAAGTGCAAAAACAAAAGGAACCATGTGGCGGCGTCTGAAAAAGGCGACCACCTGAGACACGGGCACCGCGGCCAGATGGCTATGTACACTACAACATACAGTAACTATCGGTCGCCGCAACTTCTATTTCAGTTACAAGTGCTAAGCGCAAAGGAAACAACACCATGCACAACTGGTTGAATTAACAAGACTGGTTTCGCTGGCCAAGTGATGACAATGACTGGGGTTATGGGCTTGGCGCGTGCGCCTCTGATTTAATTGAGTAAGCCCCACGTTAATAACGAATATGTCCGAAACATGGTGGAGATACATGCACTTGAGTGGCAATGTGCCGACATATGCCGATTGCAACGGAACCATGGCCGTTGGCATCCTTACTTTAAGTGATATATGTATGTCGACCTGTGATACTAAGATACTTTGCTCGTGTTCTCTGTCGCGTTCAGGCGCCTCTGCTATTTATTGTTGTTACTGCCGAGGCACCTCCGGCACTTATGAGCGCACGAAAAACACATATGCCGATTCGCGAAATCGCATCACTGCATGCGGGCAGCGATCCGGATGAGTGGGTGGCCCAGTTGTTTTCTTCGCTCCGCTCAGCCATTTATCGGCGAATAGGCCGCAGAGTTTCTGGCACTGATCAGTCGCCATGTCGAACTTTCCGATATACCGTGCTCAGTCGACCGTGTTACCACCGAGGTCCCGAGATCCGGTGCCCACCGTAGCCACACTCTCCCGGTACATTGGAGCGCATCACTGCCTCTGCTGAAAGGTGTGCTCGATTTAGAGTTTCATCGGTGCCGAATCTGCACGCACCATTCGCCGGAGAACGCTTCCGACCATCGACCTTGTTCAAGTACCGCCGCGATTGGGACTTGGCAAGTGTGAACTTCAGAAGAGCCATGTAGAACGGTCGTTCTAGCTGGATGACTACTGGCATGACCGGTACGTCTACAACTCGCCCATCTACTGGAGCGACTACCGCTTTGCGGCTCGCCGCTACGCCCACACCGACCCCGTTCCGGGCAGCATCGGCGCGCAGAATCCGTCGTTCTACTCGCGCTACAAGTGGTACAGCGACTGGCTGAACCCTGTTTACTGGAGACGTTACCGCGACCCCAACTACGACAGACCCCTGTGGAACAGCTGGAAGCCGTGGGAGTATGACCGTCTCAACATCAAGCGAGCGGTGAAGATGTACAAGGACGTGAGTGTTCCTGGGCCCTGCGATTTATACTTGCTCTTCAGGGCCTCATAAGCTTCAACCATTTGGACAAGTTCTGGATCGAGCCTCGCATGCTGGGAAGAGGCGAAAAGGACTTCGGAGATGTCTATCTCCCTGCAGGTGCGACTCCCGCTAACGATGTGGCATAACTTTCTTTTTTCAGGTCGTTATGGCCCTCGTCGTTATTTCTACAGCTTCCTCTAAGGTTCCTTCTCACTGCCATTTAATACACCAAGACGAACCACAACTCTGCACGAGGAACAGCGAGATCATGTTTAGAGTACATTGCATGATGTGTTTCGATCGTTTGTTCCATTAAAATTCGTTCATTTCGATGTCTTCTGTGGGGGAAGACGACGGTCCGGCCTGTCCGCGGAAGGCCATCGTGGCAGAGGGTTTGCTGTCCGTCTTCACCAAAGGCTGCCTGAGGGTGACCTTCCGGCCCGAACCGAGATTTTTCTTGCTTCCTACAGGAGCGGCTACGTCGGAGCAGTTGATGCGATTCACCGCGGGACGGCATTCCGTAATGTAGCGTGGTCTTCGTGGGGGTTCTGAGCTGAAACGGGCTAGCCATGGCCAGACGATGATGAACTTCTCGCGGAAGGTCTCATTCATCCAGGCATAGACAAGAGGGTTCCAGCAGGTTGCCGTCATGCTGATGACGTGAGCCGAGAGGAAGAAGATGCTGAAGTAGGGCTTCATGAACCCGTCGATGTGCAGGTCGCGCGAAATGTTCCTGGAATAGTCACAATTAACCCTTTACGACCACGGTTTCAAGCCTACAGGAAGTTGAAGGGCGCCCAACAGACTGCAAACAACATAACCATGGTGAACAGCATTCGAAGGAGCCGACGCCGGCGCTGCTCTTCCAAAGGAGTTGGTGTCGCATTTCGAGGTTTGACCAGCGAAGTGCGATCGCGCAAGAAAAAGTAGATCTGACAGTAGCTTTTGCCGATAATGATGAAGGGAACGATGAACTGAAGAGCGGGAGGTCAAAAGTGAGAGGGAGAGACAAGTAGTGTTTACCTGGAGGAGAGCGACAATTATTCCATAGAAACTCTTTAGGTCGTCCATCGTCCAGTCTTCGATGCAAAGCCAGAAATTGCAAGGCTCGGGTATGTAAATCATTCTCATGTGCACCGCGTACGGCATGACCAGAAGGACGGAAATGGTCCAGATAAGGGTGATTATGGCGAAGCAAAGCTAAAATTGTACTATCACGCACCTACAATTACCGTCAGTGCCACTTAATCCTTTTTAGAAAACCAAGGCACGCAAGGTCCACTTTTCCTTTTAGTCTGAAGAACAACTGCGCGACAGCACGCACCCCGCAAAACATACCTGAAGTGACATGTGCGTTCTCAAATCATATCCAAACACGGGGCCACGGCAAATGACGAAATATCGGTCGATGGCAATAGCCATAAGGGTCAGCGTACTTATAAATATGCTAGTGCCTTGAAATAACGGGAGACCGTAGCACAGCCAACTACCCCACACCCAATGGCCCACGTATGTGTAAATAGGCGTCAACCAAAGGGAGCTAAATCAGTGCTTTCTTTTATGCTTCTTTCCCTTCAACTCTTACGTGAAGTTAACCAGCAGGTCTGACATGGCCAGGTTGGTGATGAAGAGATTCGTCGCCGACTGCATGTCTTTGTTGATGATGACCACGTAAACCACCAGGGAATTTCCCACCACTGCGATGGAGAAGATGGTGACATACAGGACACAAAGGATGATCCTTGTGATGAGAAGGTCCGTGATCGCCTCAAACACTCCATGCACTCTCATTTGTACAGCTTACCTTGTTTCCCGTGCAGTTGAACGTCGCATTGCCAGCAAGCACGTCTCGGTCGTTGACGAAAGGATTTACCGTAGTCGTGCTGACAGGCAGCATCGCCACGCACGAGTCAGACTGAAACGGTGTCTTAAAGATCGGCTCGCTCATACAAGGTGGGCTTGACACGCAATTGTTTTTTCTTCGGGAATGGCGTGTGAAACGGACAAAAATAAATCGTGCCATGTCGGTGCTAATAGGCGCCGTTTTTTTCTATCCAGGTGAGTGCCACGAGTCAGACGAGTAGCACAGCCGACTAGGGAACTACCTCAGACAACCAAATCTTCTTTTCAGAAGATCGCCGGAGCAAATCTGTCTTGGGCCATAAATGGGAAAAAGCACGCCACTTCCATGATTTACGGGCATTTTCTCCGTAGGATGATTTCTCCGCGCCCGTTTGCCTTAGCGGGCATGATAGTTGGCACCCCTTCCTTATTCGACCACAAGCCCCTTTTTGTCAAACAATGTAAATGAGCTCCAAACCTTTGAAATTTAACGGACTTGCACGAACCCCTTTAAGAAATATTAAAGTACATAGGATACAAAACACACGAATAGTTTGTTCAGGATGTAATCGACCTAATCTTTAATCTGCAAGCAATATAGAGGCGTTGCTTAATAGCACCCAAGAAATCAATCATTTCCACAGCACTGTTCAAAGTACTGTTTTCTTGAAGCAGAGAACGGTTCTACAAGAAATAGCTGAGCGTGAAGAGGTGCACGGTCCTAAGAAGAAGCCGTCCGTTGGAGAAAATGTCCATCGGATAAGACGCCCCGTTCCCACTCCAATGATTGAGATGCCGCAAAATGAAATGGACCTGCAGCCAAAGAACGCTGCTCAAGTAGCGCGACCGTCCGTAATGAGCATCTTTATAATTTGGCCACATGCGCGTATTTATTCGCAAAGAACTTTGCATGTGGGCGAAAAATTTTTGTGTACTCGGCATAAATAATTAATCCAAGGCAAAGACTGCACACTTCATCGTTTTAGTTCTCATAATCGATACCTACACAAGGTCTCGTCTTACTTCCAAAAGTTCACTTTACGGTGGAAACGATCCAGGCATATTGGAGCACAGATAAACAGCTTTTTTGTGCTAATCTGCTAACAAGCTGCGAACACAAACATAGAAGGCTGTCATAAGTGACGGAGGAGAAAGGTTCCGGCATGAGGAAACCCAGTGTAACTAGCCTAATTATGCTCACTCCTTTTCACGGCATTTTTAGTGAAACCACATAAAACTTTTCGAGCATGCGGTAAGCCGCTGCATCGATGCCGTTTCGCAGAGGGACACATGGAACCTTTTAGGGACGACGTCGCCGCTGCCGCCAATGACGCGTGAATGGGATGCTCCTTGATGTTCATTTCACATTAGGATAATCCTCCGGACCATTAGCAGCCTAGCAACTCATATTGTCGCTCTGCACAGACAGCGATTATTTCCTGCAGGATGGAGCGTTTAATTAACATGTCCTTTTCGACGAAAAAATCCATCGCCAAGTCCTCAAACGTATAAAGAAATGCAGCCTGACGGTTTATAGTGGTTCATTTTGCTCACACACTGTGTGTTATTTCTCTTGGGTACGTGTCTTCAGCGACTCGCTTCAAATTACACCCTTGCAAGCGAGTGGTTTCCGTTGCGGCTGCACAGTTTTTGCTTAAGTAAAAACGCATTCGTTCCACTCCTTGCTCTGTTGACGTACAATGACCTTCCTTTGGAGCAATAACACAGCTCATCTTAGGTTTATAATAAAGACCACTTATCATTTGTCATGATAAAACCTGGATCGTCGGTGCTTGTCAATGCACGTGCATGAGAAACAGCCGAATGCAATGCATAATCAAATTGGTCTCCTGTAAATCATGCATAAGTAGCGATATGCCAAAGTGCGGCATATCAATTACATAGATTCGTGAAATTCCAATGCAAACACCTCGCCCTTGCCTCACGCCGCGCAAAGCCTTAACATCGACTCTGGCTCCCAGCGCGACTGCGTTCAAACGAAAATATGCGGGAAAGAGGCGTTATTCACCACATCCAAAACCGTCGAAGACGTTGGACTCGACTTTTTTTATTCCGTGGACACAATCTCGTGTGAGTTTTATCACCAGGGCAAATGGTGGCAACTCCCAGCCGTCTGCCTCGGCTGCAGCAAGGTGAGGCGGATAACGACCGGAAATCTTACTTTCATCCATGTCTTCAGCTAAGAAGGCTGTACGTCGGAGCGTCGGCATCCAGTCAGCAGCAATCAGCAGACAAGGTTATCAGAGAAAGAAGCACTCCTGACAACGAACAAGTCTTTTTAGTTCTCAAACCGTTCTTGAAGCGAACGCCAACGGCAGAGCATCAGGAAAACAGAGAAACCGCGCACATTGTCACTCCATCGGTCAGTCGACCTTTTGCCGCTTCAAACCGGACAGGTTTGCGCATATCACACCATATCCCCGTCGTACATCTTATGTTTAGTCTCCAGCAAAACTACGCCTGTTTCATCGTTGAAAAGACCACTGGCCAGCGCATCCGTCCCTCGTTCTCTCCATCCATTTAAAACCCCTAAATCCGTATATCACACTCCGTTAGTGGCAAATAGGATTTCGGAAAGTGATGAATTCGAAAGCAAGTACAACGAAAGTGTTACCGAAAACGATAAGTTGAAACTAAAGGTAACAGTGCGTCGCTCGAGCGAGTGGTAAGCCATTTTTAGGTTTCCTTGCTGGAAACGCAGCTCCAAGGGTTGCAAGAAACAACTGAGCTACAGACACAGCTGATATCGCAAAAGGTACTCACAAAAGAACCCATAAAACTTCCTTCTTTCATTTCCAGAATGAATCTGTTCAAACATTGAAAGCGGCGCTGGCCACTGCTAATTCAAAAGCGAACAGTGCGGAATTAAAAACTCAGCAGCTACAAACCGAAATAGAAACCCTGCAAGGAAAAGTTAAGTCGCAGGAGGAACAGATTACTCAGACGGTATTCATAGTCCGTTAGAGATGCATTCTCATGGGTTTTGTTTGCAGCAAGCAGCGGTCAGCCAGCTGTCCACTCAGTTAACGACAGTATCATCCCAACTAACTGTATCAGAGGCTCAACATAACGCGACGTTGGCTCTACACCAAAAGGCGTTAGCAGAGGTAAGGGAAAGAGAGGGTGTTTATGACTTGATGTCCGCGTGTACTTTGTTATGCGTACATAGGAAACTGTTTACTGTTGTACATATATTTTTATGCCCCATCAAATGTCCTTTTAGTTAGAGGGCCTGAAATCTCAGAACCAGCGACTCATCGTTGATGCCCAAGATGCCGAACTGGCTCACAAAAGGGAACTCCTAGCTTGTGACAGCAGAATACGTCTCTTACTAAATGAAGTTGTCGACCTCCGAGTAAGCGCATCCGTAGTCGATTCTCACCCTCTTTTTGACTCGTTCCAGGGACGAATTAGAGTCGTTGTGAGACTTCGACCCTTCCTGCCTGAAGAACGCACAGCAGCGTCGGTCAGCCATCTCGGATTTCCGGACCTCCGTTCCATCAGCGTGAAAACGGTTGGGCAACCTGCATTCTGTTGTGGAACATCATTTGACCTTGCAGAACAACAAATCATCGACCTATCAATTCCAACACGTGTTCGGGTGCCAGGCTTCGCAACAAAACGTTTTTTCCGAGATGAAAGAGCTTGTCGAGGTACTGTAGCAAGCGGCGTGCATTTGAGCACAAAGACCTTTAGAGCGTTCTGCATGGGTACAATGTCGCCATAATTGCGTACGGCCAGACAGGAAGCGGAAAGACCTTCACGATGCGCGGTGGCGAGGGCGAGCATGCCGGGATCATTCCGCGGGCGATCGAACTGATGTTCGAGACGAAAAGCAAACTGAAGCACCTGGAATGGAAGGTAACGCCGGGCTGGATGGGACCCAAAATCATGTGTTGTTGTTCAGTTCGACTTTTCCGGTTCCTTCCTCGAAGTGTACAACGACGAAGTTTTTGATTTGCTAGCTGACGAGAAGGCAAAGTTGAAAGTGACCGTCGGGTCAGGGCAAGTTGAAATACCGAGCCTAAAAAGCCTCGCGTTGAACTCTCCTGAAGACGTAGGTTTCGGAGTGTTTTTACGAGTGCGACAAAAAGTGACCTTCTAGTTGTACGAGCTGCTCGTCGTTTCCGACAAAAATCGATCGACGGCTTCGACGAAAATGAATTCGAGCTCGAGTCGGAGTCATGCTGTGTTTCTGCTCAAAGTGACGGCAACAAACACAATGACAAGTACAGGGGATTAGCATACGTTGCGAAATGACATCAGTGGTTATAGATCAGAGTTTCTCTTCGCTTCTGTCGATGGTGGACTTGGCGGGCTCGGAACGTGCCAAGGAGTCCGAGGTCGAGGGCGCCCGGTTCACCGAAATGACCCACATCAACAAGGCGCTTTCGAACCTGCAAAATGTCATTCGTGCCCTTCTGAAAAAAGTTAATTTCTCTCCTCGGTTCCCCTAATTACATTACTCTAGGACCAACATGTGCCCTACCGGAACAGTAAACTCACTCTACTTCTGCAGGAGTGTCTAGGAAAGGGCAACTCCAAGACACTCATGATTGTCAACTTACGCCCTTCCGCTTCACATATTGCGGAGACGAAACGATCACTTGAATTCGCCCAAAACGTATCGGACAAACATAATTTCCACTAACACCGTAACCCATTTCAGACTAGCAAAACAACGATCGGAGCCGCCATGAGGACGGACGCTCATTGATACATTTGTTGATTTGCATTTCTATGTCCCTATTTGTCGCACAGATCAAAAACAATAAAATTGGACCTTGTCGGTGGTCGGCAGGCATTTACTGTATCCGTCGGCTAACCTCTGATTAGCGGAATGGTTGATCGGATTGCATAGTCGCGGAACACCGCACGATCTAGCTGCGCGAGCGTGGCCTTGACACCGCCACTCATCTACGATGCTGCTTATCTCCTTAGTTGCTTTGTTACTGACCTTGAGTTAAAGTAGCTTGTCCTTGATGTCCGGCTGGGACGCTGCCCGCCATGAGACTCCAGCTCTGCCCACCTTGGACCGCGTGCAGCTAGGTTAGCTTGTCGCACCTCCTCTCCGCGGCACCCTTGAACCATTAGGAACCCTTTTCCGCTGCCCGTTTAGCAGCACAAGATTCCTGCGTGTAGACCAGCACTTCTTTGGTGCGCTTAGGAGCTCGTCACTCCTTAATTTAGGTCGCGATGAAGATCTCGCGAACATAATTGTCGTGTTGACCGTTGCTTCCTAGTGCTTGGCAAAAATGGTTCACCCACCTCTAATGCTGCTTCCCACTTGATGCTCAATTAGCCACATGGAGTGAACCATTCAAATGCTGGCTTGCGCTTACGCAACACAGTTTTGGTCACCTATGATCTGAGGGGGCTCACTGAGAGTCAGGGCATAGGCGGTAGGTGGCCGGTGTTCATGCTTGAAGCCTTGCTTCCATCAGAAGCGTCATGTTGTTTCTGTTGGATGCAGTTTATATTAGGGTCAGCTGGCGCGAGCGTGTCCCCCGAGTTCAATAAACTGAACGTCGACGCGCGCGACAGTGCATGTTATGCGCGGGGACGTCGTGAAGCTGCCGTGCTGCTGTCACCGGGCACGAAAAACGGACGGCAGGGCGCGTTTCCATTTTCGGTGACGGTAAGCAGACTTACCCACCGCGCGTCGTCCACTTCCGCACTTACGGCTTTCCCTGACATCGCGTCGCCCCTTGGCGGGCAAATAAGCCCTCGCGGCAACAGCGCATGGGTGGCTCCTTTCTCCCCTTGTCGTGTCGTTCCCCGACTTCTTTGTTATTCCCTTCTGCAAGTTGGACCTCACCTTGTCTCATTTCACGCAGATCTTATTCACTCGGTGCACCCCTCAATGCCTACAATGGGCCTAATTGCGGAACTTATCGGAGTTATCTCCTCGCAGCTACCGTATACATATCCGTGGTGTTTGCTTTGCGCGCGCCATGTTGGTTTTGTCTGGCAGCTACGCGTAAGCATTAGGCCAACAGTAGCTGTTGTCGTCGCCGTCGTCGTCCCCGGATACGGTATCTTCGTCGTCTTTGTTCCCGTGCTCTGGCACCATTCCGAGTGCCGTCGACAGAGGATATCCATCTTCGTTCCGGCGGTCCCAAAAACGGTTTTGTTCCTGAGCGCTGGCCGACAAAACAGGGGTACAGTGGCGAACCGAGCGTACATGAGACACTTGTGTCGCATCCCTCCGCAAGGGCACAAAAGCTTTGCGCTCTCGGTGTTTGCGCTTTGTGAGGTCGCAGATGCTAATTAGTAATTGTCTCCATCGGCATGAATGGTAGTGAGAGGGTGCGAGTGTTTGCTTCGGCGCGACGACCGAGGTGACTGTACTTAATGGGTGGTACTATTCATCTCGTGCCATTTCAATGCCCTCCAAGGGTCAACAGAAGCTGCGGTAGTCGTCTTGTTTAGCGGTCATGCTGCGCGACAAAAGTTCTTTCATGCGCGCCCCTTCTCATGCGCATCTTCGCCGCTGTGACCCTCAAATGGGGAGAGCCGAGCGGTCTCGGCAGAGCCAAGTCCTCTACGGCCGTACAGCACCAACGGGTGGGGGGGCTGGGTGGTTGGGGGGTCGTTGTGGAAATGTCCGGCAGCACTTTCACAAACTGTTTGCCTAAGTTGCCCGACAAAGTGTTGCTCTCGACGAAAGGAGTGAATGCGAGCAAATCGATTATTCGAATAGCACCAAATTTAGTCTTGTGTTCCCTCCCGCTTCCGAACGAACTCGACTATGTTTGAATCAAGCATCGCTGTACGACCGCCGATAAAACAAGTTCTAAAAAGGCCCATAAATGAGGTAGTTTGGTGTTTTTAACGAAATTGAAAAGATTTGTTCGAAGCCTGTAATGTGAGCTTCACAAAGGGTGAAGATCAAACGCCTTTTGTGGAACTTCACGGCTAAGAACACAAGAAATCGCCACCCTTCCCGAAAAAGCCGAGTGCAAAATTTATGCCTTTTTTATGGGCAATAAATTTTATATATGGACTCTGTTACTAGCTTCCGAGGTGGGCAACGTGTTCTACCGTAACCCGGGGGTGGTACAGTAGCGCTTAGTCAAACTGTCCTCAAAAGCTTCTCGGTTGGTCTTACCTCTTGTTCCGTAACCAGAAAGGCGGTTAAGGGCAATTGTCAACCGTGGCTCGACAGGACTATTGTCACGGCAGCAGCATGGTCGTTGTAGGCGTCTCTTGCTACTGTAATGCTGCCGAGCGGAGCGGGCATGATTACATGCTTGCTAAGTGCTCGTTGGCGGCGACAGTGTCACCGCTGCCTATGTTTCGCTGCCCGCAGTGCCTCCACTCTCACTCATGCTTGTTGTCGAGATGTTTTTTTGCTACAGTGCCGGTTTTGCCCATAACCTGGTCCGCAGCTCTCTTAACATCACTTGATCAATATTGCAAATAGTCGATGTCTCGCCTGGCTCGCACTCAGGTGAGGTTGACGAATGCTTTTAGTACTTTTCGGTGCGTTCCCACTGTTCTATAAGCCACGAGGAGCGCACTGCTAACCCTGCTCTTAAAGTGCAAAAATATCCAAAGGGTCGCACCTGGCGGCGGGACATCGGTTGGCGCTGTTTCGGCGACGCTTTCTTCTACCATTAGCCGCTCTCGATGCGATTAGAGCTACCAGCAGCCGTCGATGTGACTCACGTTTAAAAATTGAAATTCCGGTTTTCCCTTTTTCGCGTTATGAAATAGAACAGTGCCGTTGGGCACACTGCAGTAACTCTATCAGCCGAAGATGCCCTCTCTATGCACTAACACCACCACTGAACCCGTGCTTACGGAAAACGAGCAATTTATGGTCCGTGCTGTTTACTGCTTTCTCCATGTTACTGCGGATCTCTTTCCGCACGGAGACAAAGAAACATTAAGCTGACGAGTGCCACGCTCGGAAGGTCACACATCGATTACCAGCAATTAATTGTAGTTTTGCCTGAGTAGATCGCTCAAGAGCCCTGTTGATCACATGTTCGCTGTTGCTCAACTGTGGCGTTTGCCCCTTTACCTGAACCCTCACCCACGGCTTGCTTCGTGTTTTCAATTGCTGGAATAAAGGATAAGCCATAAAACTCCGGCAGACCCCGCCCTGCCATTTGCGGGCGCGAGACTGAAGCTCATAATCAAGGAAAGGTGGTGCGCACCTACAAACGGTCAGTCATAACCAGGCTTGCGCGAGAGAGCTTGCCAGCTACTGTAGCGCGTATGCGCTCGTAGTCACACATTAAGGACACTCCCTGATTGGCCCCTCCACGAGCACTTGTGCTGGTTATAATAGCGCGACGCGACGCGCCACCCGCTCTCACTGCACTGTGAGCGAGCCGGCCCCAAATACCGACTTCCTCTCCGCGAGCTACTCGCCGCAGCAGTCGCTTTTCGTCGAAGACCGTGCGACTGTCTGGTTGAGGCGCAGTCGACAGTGTCCGTCAACCTGTCGCCAACCGCGCATGCTTCTCGCTTTCACCACTCCCTCTTTCCAACTTACCTTTTTGACCTCGTGCAGTTTGGCGAGCGACGATTAAAGCTTTTGTAACCAAGGGTGTACTGTATTTTAGAAGACCGCGATGCCTTATCGGTCAGAGCTCAAACGTCCTGATTTGAAAGGTGAGTGGCTAAGGGGTGGGCCTGGCAAGTTCTAATGCCCATTTTCAGGACAATTCCCCTGTACAGTATGCGGAAAAATTTTTTGCCATTCTTCTTCGCTGAGCAGACACCGTATGCAAGCTCACTTCAAGTCGTTTACGTGTACCCAATGTAACAAGGAGATATCGAGTAAGTTGTATAGTTGCTTGCTCTCCATATGTAATAAGTGGCGAGCCATCGGATTATCCGTTATAAGCACCGGGCGCCCACAGGTTGAGGGGCGGTGGGACGCTAGGGATGCTTACACTCTAAGGGGATGTCGTCCTCGAAATAGGTTTTCTCAGGTCAGGCACGAATACATTACCCTTTTAAGACGCGCCGGCGGTGCTTCTAATGGAAGCGACGGTCAAGGTCAGAATTGCGCCACCATTCATGTTGCGAATTATGGTTACTTGGGACGTGACTGCCGTCATGTGAGAGGGCGAGGGGACAAGTTCTAGCTTCAGCATAGATGTGACAACACATGCCAAACATGTTTTGTTTGCACATCGGATGTACAGTACAGCTAACTAATTGTGCCAAGCGCGAGAGTAATGAATAGGGCTAATCCAATTGTCCAACACCCTGCCTGCCTTCTAACCTTTAAGTTCTCGATTCTCCCCTTTGTCAGCTGGAAGACGCAGCCAAAGGCACAACGAGAGGGGGCGGCATAATTGTACATGGGCCCAGTGGTGCAGCCAGCTAATGGGGGCTTATTACAGGCAGCGAAACCCTCCGATCTCATATGTTCCGAGCGCACTCCATATCAAGGATGTTTATGTGCCGTTGCTGTAACTGGGCCTTTCCGGACAAGACCAGTCTACACATTCACATGCAAAGCATGGCGAGGACTGGCCACCCCGGAGACGTGGCGGTACTTGCAAGGAGTTCGACGGAGATCGGACCCGGTAACGACTTTTGTCTTAGCGCAACGCCCTTTCATGAGGCCATTCAGAGGAGTCGCCGTCACAGGAAATGAATTGTTCGAGCCCAGGAAGTCGGACAGAGAGCCGCAACTCCGCTTCTCCCGAGCAACACAGTCCTCCGAGATACGCAAACAACAATAACAATAATAACGATAACAATAGCAAGAACAACAATTTCCTTCAAAGGTCAATATTCCCCACTTTGGCCAGTGAACGAAGTGACCTCCTCTCGACGCTTTCGGCGTCCAACAACGTATGGACTCTTGCGGCGTCATTGCTGTTCACCGCCGGCTTGTTTTAGGATAGCGCAAATCAGTGGTTAAGCCTATGGCTAGCCAACAACCCCTTATCAACAAACAGCCCTTTATCTGTAACGCTAAACGACATCTCCGCCTCGCTACTAGCCAGCGGACAAACGCAATTAGGGTCCACAGGCACAGAGAGGGAAAGCTCGTGTGCCGATGTAGACAATGCGTCGGAGAACAACGGATCATCGCTCTATGACGAAATCAGAAACGACTCTCCCATGGAGACAGTCAGTGAGGCGTGCGCCGTTGCTGGTGACCTTGCGAAGAACGACGGAAGTTCGCGAAACAAGAGGAAATCGAGAAGGCCGATGCAGCTCAGCTCGTTGCACATGGCCGGCAATCCTGACGCCGCGCCGAACACTCTGCTCGACTTTGACGAGGTACTTTTTGCGAAAACATCGAGTCATCAGTGCTCCTCAATTCAGGCTGCTTATCAACCGCCGTGCAAAGTTACGGTAACGTCGGAGGACGGGAAAGAGCTGTCTGGTCAAAGTTCTTCAGCGGAACAGCCTTCGCCTACAGTGTCTGACTCACACACAAGCGGGAGCAGTACGCAAGGTTCCGGCCTCGTCAGCCCCAAAAAATGCTTTGAATGCCATGTAAATACGATGAAATGCTTCCTGTGTTGACAGATCGCATTTTAGGAGACGTCGTCACAGTACGAAAGCGAAATTCAACAACTCCGATCTCAGCTGAACGAGGAACTGCAGAAGAGAACAAACTGCGATAAGTGCGACGTTGCTCACGAGCGAATAGACCACATTCAAAAGCAAGTTGGTGTCATCATGGCAGCGATTGGCGGTCAAAACAACTTTCCCAGCGAGATACGTCACCTACTTGACGAACTTTCGCAAATAGCTGCCGTATGAGCCAGTGTCAACAGATAGAAGCAGTGTATGTAGATGTGCGGGAAACCAAATATGAATCTGATCAGCCTAATCTCCCTTACCAAATCGAACGTCTTTCCGTTTATTCACTTACATATATATCCATACATGTGGTAAGCAATAATTTTCGTCAGCATTTCCATCGTTCCTCCTTATGCCCAAGAGAGTCTTGCAATGTAACCAAATTGTACAGAGTCATTCCACACAGCGATTACCATTCTCCCTCGATGACTACGTGTTCCTATACAGCTCTGCTGACTTTTGCTATTTATCAGTGTTGTTCGCTCATCAAACTCGTCAAGTGAGTACTCTCACTTAATGAACTATCCGTCCACCACCCACAATCGTCTGTGCAATTGTATTTATTTTGTTTCCTTGTTATTTTATTGTCAGCAAATTCACTTGATTTCTGTTACTGTATCAAGAAACTTTTATGCCAGTTACGGTACATCATTCGCTTATTCTCATCGCATTTTTCACATTTTATTCATCAGCATTAAATTTGCTATATTAGAAGCGATGGTATGAAGTGCGTCAAGTGAACGGGTCATTTCCTGAAAGAAGTTAGCGTAGGCGCAGGGCTGTAAATCACTGGATGTACTTATCGTACGACGAGCGATAGGATGAAGACGAGTAGCCGCCGCTTCTTCGGCAGCTCGAGCAGAGGCACGGAGGCTGCGGCATTGGATTCATGTTGAAGGGGTAAATCGTCGGGAACTGTCCGTCCTGGATCTGTTCCATGAATCTAAGATTCATATTGAGGATCTGAAAAGGTAAAATAATAGTCTTCCTGGCACTGTCAACTACGGCTGAGGCGGATCTGTGGTTGTAGTTCATCATCTCCCGTTCGTAGTTCCGGATTAGCTGTCGTTCGCCCTCTGTCATCGCTCGAGTATATCCATTCTCGATTACCACATCGTTCTAAACGCGTTTATACAGAAATTCGACGCTACTTCTACCTACCTCGTAGGCACAGTGATTGGAGTACCCCGATGAAGAATAGCTGGAATACGGTCTACTGCCGCTAGAATCGCCGTACGAAGATGAGTAGTAGGAACTGTACGGCCGAGATGAGCTAACATAGGTTCCTCCGCCGCCATACGGAGAACCAGCGGAAGAACTAGCATACGAGCTGGCATACTGTAACACGCTTCGGTTAGTTATGCTCATAGTAGGACAGTAATACCCCAGAAGAGGCCCCTCCTGGTGAGGCATAAGTGTGGCTGTAAGCCACAGGGCCGTAGGCATCAGAATAGCCTAGGACGAAGATGGGAAGGAGAGCGAGGACTTGCAGGACTGTTTGCCACATCACAACTATTCGAATGATACTTGTTCGAATTGTATTTACATCGCCAGAGTCGTGACGCGAAAACACGCTTTCACCGTCTTCGGTAAAACGACTATTGGCCTAGGTTGGTGCTTTTGTGAAGGGGGCAGAAGTCACATGTAGCGAGAGTCCCTTTTTGAGTGTTGCGCCAGACGGTTGATGAAACAAAGAGCCGCCTAACTCAAGTATTACAGTTAAATTCTCCACGTAAGCACATGTTTGCTAGACAAATCACCACTTCCTTTCCCCGCTTCTTACTCGTATTTCACTTCTTACGGTAAGCGAACAGCCCGGTTTTTATAGTGGTAGTTCTTCGGTGTTGTGTTTAATGGAGCGGGTAGTAAAATTGTTATATACATGAATTGTGCAACAGATGTTTACAATACAAGGAAGAGTTACATTATCCATTAAGGGCGACCGGACACGACGCCGAAACCGTAACGCTGAAAGACACGACGCCGAAAGACACGACGACGAAAGACACGACGCCGAAAGACATGACGCCGAATGCTTTTCTTCACTCAGCTTCGGCATTGCGAGCACTAACTTCTGCACTTGGCTTCAGCGAACCTCTTCGGCTTAGGCCTTCTGCCATTCCTGATGCTCAGCTAATTAAGTTTGCATCCGCGAGGCGTCATGTACTGTAGGTGTCAATTTGTAGTAAATTTGCAAGGCAAAATGCAGCAAAAACCAAACGTTGCGTACGTTTTTTGGGGGTCATCGTAATGTCGAAGCCGAAGGAAGTTCGTGGATGCAAACTTAATTAGCTGAGCATCAGGAATGGCAGAAAGCCTAAGCTGAAAGAGATTCGCCAAAGCCGAAAGAGGTTCGCTGAACGCAAATGCAGCATTCGGCGTCATGTCTTTCGGCGTCGTGTCTTTCGGCGTCGTGTCTTTCGTCGTCGTGTCTTTCGGCGTCATGTCATTCGGCGTCGCGTCTTTCGGCGTTGTGTCTTTCGGCGTCGTGTCCGGTCGCCTCCATTGGCGAAGTATCTTGCGTTAGTTCCAATATAGTTCCAATACGTATTTCCAAATCTGATGTGTTTCTCTACGGAACGGTGTCCACCAGAAGAGCGCAGGATGAACGGAAATTACTTGAAAATGTTAAAAGAATTTATTAAATTGAATGTGAAATTAACTACATTTAATTTTTAAATTTGGTTGATATTCTTGACTTTCTTCGAGTTATGTATTATTCGTCTTCTTCACTACTGACCGGTACTTTGCCCGCTTTCTGTGCGCGCATACCGACCTCATGTGTTGAAATACACTGATGGTATTGGATTGATAAATTCAACATTAGCGACGTTTTCAATGATTGCCCAGCTACAACTTTGAGCCAAAATCAGCCGGATGAGAGGCCACTATAGAAAAGTGGACTCGCAAGTGCTCGTGTTGATTGATTTTTTTGTCGTTTATAATGCGGAGATGAGCAAAATTATCAAAAATTCCTATGCATGAGTGTCCGTTTCTGGGGTTGATCTACCAAATGCTGTGATTTACGGAAATGTTAAGCTTTTCAGGTAGCCTCTTAGACAACTTGAAGATCGGCATGGTGTGTCTGAGCGGACACTAGCAAGCGAAGTGCTTCATGGATTTTCCTAGCCCATTTCGCACAAGACCCTCCGCAGATCCTTCTCTTTAGGAGTCACTGGCTGACTGCGCCCAATCGGCTTCTCGACACTCGGTTTCGCGGAAAAACTTTTCGTCTTCGGCATCTCGGATTTCTCAGGGGACGGCGCGGAGGCTTCACAGGTGGTTGAGTCCGAAATAGGGCTTTCGGTGGTGGCTAGAGTCGTTGAAGGCGGCAGAGAAGGCGTTGAAGAAGGCGTCGATCCCGATGAGGTTGCTGAACCGTCCATCTTCGAAGAGGCCAGCTGGCAGAATGACTCATTTCTGAGAAACCATCTCCTTATATCCCCCCGTGTAGACGGGATAGACTGTCTGACAAATGAAAGGCAGCCGGGCTAAGGGCACCGCTCGTTTCCAGACAGAATGTTCTCAAAGCCTCTGCAAAACAACTGTCCACGACTTCCAGGGCCACTGTAGCCCGGAACAACACAAACTGCTGGTAGTGCTGCACTAGTCTCCCCCCAGTGGAAATAATCGGAAGATATAACTATAAGACCTGAAAAAATTGGAGCTTGTTTAGAGCTGCTTCACTAACTGCCGCACTGTTCGAGATAAGGTTCGAGTTTGATTTCACACCAACGAGTATAATCACTGCCTAAGGCGTCGATCTTGTGAAGGAAGTAAAAACGCGCATGGTAACCAGTTCGTCACTCTTTACCGTATATTAGCGATCATATGTTACGTTACTTGGAAATAATTTGTCGAGATAAGCGAGTCCGGGAAGTGGGAACCCTCAGACACGGCAGACGATCCCATAGTTCGTAGATTCTTGGACCTAAACGTGGACCTGGTTCCCCGTATTTTTTTATGTTAGTAAGCAGGCTCTGTTACGTAAGAATACGCTAAGAACGAGATATTGGTCAAAAATCGGTCAATAAGAAGTGACAAAAATATGGTCATTTTTCCAGTATTTTGCGAACCCAAAGATGTGTTGTATAGAATCACATCAAACATGGGAAATTGACAATGGAAAAAAAAACGTGGGAAGTGGTTGAGCAATTCAGGTGTTTTGTCCGACTTCATTGTATTGAAAGTTACCACCGTATTAGATTTTATTGAATTCAATAAGGATTTCACGTGAAACAAAATAAAGTGTTGACATCCACTGCGTTGCTCCCGGTTGTTCCAATACTTGTTTCCTCTGGTCGGGTAGTCCAAATGGGCTGCACCCTTCTTGAAGAGGCCAGCGAATCTCGTGCCGAAGTGAGGTCCGCGTTCCTTCTCCTCATGGATGGCAGGAACGTCAGGTGCTTTCGAAGCGAACACATCGGATCTTTCGCTGTGGTAAACGGAGAGGTGGTGGTCTAGTGGTTCGCCGTCGATGTCAGTCAGGCGGACAGTTTCATAGAGATGGTCTTCGTAGATTCCGGTGGACGGGTAATCCAAAGGGGCAGGACTCTTCTTGAATAAAGCAGACAGCATTGCTCCGATTCCAAGTCCGCGTTCCTTCTCTTCATGGACGACAGGAATCTCAGGTGCTTTCGAGGCGATCATACCTTCGCAAAGTTTAAATGTTAAAGTTCTGCAGTCGTATCGAATTCAAACGACTTTTCCGCATATACTAGTTTGACTTTATATTCTCCAATAGTATCGTTGCTAAGCTACGATGATATCGATTTTAATCCTAAATCGAGTCTACCGTTGCTTGGCAACCAAATCCCTGCTTCAGCAAATGCTCGCATCTATAACAATGAGTGTAGGACTCATAATTGTGATTCTCCTATGGAGCGCTTCCCTGTTTTCTATAGTTATATTTGGCAAGTACTCCGGAATGTAGGTTTAATTAATAGCGCAGAGTTTCTCAGCTAAAATTTCAGACCCGGTGTTCTAGCGTCAATTTTCATAACTCTGGTGTTAACGGTATCGTTTCTTCTGTGGCCACGGTATGCCTTCAAAGGTGAAGGCAACGACGAAAACGAGGACAGAACCGTAGATGAAATAGCTTGGTTTAGAATCATATTACTTATCATACTCACTGTTGCCACGTTCCTTGCGGTAGCCAGAACGCTCCATCAAGGACTACTTGCTGAATTTGAGAGCCCTGTACGAGTCACCCGAAGCCATGACCACTTCTTCCCATTGACAAACTAGTTAAATCAATTAAGTAAAATTTGTCCATATAGCTCTTGACCACACCGGAGAACAATATATTTATTGGTAACAAGAATCATCCAGAACAAAATACCCTGATATACTCAAATAAGTAACACACCCGTAGGAAATAGAATATCATATCACATAACATAACATAACATAATTGTTACTTACAATTCACAAGGATTTGACCCGCATTCAGATGACAGAAACTGAAACATGTATTAGTGCAAAGATGTTAGCAGGTAATTTTGAAAAGCAGCCCCTCCCTCCTCCTATTGATAGAACTTGAATGATAGCTTCCCTAGGCAGCATTAAGATTATGCTCCGATTTCATTGTGTTTACAAAAGACCGCAGATTCAAGCCACACACGAGGATAACCGGCGAGAAAGCGGAACAGGGATGGGGGCTGACATTCAATCTTTTTTAAATGGCATACCTATACTTGTGTTGGTGGAGCCAAGTAATCACACTAGGCTTGAGCTTGCATTGGCCTTTGTTCGACTTCCCATATCCAGTAATCACATTTAGGGTCCTGTTGGAAGTACCATTACGAAACGCTGGATCACCTACAAACTATGTTATATAACACAACAACGAAATACTATAAACTTACGATCCATCTGTGACAGCTTAATGCGGAGAAGACTAATCGCATTCGGCACATTGAGAAGATGTAAGTCGATACTGTTTCCTCGGCTGTCCAGATTCGCTTCAAACAAACGCTCATTTGCCTCTTGAACAAGCTCATGGGCGATCTGTCTGTATTTCGTTGCCTGAAATTTATGTTAACAACATCAGCAACAAGAACCATACCTCCATTGTATAATATGAAATGGCCCCAAGACGAGTCATCTTATTCCCAGATGCGTTGAAAGCCCGCTCCAAGAACTCTCCGTGTTTAGCAAACAGCTCTTTTGATCGGGCCATGTCTTGCCTAGCGAGCTCTTGCGCGTGCTCAATCGACCACTAAACATAAAATCATAAAAATTAACGCGGAAGTGACTACCTTATTCTTTCCCTTGTTTTCAACTTTACGTCGAGGAGCGACAGGCGTCCAGGAAGAGCTGGAAGGCGTACCAATATCGGACAAGTTGTTCTGACCGCGCTCTTTACGGGAATCCTTCGCAACGCGTTCCTCCTGAGCAAAAACAGCAATTGTTTCTCGTGTGGCAGCATAGTCGCAGCTGTAAACATAGACTAAACGACTGTTAAGGAAAAGCACTAAAGCATACTTATTGTCAACATAGCAAGCCTTAATAATGTCATGCGGTATACCCGAAAACTCCGATGACAGTTGATTCAAATGTTTCCGATCTTGTTGTGTTAGTTCTTTCTTTGGATCCGCATTCAATTTGACATGTAATTGCAAAGCGAGCCTCTCATCGGCCTTAATTGTTTCACCAAAATCTAAGATATTGTTCAATTCTTTTGATATGATAAGAGCGAACTAGCGCACCATGATTACCAGTTCCCGTTAGAGGAGGAAATACGTTGTATCCATTGCGAACAGCAGAGTGATCCTTCAAATTGCGTGACTCCTCGGTGAAAATGACAAGAGTTTCCCGAGTGGCAACAGCATCATAGCTAAAAAATGAAACTAAAAAGAGATGCTCAAAATGCATTCAACATACTTATTGTCAACGAAGCATGACATGATATGGGTGCGTGGAATCACAGAAAATTCGGAGCACAAACGCTCAAAAACTTCTTGATCACGCGCTGAATAGACACGGTCTTCCCTGGGATCTTTATTCAATTCGGTATGCAACTTCAAAGCCAGCATTTCATCATTCTCACTTGAGTCAGGAAAACCTAAGTTTATATTAGTCCACAATGATATCGCAAAGTGACTTACCATTGAAAGTAGTCGCTGCCTTGTAAATGTCATAACAAATGTCTAATGGAAGGTCCACCGTGCTCCGTATGCCGGCAACGTTTGAGCCATCACCTGGAAAACGGTAAGAAGATAGAATACGTGGTTAATAAGTGCAACATACCGAAAAATCCACACAGTTGGTTGATAATTTCGGGTGAAAGTTCAAGTCTAAGAAAGCCGTCGGGTGTATTCGATTCATCACTCGAAACCCCAGAAGAAGATTCACAACTGCCTGTCCGCTTTGAGGTACCTTCCGCCATCCCTAAATAAAGAGAGAATGTCAAAAAAGCCAACATTTTAACACAGTAAATGCAGCGAAGAAAACAAGAGTAAAAACGCGCTAAAACCTTAAACGTCAAAGCAGCTCGTGCAAAAAAAAAACCGTTACGCACACGACAACCGTCGTGACTAACCAGCGTTCGTAAGCGATCTTTCCAGCTAGCGACGAGAGACGATAAGAAAGCTGCCTACCGTCGCTCGTTTGAACGTAGACATGACTTTTCGTTTCATGACCACCAATGACGTGAACATGTATCGGTAAGAACCGGGGCATGCGCGCAGATTGCGCGGTGCTACAGGTAGTAGCGCATTTTATTTTTTCTTGGCACACTTAGACCACTTAGAGCCAATCGTCTGAATGAGGTACCGCTGCAAATGGACCACACACGCTGTTTTTGGAAAGTTCGCACGTTCGGGCGTGACGGACGGATCTGTCTGGCTGTTCTCCTTTATCATGACCACCAATGACGTGAACAGGTATCAGTAATGATACAATTACAATGTTGCAGTGGTGTCATTCTATTCGAAGCATCAAATAATAGTTTTATTTATTCGCTATTGAAAATCATGAAATATACAGACGAGAAAATGACTACTAAGGGCAGAATCGGAGGCATCGGTTACAGAGCAGGGGGCACATCTAACTCATAATAACACATGGTTTCACACGGGTTCGCACAAATGCTGAGGTCGTCTTTCGGTGGGAGGATAAAACAATATAAACCGTGCTCTGTAGGTGACAAAATGTCAGCACTCATGACCCTTCAGCTCTACACGAAAATATAGGCACATAAGAGAATCTGCAGCTATTAATGAAACTATAGGAAAGGCCGACCTATCACGGACTGCACGTTTAAAACAAAGCTCCATATACCCGTGGTTTAACCAATCCAGTACAGCTTTGTGTAGAGGCTTAGGGACACAATATTTCAACCCTAATTTGTGAGCAGCTTCAAGAAAAGAGGAGAACAAACGCGCAGTAAACGAGCGGAGCACCATTTCCAGCTAAATATTACGGATAATCTCAAAAACAAACAGAAAACCTTTCACGACTTCTACAAAGCAGAACTACACGTATTGGTTAGAAATAAACAAGAAGGCGCATATCGAAGCAGACTTGTTTGTGAACGAAATGAGTGAGCAGCTTTACGATTCGAGTTTGAGCAAGGGAGAACCATACAATGATTGGATATTGGTAGTAACGGAAGCACCATTTGAAACACATCGCAGCTCATAGAGTGGGAGAAAACTGGGGGACTACTACGAGTCGGTCGAACGACCTCTTGTTCTTATAAACTTATTAAATATAATAATCTGTAAAAAAGAAAAAGCATGCCTGGTTTCACCAGTAAGGCCCGTCCGTACTCAAACTCTTCCAACTTCCAAACTTCGTCCAATCGTCGTAAGACAAACGATATGCGTCGTCCACGTCTTTATTACGTTCGGGTTTTGCAGGCGGTGGCGTGCTAGGTTCTACGCAAGGTGGTGGTGAAACCAGGACGTAGTTCGCTCCATCATTAGAATCCCAGTATTCCGTGCTGGCAGCTACGTAGCATATGCAAAATTCTATCTTGGAGTCCTAAAAATGCTGTAAGAACTAAATAGTGCAGAGCAAACAAACAGGTTTTGTATTGCGAGGTATATCGATGTCAAAGCTGAACGTATCGTATGTTTTAGACGAAGAAGGTTGAAAAGTAGCTGGTCGATCGAGAAAGTTCTTCCATCCGTTATCCGTAATCCGCAAAAATACCCGCTTTTCAAATGCTATATTCACTACCTGCAAGAGTGTAAAACTAATAATGCGATGAATGGAGATTATTAGCTTGCCTTTATGGTTCCAGTCATCTTACAAACGTCGTTTTTAAGCATAACATTCTCGAGAGCGACTTTGCCGCTGTCCAGATGTTCGCGGAAGCGAACGTACTCACTCGCAGGTTGTTTGAATGGGACGATCCATGTTGCACAGTCCTGAACTTCAACCATATGCTCGCCGGATTCTCCGCGCAATCTTCTCAACACTGATGGGCTAATCCGAGGAGGATAGTCAGAAGGCTCCGTCATTACGCGCACAGTTTCCAAATCGCCACCGCAGTCATCGGCAAAGCGCACTGATTTCTTAGGACGACCAGTTGAAACAATTGTGTGAGTTGAAAAACCATCCTTGTCGGTGAATTCGAAGCCCAAGTAATCAATGTTTTCGTCAGCTGCATCCGATGAGCTCACTCCGGAACTCGCGTCATCTTCCGAGTCGGAACTGCTAGTGTCTGAAAACACTAATATTCCGTTAACGTGATAAAAACAAACACGTCTTACGAGGTGGGTCTGCAGTATGCACCTTGTGCTGCCATAGATGCAACGGCACCAGGTCTATGAAACTAGAACTCAGTCTGTAGTCAAACCTATTCAGCGCTTCGGATTCACTCTTTGAACGCTCCTGAAAATCATGACGGTCATAAATCTCACAACACACTAAAATGTTAACCTTGAGTGAGCTCGGGCGAAATGTACCATTCGCAACGGGGAAGGAAGCAGCTCGGCGGCATGCAAAAGAGCAAAGCGGAGAAGAGCATGGAGCAGAGTGGGCGACGTCACTGTAGGACTGCACGCCTGAAGAAGAACCGACACACTGCATAACTGTCGGTTGAGCTCAACGCTGAAAGCAAAACATCATTGCCTGGAACGGAACAAACAAAACAGCAACGCGTGCACGCGCGAAGCACAGATCAAAATCTAATAACTAACTGGTGGCAACGTGTAGTGCACACATTCGTTTCACGTGGCAAGCATATGAGAGCGATACAAAGACGGTGATAAAGCAGGTTATCGGTGAAAATGCGGTCTGTCCCCATTCCCAAATGCGTGATTATCACAAAGCATTTAAATTCTCCGGTCTCACCTGTATGATGGGCAACCGGTGACCTATCAATGTTTTTACTATGCTATTCAGAGGAAATAAAACGCCGTGCACGCCATTTCTGTTACAGTCAACGACCACGCGGGACGGGGTATGGTAGGTGGCGTCGCAACAAAAACACAGGGCAAAGATTAAAGGGGCATACCTTCCTCCATCACGTAGCACATGTAAACATTGCGAAGGTATCTCTCTGCAAGTTCAATGGGGCCATTGCAAGCCATGATCTTTTAAATAGTAAGCGAAACGAACATACCCTAATGAATAAGTTTTATAATCTACCAAAGCAGCACCCCTGGGACGATCAAAGAGCGTGTGGAACTTGGCAAAAGGACGAACTGACAAGGCGAACTACTGTGTAAAGGGTTAGAGTACGAAACAAGCGGTATGTTCCACAAAGCGATCTGAACTTTGGGACGAAAGGGAGGAAGTTATCAGCTGTGAAACGAGAAAAAGAAAATAAGTGCAATGGTACCATCCAAATATTAACTTAGCTCTGCGAAGTCTAGCGCACGACCGCCAAAACAGCAATTCATCATGTTGTGATGTACAGACCGATCGCACGACGGTGCGGTGGTGGTGATAGCGTGGTCGCGCGGTAGCCAATCGCCTGCTTATCAGCAGCCATACGACATAAGCAGTTGCTTGTGGCTTTCGGAATATAAACAACTCTAAGAAGACACCTTATCGCCGAAAGAGCGGCACTAGGTTGGAATGGCATTGTAAGCAGAAGAAGCGCTGCGTGCAATGAGAACAGGACGCACCTGAACCTGCCATCAGTCTTCGGAAAACAGCAACGATTCTTCAAAGGCAAACAGCCGTCGTGATTGTCGTCGACGCGCTATCGGTTCGGCCACAGAGGAGAAGAGGGAAGTCGCAGATAGACGAGAGAGGCCGTCGGAACATAGCGATCAACAGGCGCCCGTCAGTAAGATCACGTCCAATCGGTGGGAAATGCACGCGCTCTTCACATGATCTTCTCACCATCAGAAGTAGCAGTTGTTACTGCGGCGCACTGCCTCTTTGGGTGCAGCACCGAACGCACGTGCCTGGAACACAGAGAGAATCCCCTTTGCGGTTCCAACAGCGCATGGACTGATCGCTGTACGCTTTCTGGTTTTTCTTCCGAAACCCTGTCTTACTACGGCGCGTATAATTACGATTACACTCATTAATCATTTCTGTTTTCGTTGAGTAGGAGATCAGTCGCAAAGTAATCACTCGCGGGAACCGAATGTCTTCCCGGTATCAGTGCATTTGCACTAGACACACTTGCTCAGCACATCATTCTGCAGCAGTATTTGCTGTTCACGTGAACTTCATGCAACGGGAACGATCGGACTCGGTTTGTTATTACTTCACGCAAGGAACGGGGACTAGCAGGATGTTTTCATTACTGGATTTTTTACTTCCGCGGACATTTTCTCCACGAGCAAGGACAGTTTACCGATTTATGCAAAGGTCTGAATTCCCTGGCGTCATCGGCTACAGTCATCTTTTCCTCGGGTATGAAGGAATACTTTTTGAAGCGTCTTCAATCTTCTACGTCCAGTTCGTTTCCAGAATCGTTTTGAGTCTTTACCTAATCATTTGTATGCCAAAACGACCGGTTAATTCCCTGTGTTCAATAAATAAGATACTGTTGATCCTTGACCACGCACGATCACAAAGGGAAGATGGGTGCGTCTGAGAATGGGCAGCGGAAGCAGCACAGAGAAGGGGAAAATGCCAACTTCCACGTAACCACACTTCATAGAACATCGCGGAGACCTTCACGTCTGAGAAGAATACGTCGATGGAAGAAAATGTCCATAGGGAAAAAGCGGCCATGGCGAACGATCTAACGGAACAGTCATACCGGAGCTAACAATCGAACGCAAACTAAAGTAGAGGGCACGTTGCAGCCCACTCGTCCAACAGGTATTTTTTGCAAGCGCAGATCAAACGTTCGCTCTTGTCACATCACATTCGCGGGTTCAACAACGATGAGAGCAATGGAAGTGACAATGAAAATTACATGCAAATCCATGCCACACTTAAGGAAACCGTAACCACTTTGTTTTCCAACTTAATCCTTGGTATCCAATTGAGAAGCCAATGTAGAAATAGAAATGCAGACGAAAGTCGGGGCACTCTAAGTACGTTAGCGCCATGATCAATCAACGACGTATGTTAAGTACTCAAGACTTTTCATTTGAACTGGGGGAACACCGGGTGGGTGAGCGCCGGGGAGTTGCTCGCGACGGTTTACTGTATGCAGCATGGCGTGATTTTTCATTACCGCTTCTGACCGCCAAACTACCACTGATATGTCAGTAAAGACTTTCGACCAAAACAAACAATGTGTGTCAGCAGCACGTCGAGCCGACAATAACTGATTAGTGCTGGAAATAAGACGGTCGGTCAAAAATTGCCGATTTTCACCATTTCAGCAATTCACCTGTACACAGTTCTGGTTCGATTTTTTGGTTCTCTGAGGAGAAGACTCGGAAAATGGACGCGCACATGGGGACACTACAGAAAATACCCTTAAAGAACGTCATATGCCGTGAGAGTTTGAATTTTTGCGCTTTTGATCTTCATTGGAGACTACAGCCTTTTAAAAGAGCGAACGGAGTTGAATCGCACGCACGTATTCGTACTATGAACTAGTAATCTTCATAAACTGGCGGAACGCAGAAATACGTGTTTAATGCACACGCTGACTCAAAACCCATTCCAATGGCATAAATCACAATAGAGCAAACTTCTCGTCTAAACCATCAGATCCTTGCTAGTTAACTACAATCGTAACATATTTGTTGGTTTTGCATGTCTTCTGCAAGCAATTCATGTTGTAAAGATTACATTATTAGATGGGGAAGATGAACTAAGGTAGTGATTAGGATCATAAGGCGCAGATTCTCATAATAAAGCTAAATCGAATGCTCAAACTTTCAGCACTATGTAACAATTGTGAGGTCCGAGCTTATGCGCCGCGTCAATACGCGCTCGCGTGCCCTATAGTGCGGGGAGCGGGCGCCGATGTTCTGAAATGCACGTATCATTCGATCTGCTGCAGTGAAGTTAAGCAGACGAAGGCTTAAATCAACGCCCTTTCATGAAGGCCCGCTTCCTCCCTATACCGTTAGTTTAAAGGAAACCGATAAGTTTATAATGCAGACTGCGTGTACACATATCAAGCCACACGGAAAGCATTGTGGGGAGCACCAGTGATACTGTGACATACTTCATCGAACATAAAAACTTTACTGTTCCACATAGTATAACAAAACAACTTGAAGACAACATGTAACAACAACCACTGACTGGTACGTATACTCACAGACGGCGCAAGGCTTCAACCAGCTCGTTTCGCGATGTTCCGGAATCCATAGCGAGATTACGAATAGCTTTCAAAGATTCTGCGGCACGGCTCAAGCCAACCTGGTGTTGCCCACTGGCTTCGAAAGCTCTTCGCACAATCTAAAATTCAGTAATTACCGATTGGCAGCAAAGAATTTGCTTACCGCAGATGGAATACCAGCCAACTTTGCTGCGTAAAATCCGTATGATTTAGGACAAACCCCCTCGGTCACAGTGTACAAAAAAGTGACATTTTCAATAGTGGGATCATCTTTGCTTTCATTTTCCACCATGCACGCCTAAAACACATCAATATGTTATTTTTTCCGAGTAAAGGAATAGTTGAGTTACCATGTGGGCAAACGCAACATTTGGCTCCGATTTAACTTCCGAGCACAGTGCAAGGTAATGCGTTGAAAAGAAACACCTGCAGCGGAGGTTCCTGGCAATGTATTTGAGCACAGCACTTGCAATGGCTGCTCCATCGTTTGTACTAAGAGCATATTACTTTTCTAGGAAAATTAAGACAAGTTACCTGGTACCACGTCCCAATTCATCAATCACAACGAGCGAATGAACGGTTGCGTCACGAAGGATCGTCTTTGTCTCATTAAGTTCAACAAAGAAGGTTGATTGGCCTGTAAAAATATCGTACTTCACACGAATCAAAGATGAATTACCTGCAACAATTCGATCACTTGCTCCAATTCTTGTAAAAATACGGTCGACGGGAGTAAACTTCATACTGCTGGCGGGTACCAGACAACCCTAAAACAACATAGCCAATGTAAACGAACTTATTACAGAATAATCGTACCATTTGGGCCAGAACAACAAGAACAGCAACTTGACGCATCAATGTCGATTTTCCCCCCATATTTGGGCCAGTTAATAAGATAGTTAGAGGACTACCAGATCCCATTCTTATAGTATTCGGAATGTACTCTTGCTTGCTTGTAGAAGACATTAAAAGGGACAAGCACGGATGGTATCCTTCCACTACTTCGAGGAAAACCTGAAACATGAAGCGTGATCCGATTATTACTATAGGAGGACTACATTCTCAGGATCCGCTACTATTTCAGGGCGCGTCATCGTCATTCCGGAGGTCTTCACATACTGAGACAGGGATAACAGACAATCAAAAGTAGAAATGCATTGCATAGCTGCAGCCCATCGATTCTTCCTGGAAACAATACTCATCATAATAAACAAATCAAGCATTGCAAACCTTCGGTCAAAATCAGCAAACACCCGGCGAAGTAGATCCAGGCGAATCTTATCGCGCTCTTCCTCGGCCTCTGCCAACTTAGACACAAGTCTTTCTGTTGTAGGCGTCATATAACGACGGTAGCCTTTTCTCTGAGATTTCAGCTCATATTCGCCGCTAAGAGTGTTGCAGATGGCTTCCGGAATCTCCAGAGTGTACCGAGCTTTTCCGCTGCCAACGTACTTTATCGACTGAAGAAATTTGGAATTACGGGATGCGCAAAGTTTGCGATATAAATTCTTACGGAGCAGTTCAGCATTTTCCGCTGACTATCTAGATGGTAGTCCAGGTTACGCTCGCAGCGGGTGACTCTCTCAACTGTGAGATCGTACTCAGCGTCCATGCCAAGACGAGGCACAATGATTCCATCATTCATCGCTCGCTTCTTGTTTATCATAATCTAAACATGCATGTGTATTGAAACCATGGTCTGCAGCGCCTACGTTAAAGTGCTCCAGATCTACACCAATGTCACAGCAATCGTCCCCTAGACATTTCTCCAGTAATGGTACACTGAAAACATCAAGAAAATTTAGCTGCAAAGTAGAACTTTAATACCTTTTGAAGCCCTCCTCTTTGCGCAGTTGCAGGTACTTCTTTTTAATTTCAAAAACACCTTCAAAACCATCGAGAGCGTTGACCAAATCACAGATCTTTCGTTTGTTATAGCGGAGCATGTCAAACATGACAGCACGGCCATCCGGATGTTTTTCAGTTCGGTATTTCAACCCGAAAGTATGAATTCTGAAAAAAAGTATATTCCAATAACTATCTCCATTAGGAACAAAGTTACTTCTGTAGGAGTCTCTCTAAGTCAGGAACTTTCCGCAAAATTTCCATGCTTTCGGTAACGAATGGCTTGGCCGCAGCACTGGCGAGGAACTCCACCGCGTCCTGTCGCTCAGCGATATCCACAGGGTCGCATAATGGAGAGCAAACCCAAACTCTTAGCTTCCGCTTGCCTAGATGAAAGATCATATTATATGAACGAAGCAAAGCATTTACCGAACGCAGTTGAGCACTTATTAATTGTATTGTACAGAGAATATTTGACAGCAGTAGGGTCACGCAATGTCTTATTCCTGCGGGAGTCAAGTGGGCCAACAAGATTTAGGTTTGTCAATGCGGCGCAATCTAATACCATTCTTCTGTTCCTCCAGAAATTCTGCTCATCGTTCTGAAAGATACAGTCAGTGTACATCAGCACCTATCTTGCTACCGAATCTTCCGGATTTATGGTACCCAATGGGTTGTACACGGAAAAAATGCGCATAGTGATCATGTCCACATCGATCAAGCACCGCTTCAAATACCTAAATTTTGGAAACATTACGCAATGAGATTAATAAACGCTGACCACAGAGTAGCTCCAAGAGATGAAAACGCCAGGGCAATATCATCTTTGCATTTTGCGATACCTCCTTCAGGATCATCCAATAGATTCCTTAAAATATAGGGCCAACGAGACACATCAGATCCAAGGTAATCATCTCCAGATAGCTTAATCGAATGATATGAACGACGGACAACATCGCACAAAACTTACGATTTCTAACGTCTTCGCGGCAGTATAAAATTCTGTCTTGGGAACCAAACCATCCTTTTGGCAATGTCCAACAGTTGAGCTGAGAATCGCTTGTGTTGCACTAGAGCTGCGTCCCTTCTCATAGACTACCTAAATATGAGGATTGTGGAAGAAGAAAGGAACTTGAGAAAAGCCTACTTGGAGGGGTGGATGTCGTGCGAGTAAGGTCCTCAAGTAAGAATGACATTCATCATCCTTAAATTGAGATAGAATGAAGGTTCCGGTCGAAGTATCAGAAACGCAAACTCCGTATTCTGGCGTGAAAATGTTTGATATTTCCGACTAAATTAAAGACGTCGAAAGCTAACAACAATTCAGAGATGTAACTCACCTTTCCAGCCTTCTCAGAAATGGCAACAAAGTACTTCGCTGAGGAATCGACAAAATCTAGACTGTTCTTTTCATTTGCAGTGTCAAATACACCATATGTTCGAGTCGCTTGTGTAGTTAAACGACAAAGTTCACTGAAACACATGTGTGCATCCAAAATAAAGGCATGCTATACTCACCGCTTCACAACTTTATCCTTAACCTTTGATGCCTTGCACCGTTCTTCTAACTGCTGAGGGGTTTCTGTTTGTTCAATTCGAGCGACCTTGTATCCACGACTAACTAACTGATCCGCATATCTGCCATAAGCCATCTCAGGAAACCCAGCATGAGCAAATTTACCCTACAATGAAACGCTCTAGAACGCAAATCCTGATGGTATAACATACTCGCATGTATATGAGGTTTAAGCACTCTACACCGATTACAGCGTCCATGTGATACAGTTCGTAGAATTTCCCCACTTTGAAGAACAAAACAGTATCAAAGTTCTCTGCCTTAATCGTCCACCACTGTTTGTGCCCTGAAAAATGATAAAGACTAACTAGTTGTGCAAAATAAGATACCTGGGGTTTGGCTCTTCATAAAGGATTCTGGAATATACAGCGTCTTCGGATCGTAATCAGGGTCAGTTTTCTTTCGTCCTTTTATGTCTTTGAGCTTATCCGGCTAAACAATCAAATAGATGGATTTTGGTCAATAATTCAATAGGACAAAACCTTGAGGAAGGAAAATTCTTTGTCGTAAAGGTGAGGGAATCGCTGCTGATCCGATTCAGATGTAGACAAAGAGCTAAGACTCTTTTTTCCAGGCGTGACTGTTGATTTCTCTGCCTCTAATACAGACTCTGCCTGAAAGAATGAATTAGAAAGTTGTTTGCCACTATCCACTTACAAAGTCAGCTTCACATGGTGCCAATGATTTAATGAGCGTGGCAGCACGCATAACTTTCGAGGCGACTTTTGCATCCTGTGTACTCATGCCACTGAGCACTTCACTGGGCTCCTTCTGTTCAATAGACATTCGGGAGCAATCCTGTGTCGAATTAATTAGATAGGGTATACATAACATAACGCACATCTACCAATATATCGGCGGAAAATGACGGCTCAGCAGAACATTCCTCTTCGTCGGACAAGACAATCTTCTCTCTCTTGTGATGTCTCTTTACAGGAGAAGTATCTTCACACGAGAAGATGACTTCTTCTTCATCAGAAGAAATAACCACGCGTTTCCGCTTGCTAGCAGATCTCTGTGGCGTATTACTACTCTGTGGTCCTTTCTTGACTTGACCTGAAATGAAATTGTTGTATTAGATGTGGGAACATCCGACAACCTTGCTTTGGCGAGTTTTCCTTGGCGGAAGACAACTGCTTCACATCACTCGAAGAAGCCACAGTACTTGAAGCGGGCGAAGTGGGGACAGTCTGCTTCGATGGGGTAGTGGAACCGGGTGTTCCGAAAAACGAGAGCAAGTTACTCTGTCGAAGGCTTTTCTTTTTACTCGACATACCTGAAAGTAAAAAAGAACGAGAGTGACCGATATATGAGTAATCAGTAATCAAAATTGGCACAATACTTTCGCTCCGTATATCAATAAACAAACACTAGACAACACGCAGACACTTCATAAGTGTGTTTGTGTGTTTATGCGCGCGTCTTTACCGCACAATCCACTTCCGTTCGAGACCGAGCAAACAGCATGACAGGAGGCGGCAAAACCTTCTGCGGCGAACTTAAACCGTCTGCTGAATTAACTAAACCACATATATTCAGGCTCAGGGATCGTTTTGTTATATCTGGGGAACACCTTATGATGTCCAAGAAACACGAGAAAAAGTACGATGAAGCAGACAAGCAAAGCAGTTAGCAATGCCAGCGAACCTAAATGAGGGTCATCGCCAATTTTAGATGCACGGAAGATGCACGAACATTAAAAAAAGACAAAAGATGACCTATGACAACATTAAAATATCACAGAAATATACGGTTCCTGAATTTTCTGAATCTCGTGTCGCTGGCTTCGCAGGTATTTCTGACGCACAGAAAACGTGAGAAGAGCGAGGAGGAGCGTGCGGAGAAGACGAATCCCCTCTGTTGCAACGGTATGTCCCTGACAAGGATATGTGAGAGGCGCAGAAAGGAAGGATGTGGATCCGAAAACAGAGATGCTGTAACCGACATGGACACGAACGTCAGGGGTTACGGTGCGAGACGCGGGGATGCAGGGGGTCTGGGCAATGGACTCGACGACCCTAAAGTGACAGGCGCCGTAGTATTGGAATAATCGGCAAAGATGACCTAAAAGCGAAGTCCTATATCTGATAACTTTTTTAAATCCTATCTCTGCTAAGGTTCAGGTAAGTTTATACGTTTTCAAAATCGATTTTTTTTCTCGTTATGGAAGTTCACTCTATGCGGTTACCCTCGTTAACTGAAATGCACAGGACAGCAATGGTCGATTTCCGGTTGGGTTATTGTTGTGCGTAAAATTATATAGTTCGCTCAGAGGATTAACTGTGTGTTGCACGGGCGGTTGTTATTCTGCGATTCCGTCCTCGCATAGGATTTCATTCGATTTCCGTGTGTGATAATGGAGTCACCACTTGTTAGGCGTCATATTCGTCAGATTCACTTTTTCGGTAGGTCAGTGATACGGTACCCTAAAGTTTAGTGTTCTTCAGTGCAGTCGGCTTCCGGACTTTACTTGAAAGATGGTATTTTGCACAAAGTTTGTATAGAGAAACAGATGAGTTATAGAAAAAACAAGACCGTGCTACGTTGTCTTCGGAATCAACGGATCGTTCTACCATACAACACGAAAGGACGGAACGCTTCCGGAATGGAACGAGGTTCAACAGTTGTAAGTAAACCAAATTTTTTTGTGTCGTTGCTGGGAAATCCCATACAAATACACTGATTTCCTCTCCAAAACAACAACAATGTGATTAACAATGTGATCAAACAAAAACTTGTCAAGTCAAAGGCAATTTCGTATGATGGATGGGATAATCATCCAACATGATACAAAACAGCGTTCAGTTTTCACGATGCTTGACACTATTTCAGCGACATATCAAGTGATCTTCTGACAATGCATATCAGCATTCGCGATGACCACGGCCGACTTGCTACCGTACAGGTTCCTATAACAGAAATTGTGTTCAATTCAAGTGAACCTCAAAGACTTGTGCTTCAGCATAAGGTGCACAGGTTTGCCCAGATCTCTCATTCGCTTGAGTCCATACAAGGCGACATTATTCAGCCAATTAGCACCTATTCTATTCTATCGCAGCAACATCTTGGAATACCGCAGAGCTTTTGAGAACAAAATGTGCGACTGGGTGATCCAACGCTTACCCCTTCTTGGGGAAAGTTTTCGCAACGTCCAGGTAATCCAATGGACATGGCCAAACTGTCGCGAGCCAGCTCGCAGTCGAAACTCTGTCGAATTGCCTCAACACTCAGCGACACGCATAGGTAGACTGTGTTTTATATGATCAGACAGTAATACAAATCAAAGAAGACACTACGAGTGTTTATGCGAAAGGGAGTCCCTTCATATCGTCAATCAAGGAGGCGATTGCCGTGAGCACTATTTTTAACAATCCAACGTTTTTTGAAGGAGAGCAGGCTGAAATAAGCTCGGCAATCCCGTGTCGAGCTACCATATCCGGAGGAACGCGCATCATAATTGGTTGCGCAAATTCTTCTTCATGATATGACACATGATTTAGGAGGCAGTAACTTTGGTTTGGATGTCTCCAACATAAAACTACTTCTGATCGCAGGGAGTAATTGTACGAAAATGGTACAGTCCCACTCCGCGAACCAGATCCACGTGCTAACTCGTCGGTTCTACCCAGTGTCCGCTGAAATCGTAATCGTCACTAAAAGGTACTGTAGCAAATGACGAAGACTAAAGCATTTTTTTCTCTAGCAATGGAACAGCTATAAGCGATTTCGAATTTACGTTTTATGACGAATCTAGCACTTACAGAAAAATGAGTTGTGCTCCTGCACTACCACCGCCAAAACAATTTCGCACTGCTTGTGTTCAGACAGCGATTCCACTTTCAGGCAGGTAAAAAGGCTGTTCTTCTAGCGAGCCAGCATGTTTAGAGACTAAAGAGCATTCGATTCAAGCCGAACGGATCGGGAGGCTGGAAGATGAAGTTGACAGTGAGTGTTAAAAGTTGATTAAGGGTTAAGGTTTTTTTTTGCAGAATTGCGCCTGGAGAACAAACGACAGAACCTGTATCTTGATCAACTTGTTAGTCGGATAATGGAGATGTGTCCATCCATTCTGTCATCTAACATCTCCTAGATTTCTGTCCATTGTGATGTTTTCTTGGCGTTAAATGTTGAGTTGAAGAGTCGAGTGTGTTAATTCATACTTCGACAGTGCTTCGGTCTTTGCAGAACGGAAGTTCGACAGCACGATTAGCTATGACAACGAGTGACAAAGATCCGCTGAACGGGAATTATGCACTCATTTGACGGACAGCCGGCTGCAGTGACTGCGCTTCTCGAGACTGTTGACACAGGCAGGTAGAGAGACGTCCGTTAGTCCCTCAAAGATCTCTTCAAGCTAAACTTATCTCGATACAACAACACGAGATGTCGCTTTACAAACACTTGAGCATATAAGTATGACAGAATGCATTAGAAGCTACTGTGGCCCTATTCCCAGCACGCTCCTTCGACAACGGTCCCAAAGGGGCAACAGGATGTGACTAAAAACGGTCGTGGGAATATCGTGGCTTCCGGTGTTGGCAACTGTCATAAAGGCAACCCCACCACAATTTATTATCCTAATTTGCATAGGCGATGCTGTGCGCTTTGAGGAACGCGTGCTGACTCACTTCGATACGTAGGCTCAGGGCGGCACTGCCACCTCTCCTCTTCGCTGGCGAGATGCGCGTAAAAGGCAAACATTACCGTAGAGCCAACGCCGTCGAAACTGCGATTTATGAGGTGTCCAATTTCTCGGTGGCAGCGCTCTTTGTGACCGAGCCACCGTCGTAATCCCGACAATGATCGAGGTCTATCCGTTCGACCAAATGGCACTTTGTCTCCAGGTCACTTTGTACGCGCATGCACGTTCGGTGCATGAGTGTTCCTCCGCGCAATCAGAGTTCGCGGCGAATCGGCAATAGTAGTCGACGGCAAAGGCCGTCGGGAACTCCGTGGCCCCGTCCTCATGGAGGAGGACGCGCGCATCCTCAGCTGCGCGGGCAAAGAGGCGGGCTCTAGTTTGGAGGGACGACGGGGAAAGCGCGCGAGAAGAAGCGAGAGGGGGGACCACCACCGATTCGTTCGCCCTCATACATATAGTTCAGTGGTGGCGGCGAAACCGAACGTTCTTTTGCGCGTTCTTACGTTTCCGCGTTTGAAATTGCTACCTTAACTCTGGAACCTGTGTTCAGCCACCGTCCGCTGAATCCGTCCGCCCGGCTCGCCATGCGCTCACCGCCGTTGTTATTGTTGTTGTTCATCTTAATTCAGTTATGCTTCGTGAGAGGTAAGTCGTTTCCGTAACAATCACCACTTGCCCAAGTTTTGCCAGAGTTAGCCGAAATCGTGCAATAGGCCCAAATCGATGTCAAAAGGCAAAAGACGGCGAATTGTTGCAAGCTTTTTCATCGCGAAGCTCTCCATATCCTTGAGTTTGAGGGCCGGCGAAACTTTCACAAGATTAAAATTGTGCCCAAGGGAGTTGAGACGCCACGCTATTGGAGGTAGAGGGAAAAGGGCCTTTCAAACAGCAATTGCTTTTCCTAATTGTTCCAAATTGGAATCAGCACGCGTGCAATTGCGGACGCAAAAGCTACCTACTTGAGATGTAACCAGTGTGAAGCACGTTGCGTCTGTCGGTGCTCTGCACCTGTTCAGATCATGTCTCGGGTCGTTCTTTCGAACAGTTAATTACAAAGCGCGATATTTAATGGTAGATTGTAAGAGGTCACACACACCCTGTCACCCTGGCCGCATGCGCAGTTAGCAAGACATCTGCTGCACCTGATTTCGGTGCGCCCACCCATTGATTATGATCTGTCGAAGCGTAAAATTCGCTGGTGACCTTTCCTCTGTTAAAGCAGGGGTAGTAGTGACTAATTACTTCCACCTATTGTTTGTGATTGTGTTCTTGGCGCATAATCGTATACGTTGTTCAGCGTTCCATGTCCACATATCCCCGCCAGGCGGAAAGATCACAAAGAAAACCGGCGACAATCTCATGGTCATTTGCCAGCTTCGGGACTTAGACGACGAGCCTGACGAAGTGACCATCGAGTGGTTCCGCGATGACTCACCTCACCCTATCAGCCGCAGTGGAAGGTAGGCTGCGAAGGACAGACTTTGAGACGAAATGATGATTTTGTAGAATAACTGCCAGCCGGCGGCATCATCAAAGCCAGCTTCTCTTCGTGAAGCCTACGGTAGAGGACGGCGGTCAGTACAGGTGCGTTATCAATGTGGACGACGACAAGAAGAGCAGCGAAACAAATGTCACGTTTGTCGGTAAGTTCATATGGAATTGGTGACACGGCAGATATCCTTTCCTCTTCAGAAGCTGTGCGATTTGTCGACCCGCAGCCCAGTCAGCACCCAGAGGAAGGTACAGAAGCGAGAATTGTGTGTCATGTCGATGGAGACGACTCGCTCGAAATCTTCTGGCAATTCGAAGGAAACAACATCCATGAAGGTGAGATTACGCACCTGGCTCCCGAGTGACTAATCCTTTTCTTTTCGCAGAAAGCCCACGCGGATATGTGTTTGAGGACAGGGGTCAAGTGCTCGTCATCCCCAAGTATTCGGCAGCCTCGGATGACGGTGTCTATGTTTGCAACGCAGCTTTATTCTCAACATTCGAGTCGCTCGCAATTAACGTCACCGGATATGGTACGAAATTAATGTGAATTATTTGGGGTTGACTTTGTTCTTCAGCGCCACCAGAAATAACGGTGTTTAATGGCCCAAGTGGAAATCGCGCGCTGGAAGGTCACGCTGCACGGCTTGAGTGCCAAGCGACGGGAAAGCCTAAGCCCAGCTATCGCTGGTTCCACGAACGAGTAGGCGTCAAAATGTGGGAACTGACACAGTAACGCTGACACTTTTCAGGACGGCAAGAAGGAGGAACTGGTCAGCTCGGACAAGTACGGTTTGAACGACGGCCTTCTAGTGGTCGAGTCCGTCGGCGCCTCCGACGCCGGGGATTACCAGTGTGTCGCAACAAATTCCCTTCGGGAGGATACACGCTCGGTTTCCATAAGCGTTTTCCGTAAGTGCGCTCACATCGAGGGTGAACTTCATGAATAATTTACAGAAAAGCCGCGTATCGAGAAGATTGCCGACGTCACCATCCAGCAGGGACATCCTTTGGAGATCGTTTGCAACTTCCACGGCGACGGGGCGGTGAACGTAACGTGGTTTTTCGATGAGGAACCCATTGAAGCAATGGAAGAGGAAGGAAATTCTGACGAAGCCGACGAGGAGGAGGAACCCCTTGTAGCGGAGAATGAACAGAGTTTGAGAAGAAAGCGTCAGGTAGGGAAGGTCTTGGAAAATCGGGGATTCTTATTAGCTACATTTAGTCGTCGCACAAAATCGTTGAGCGCGTCGAAAACAACCTGAAGCTCCAGATCGGCTCTGTCGCCCAAGCCGACGCTGGAAAATACACGTGCGTTGCGGAAAACCTGGCGGGAAAGACGGAGAGCTCTACCACCTTGCTCATCACTCATGGTCCTTACTTGATGTCGCAGAGCCACGAAGTGATCCGCTCCTTCGACGGCAACACAGTGACGCTGTTCTGCGAGGTGTCCGCCATCCCAGCGCCGACGTGGACCTGGTTCCGGAACGACGAAGAGGTCAGCGCCAACGGACATACGATCATCATCGACGACCAGCCGAGCGCTTCTCATCTCAGTGTGACCACAAACGATGACGAAGACTATGGTAGCTACAAGTGCTCGGCGAAGAATGACTACGGCGAGATTGAATCGACTCCAATGGATGTTCAGCACATCTGTAAGTTCCTCTAGACAAACTGCGACGCTCCACGAATGATTTTAGTCCCTCCGTCTCTACCAATCTCTGTCGTCTGCAACCAGTTTGCCTACCCTAACTACGGTAGGTGCTCTGTTGACGGCTACGAAGATACAGCCGCGTCACGACTCCCCACCAAGTTCACCGTGTACTACGCGTTGGACGAACGCATTCTGGAACCGGAATTCACATGGGAACATAGCAGTCAGACGACGGAGTTGTCCTTCAACACCAGCTTTGAGATCAAGAATCTCGTTCCCTCCAGCCGCTACTACGTCCGCGTAAGGGCAACTAATGAGGCGGGTGCTTCGGAGCTTTCGGAGTCCGTTCTATTGGAGACCACCGATCCTTGGCGTAAGTTGACTATGTCCGCACCCGTTCTATCCTACGGTCACTGCAGGTCCTGAACAAGTCACCGCTGTGGACGTCACTTGCGGAGTCCCCTGTGTCGTGAGCTGGGCACCCGCCAACGATCACGGATCGAAGATAATCTCGTATAGGTTGACCCTCACTGAGATCACCGGCGATGACACCGAGGTAATTTATGTACGGAACGCGCGGGAGTGCAATATATTTTACAGATTGCGCCTGAATACGCGGGCCAGCCAATAGTTCTCGAGGTCAACGGCGAAGACTCAAAGATTGACATCTCCGGTCTCCGCTCTAACACCGCGTACGAATTGAATCTTGTGGCGGAAAACGCGAAGGGGTTGTCCGAGCCTCGCCGGGAAGTGTTCCGCACTTCAGGTATCAGATCGTAATTTCGCAACGAGGTCAAGTCCTCTTTGCAGATCTGACCCAGAACGTCCCATTGTCTTCGTCGAAGGCTTACGCACTCTTTGTGGCCTGCTTCATAATAATTGTTGTAATTCTTGTCGTTGTCGATATCACCTGTTTCTGCTCGAATCGATGCGGATTAATTGCCTGCTTCTACTCAAACTGCCTGGGACGAGCTAATGCCGGTCAGAAGTCGAGAGACATTGAGCGAGCCAACCGGTAGACGCCTTCTTTTATGTTCAAATGGCATGCAATTATTTTCAGCTGCGAAAGCAACAGACTTTTGGAGGACGTTAAGCCGGAGGCGGTGCCATTGAGGTAAGGCTTCCAACCTTTTTGGAATTCACAAATTCTTTTAGGGATTAACCATAAATTGTTAACACTGGGTATGTCTTGCAACATTAAGTGTGTGGTGTGTTCGATAGTCGCTTGCACAGCCGCTCCAACACGCTTTCGCTATGACATTTTTCTATCCAATGATAATATCTCTTTTTTAGGGACGAGAAGAAGTTCGGTCCTCACTCCACTGCGGTTTAATCTGCTAATGACATCGTCGTGAATCTCCTATTCTCGCAATTCTACATGCGAAGTGTTTTGCTGTGTTGTTTCATTTCATGTTAGTGACAGCGATCGGGTCCTCAGCTTTTACCTTCTGTGCTATGTTCTCACTTATCTCAACATAAATTATTGATTTCTCATTCGACTTTAATTCTTTCTTCGACAGTTGAATATGAGCCTATCCTGTTTGAATGTACGGAAGTGAACAGTTGTCTTGCAGTGCGTGCAGCTTAGGAAGACCCTCAATTTTGAGTTAAATTTGTGGCAGATAAATTGCTCGGGAACGAAAACGATTGCTTATAAGTCAATAACCATTACCAACGCACTACGAATTTGACCATTGTGACGTGTGCCTCGACGTGTTCCACGGTAGTCGGCGCTCCTAACTAAATTTTACTCCCTTAACTAAGCACCGTGTCGACCATCGCCATCGGGACATTCTATCCCAATGTCAAGGAGGTATCGTATAGTCAAATCGCAAATGATGTACAGTACTCCTGCACGGAAAACGGATTGACTGATAACGTTCCACCGTTCAGACGTCTGGACATTGCAGTGATCGGTGCTGCTTTTACGTCATACAGTAGAAGTTGAATGGAATGTTAAACTTCGAATCACTTCGCAAAGAGCTCTTCTCATAGATCGAAACCGGGGAGCGAAATTTCTTCGCATATGAGATTACTTCACATTATTGTGTCCAGGCAATTTCACGCAAATCCCCTCTACAAAGTTGCAGACGAATAGCTGGCGAACAGAATGAGCCCAATAGCGCGCCGAATACTGCGATATTTAAAAAGTTTTAGGGAAGTGAATCTGGTGAACGTTAACGAACAATTGATCGAATTTTTGCCGTCTTTCCGTGATTTTTTTCTGTGGAACATCGTCTGCGCAACGGCTGTACATGATATCTGTGTCTAGCTCACAAACGGAGTTGCAAATCATATGAGTAAAACACGGGCACTACCTGTTTTGTCCTAAAACTTTGAGCAGCCAGTACAAGTTTCTTCGACTTTACACTTATTCGACGCGCGGAATCAATATCCTACAACTTTGTAGAGGAAATGTCTAAATAATTGCCTAAAACGCGAAAAAATGCGATTTCCCCTACATCGTCTCCAAAAATGTATGGAGGAGAGACCAGTCGAATTTTGTATATGCTCAGCAGAATCGAAGAATCAGCAAATGTAAAGCTTCCAGGCACTACAGGTCTACTTCGTCTCAGTTTGGACCAGGAACTCCGCCTTCCAGTTGCCACTGATGAGTGCCAACCGTAATCCCTTCTAACATCACACTGACGCCACAAGGCGCATTGCAACTGTGGTTCTAGAAACCGTCGAATCAAGTGAATTGACATTAGAAAAGAGCTCACCGTTGATGTTCCAGTGCAAATCCAAAGCATCACCACTTCCCATCAATTCCTTGACCTTAAGGCAATTTTTATTTACATCAAAGATTGCAACACATGACACATGCAGAAAAAGGCATGAGTATCAAAGAACCCGCTTTTGGTTATTCAAGTGAAGATTATTTGGAATTTGAACTGATTTGAAGAACCATCTCTTCGACACATTGCGCAACGTCATCTAGACAAAGCGCAAGCTCCAAACCGTTCGTGCCTTCCGCAGGAATTACTTCATTCCCTTGATCTTTGATGGAGACAGTGTCGGAGAACTCTCCAAGGGTTGAGACCGCCTCGCTTTCTTGTCCAGCGCAGTTCACTGCCGGCTTCCGTGGTCGACCGACTCGCCTTTTGATTTTCACCTCTGGTTCAGTGTCAATGGATTGCTTTCTTGGTCTCCCTCGCTTCCTTTTCTCAATATCCACCTGTTCGGGTAGCTCGTCGGTATTTTGAGCCACTAAATGTAAATGAAGGATATCTGAAACCAAGAACTTCTTACAGAACGCTCTCTGGACACTGGCAGGCAACCCGCCCATCATGAATCCGGGGATGCCGTTGTTAATTGCAGCGGTTCTCGAAGTATTAACCCTCGGTGCGCGCACATGACACTTGCAGAAGGTGTAGTTCGTCATGAAGTACTCTCTCCGCGACGTTCGAAAGTTTAGTACAGGATCGCAGCTCCTGAAGGCAACTGAAATAAGACTCAACAGGACACTCAACAGCACTCACCTGCAGTAGTGGCGAATGTCCAGACCGAAAGCCTCCGCCAACTTCACAAAAACTTTATCGGACTCCTCTCGGATGATCAACACAGCATCCTTATCTTTCTTGGTAGGTGCAACATTCACAATGACAATCTGAAGCTGGCTGTGGTTGGGCGGACAGCTTTTGTCAAAGCTAACCTTCAAATGGGGAGGAAAGAGCTTCTTGTAGCAGCGGAGAATTTCGAAACTAGTGCCAGCGCAGATGACGAGGTCGCATTCGTGGATTTTGTTGAATGCGCCTGGCCAGTTGTTGGGGAACGGCAAGAAGCCTTCCTCACCTCGTTGGACGATGGTGTCAAAGAGGTTGCCCCGGCAGTTGGAGCATTGGCGACCAGTTTCGTGATTGCTACAATTGGTGTACTGAGGCTAGACTCGGGGTAACTAACTCGGCGCTCGAATTTGGGTTCACGTCGGTGGGGCGAAAGTATTGCAGGTACTGGCAGCTGAGACACACTTCGATGTGCATATTCCCATGGATTTCACTGAGGATCTTCTGTGGAATGCCAGACCGCAAATGAAGACCATCGCAGTTTTGAGACACAACATGCTTGAATATTTTGTGATAGCAGAACTCTCTGATGCAGAGGTGGGTTTGCGTTGGGTCACATGTGGCAGGGTTATTCATCCTGCATAGCAAAAACTCGTCTATTTGCAATGGCCATATAGTTCGCTTACTTTATCGCCCGACCCATCATGGCTGTCCTTATGACTCCGTTCGGGCCTCTGTAATCAGGAAGGTTGGCCGACTGAAAATATCGACTAGTCGCAAAATTGAGTATTCTTATCACATACCGTGCTAACTCCTGCGCCCGTGTAGCACAGGATGCCTTTGCTTGACCTCATCAGCTGAACAAGTCGATCGCACCCTTCATCGAGGTCAAGCGCGATAACGGGGTTGTCCATGGGTTGGCGCTGAAACGCGGGTGATTAGAGGACAGCGGTCAGATCAGGTCAACGCTTTCTTCTTGGGAAATTGTGACGAGGCCAGTAAAACAAGCATGGTTTTCGGCAAACGTCTGTACTTCTCTGTCTACCCGTGGGTACTGTGAGAGCGGCACGATTCATGCCACTCGCTTCAAGAGCCGATGGAAGAGTTATACCGTGAAATGTCACATCCCACTAATCTTTTTAAAGGCTCGTACATAGGATCAGATCAGATCACATTGCTTGAGCTCCCGCAACGATCTATGAACAACATCCCACAGCGATCATGAGAATCTGATTCGAGATTATTAACAAGCCTTAAGCATTTGGAACATTTAGCTGTTCAATATTGAGTTTTATCGGTTGAGTATGTAATGAGTGGGTTAGCCACACTCAATAGATTAAAAAAATTTTGTTCCAGAAGTCTTGACTACCGTAGAGTGACACTTTGCACAGCACTCAACTAGTACATATGTAGGAAAAGGTCATTTCCGACGTCTGAGAAAGCACACTACTTAACGAGTTACATCTAAAACGCAAAAAAAGAGACAAAAAAAAGACAAACCCTGAGTTTGTTACAAACCGTGACCATTTTCACTCGGTGATGAGCTGTCGGGCGGTTCCGTTGCTCTGTGAGTTAGCGGTAGATTCCCGTTGTCGTCGATTAACTATAAACCCCGGCTCCTAGAAAGGAATGGAACTCTTTCAGCCGACGTTCTACTACCTTCAACAAGACGAATGCCGTCACTACTCCAGGTGCGGCTTCAGTGTGGTTTTCCGTTCACCACCGATGTAAAACAGATCGATGGTGGTTCAACCCAAAGCAATTGGACCTCTTTATGCGCCCACCGATTGTCGTCAGCCTACTTCCGACCAACGGACGGATTACGCAATCTGTGATAAAACGTACTGCGGATTCCACACTCACAATATTCGGCAATAAAAAATGAAATAAACTGTGAGATGTGTTTGTCAGACTCCATTTTTGTATTGTACGCATGTATCGGTATCTTGCACGGCTAAAATCGTTGATTTGAGAAGTAAGGTAAGAACAGTAAGTGACAATGAGAAAGATAGTCTGTCGATTTCGTTTATTCGCTTATTCTTTTCCAATGATCTGGAGTAACTTTTGCGTTATTCAAACAATGTTTCTGCAGGGTACTGTGCGTTCATTGTGATTTCACACACAAAAGGCAAAATTACGACGAATAAGAGCAATGATTGTCGTGATCGTGACAAGAAATTCTAAATCGCAACATTTGAAATTTTGAGGCTGGGAGTGCACTGTGTAAGGTACGATGTCGAAAACTTGTTGAGAAGTTCAGAATGAAAATTTCTTCACGTTGCACGTAGCTTTTCAAATGGGTTTCAAGACCACATATTGCAAGAATAGCGACGGCCAAACCGCATTTGAACTTCATGCTCCAAAAAACGGACTCGTTTAAATCTGAAGGTCGTTCCAGGGGCGAACTTGGTGTTTCCCGCCAAAACACCTTACGCAATTAAACTCCTTCGCAATTATAATTGATTGCGGAATTGTTTAAGCAATGGCTAGTGATCCTCAGTTTTAGACATATGGTATCTACGAGGGTTGTAAGCATCTGTCAGGCCTTTCATGGTGACCTGAACACATTCACAGGACGGTTCTTGACTCACTGTTCCTCAGACCTTTAGGTCCGAGTTGCCGCACGTAAAGGCTACATGCTACCTCACGTTACGATACCGCGATTTGTCAGTCGCTCGTAAAAGGAACTGGTGGCTTTTTTTCGCGTGCTAACACCTTCTATGAGTCCTATTTTGCCTTGAATGGCGACGTTCGCATGTGTCGAGATGTGTGATAATCGTGCCATCATATGAATTACAATGAGGTTTGTTTGCGGGACAAATCATATAAACAATCGATACTGTATACAGCATACCGAACGGGAAGCCGATCAGGCGGCATCTTCAAAAGGCTCATTGAAATGAGGGAAACTGAGCCTGACGGCAGCCGCTGTTCGTATTCAAATGCGCCATTGTACAGCGCTGGTTACGGTACAGGTGTCAGCGGTCATCGGCCGGTGAGGAGGCAGAGAATCGGGAGCGCGTCCGCGAGGAACCGCCGCCGTCGAGAACGTGAGGAATGCGCGAGTTCTTGCGCGCGATACAGTTAACCCTCGGTTGATTGCCCGAATGATTAATACGGAGCGTAATGCAGAGGCGACGAGTATGACGGCGGCGTGATCCAAGGCCAAACCGAGACAAACGCAATACTACTGCTCCCTCCACGTTATTAATTAGATCTATAGACTCGCTGGCGGGCAAACGATCGATGCGATTACCTCTTCTCGACATCTACGGGCGAGGCGCGGAACACTCTGTTCATTCTCGATCCGAAGACCTACGGCGACGAAAAGGGTCCCCGCATTACCGTACCCCTTTACCGGAACCAGGATCTCTGGGGTTCCCGTCTTCTCAAGCGAGTTTGCCTCGCTGAAAGGTTAACTGTTTGAGCCCGTACCTCGACGGTCATAAACGGCTATTTGCTTGACGATCGTCATGCGTGTATGTGTAGCCACGAATCGTCGATGCCGATAACAGCGCCCCTCATCTTGTTTGTTGAGTGAAATTGCTGTCCAGTAATCTGGCTGTGATACAGAAAACCCCTCTCGTTTCTCGCCAGGCGCTCATGCAAACGCTCACTCTCGACCACCACGACGGTGTCGCGTCCCCATTCTCGTACCTCGGGCGGCGAGCGACGCGCTCTCGCCCTCGCCGCGGCGCACAAACAGTTTTGTCCCTTTTACCTTCGGGGAAAACTTCCGAGCGGAGCGCAGCAGTGAGTATCGCCCTTTTTTGTGATGAGGTCGCCGGCCCACGACTTTCGTTATCACCGTACACAAACGCGTGGACAGTCAATGTAAACACAGAAGAGAGGCAAATCGAGGGATTATTTGACGACACCTCATCCGCGGAGTGAATGTGATGATCCGTTTGGTTGGCAAATTCAAATAAGGCCGTCATGAGACAGCCCTCCCGACGGACCGGTGGCTTCAAGTGTGGAGTTCTTGGAAAGGAAAACATTCCTCTGCCTTACAGCGGCGACACGCCGAAGGAATTCGAGTCTTCGTCCCTTTATCTGCGCTCTGACACCAAAAGAATGTAGTTGAGGCATGGGACTTGACAGTTTAATGTTTTGGATATCGGTCTGATCGGCGGCTTGGGGACGATCGATTTTGAAACTCGACAGCTTGTCCGCATTTCGAACGTTATGCACGAGATTGAGGTATTATGGTCGCAGTTTCATCTGAGTCAATACACCTCGCCGCCAGTCATGGTATTTGCGGAGCGGTCCATGTGCTCCCACGTCGATGAGGAGGACCTGGATCATCAGAGAGCATGCTGAATCAAAGGAACGCTCGCTCTTTTTTTACCGCTGATCCGCCGGGCGGAAGCGATCTTACCACGTCTACAGTAATCTTCCTACTTTCCTCCAAAATGTGGTGTCGACCTGTTTGCGCTAAAGCGAGATGCGGTACTTGTCCGCGCGGTGGCTGTCAGAGGCGTCTCTCCGAAATGCAGAATACGGGGCGGACAGCGCCACGCTGAATGGCTGTTGTCTTCTTAATCCCCATGTCCACCGTTTCTCGAGCGAGCGCGCCGATTCCCTCAAACACTCCCACATCTTGCACGCTCTTCTGAAGCAGAAAACTCACTTAAAGCGTATCGCAAAAAAACCTTAACGTTGCACGGCGCGAAGAGGCCAATCTCCCTTACAAAAGGCCCATTTCGGATGCAGGAGGCTACAGAAGATGATGCTTAAAAGGAATACATTATTCAGTCCTTGAACAGACGGGCACTTTGCGTTCCAGTCTCGTGGAGCGGTAGTGCCGCTTTCCTCCGTGGAAGCTTAGGTGCTTATTCCGGAGCAGATTTTCATCGACCTGGTGCTAATATGCGCCAATCGTTTGCGGTAAATAATAATGAGGTCATTCGACCCGACGACAAACGATTAATTAGAGAAGTGGAGACCAGTTAGGGAAACGAGGCTGCTGCCGCAGCGGGCGAAAGTTAGATTGAAGGAAGAACACATTGTTTTTCGGCCGTCGAATTGAGCCATATGAAGTGGTGAGGTAATTAAAAAGACACCTTCTTGCCGAGTTCTCGTCGACGCTCCGTGTCAGTTCTGGTATTGACACAACTGTACCTCACCTACCGTAATCAGGTAGCACGGCGTCGCACACACAGTGTAAATCCACAGTAGTTCACTGTTGCTCTGAGTGAGAATTGATGGCCGGGTCAGCCAACCTCCATTTGTCTTGAGTACCGTACAGGGCGATGCGTCTGTTTGTACGGAGCCCGTTGTGAAATGCGTTTTTAAAGTTGTAAAGGACAAGCTGAGGTAGGGGACAGGATGTTTATAAACGTGTGGTCTGTTTATCTTGGCTGCCTCTGCGTTCGGATATCGTGCGCGCCGAGCCCTCGGAAGGGGGTTCAGGGGTCGGAGGCCGTCGACAGGTCGCGCGGAAGTATTCTGAGGTGATGGCCACCGAGGGCGCGAACCGGGTGGACACTGTACAACGTGCGCTGAGAGAATGACTCGTTCGCGGGGAATCGAGTGAGGAGGTGCTGATAAGGAGAACAGCGGGTGCATGATACAGTTCTGTGCTCGCCGAGGGCGGGACCGAGGAGAGAGATGGGCGTGCGCCCCCTCATAGTCTCATCGACGATGGAGCGGCCGGTCGTGCTGAACGCTTTGCTCTGCTTCGTCCAAAGTTACCGGGAGCACCCTCAACTCGAGAATCTGATTCATACATACTTCTCCCGAAGCTCCCAGAGGGCCGCCCACGCGCTCCTTGAGGAACTCAGTGCCGAGCCATGTGCCGCCGAGGGCCTGCTTCCCTTGTTCGACAAGATTCGCGAGCAGGTAGTTCCGCCACCTGTATTCGCCGCTTCCGACCTGAACCTGTTGCCGTTAACCCTCGTGGATGCCGACTCCTCATACCATATTCTGCGAGAAATCTGGCAGCTCAAGAGCTTCATCCATGACGCCCTTAACGGCTCCATCGAGGACTCGTCGCCAGTGACCAAACTGAGGTTTGTCCTTTTGAGGTTAACACATTGGGAATGTCAACGCAGACAAAACATTTTTTTGTTTTTGTTTTGCGCCCTTAACGTTTTTTGTAATAAAAACATCAGTCGGGAATTAGCCCTATTGTGAGGTCGTGACCCCCACTTCGGAAGAACCTCCACCCTTTATCGATGATTGTGTCCCTTAGCGTGCCCCAAAAAACCGGCTCTATCGTTTATCAGCCAAACTTCCGAACTCCTTTATCAGTTCTTTGCGTTTGTTTTTGGCGCGCTGCCGTTGGCAGACTGTAGATAGGTGTCTGGCAACTTTTTTATCAAAAAGGGAATGTTTGATTTGTTTTTCAATGTGACTGCTCCCGTAGAAGTTTTTCGCTCCAGCGTATCATAGGGCGAGTGAGGAGGTATTGATCTGACTCCCTGATTGGCTGCCGGTCGTGAGTGGCCGTACTCGCAGGCGAGAGTAAGGCGAATTCATTTTCTTTTCACTCCCTCGCAAAACACCAAGATGCGTCCAAGTTCCCAATCATCTGGAGTTGCTCAGAAGCAATCGATCGATAAGATATCATTCTGGCGCTTTAAAGAACGCGAACTCGTTGACAGGAACCGGAAGAGTGATACATGGCCCCTGCCGGTCTCCTGTGAACGCCCTTGTTCGAGCGAACTGTTCGGCGAACCCTGGTCCCGTGGACAAAGCGCGCGCCCTTTGTAGATCGGTGGAAGGAGGCACCGAGGCTTCTTGTGGGCATAAAGCCGCCGACACGGTGCACTTTGTGAATTGATAAAGAAGGCGTCTTCGTTTCAGCGGAAGTGCGATCTGCTGCAACAAAAACAAAAAAGCCGCGTGTGCAAAGAAACTTTTTCGGGCGCGAGGGGTAGGGCGCCCTGTCACGGCCCGCGGCGTACAGAAAAAACGTGGGGCCGAAAAGTGGTCGTCGGTGGTGTGTGGTAGCGCGCTTCCAAAGAACCGTTTCCCTAATGCATTTGAGTGGTTCTGTGTGGTCAATTAAGGTGTACATCGGTCACAACTTTGATTTGATCCTTTTATTTTGTTGGCCTCATTGCGCCGATATCCACTTATACCGCGAAATTGACATCCTCGGCCCTTGTTTCCCTCCGACCCTAATCCGAACTTTGTGGTCTTCGCCGAGGTAACGGGATCTATTTAGACTCGTGTCCAGCATGAAGGCGTCACCGGAGCGGGACGAAGACGTGTCGCAGGTGGTCGCGGCCTCGTCCCCCGAGTCGCCCACCAACGGAAGCGTCGCCTCGTTCGGCAAGAACCAGACGTCACGGTCCGAGACTCCGCTGAGCTGTACGCAAGCGCCTACAAGTTCGGAAAGCTCTTCATCTAAAACACGAAAACATGGTTCAGGACGAAGGCTCAATGATGCTGTGAGGAAGCTGACTGATCGCTTGGCCGCTCAAGGCGATACTCCGCTGGAAAACGAGTCTCTTCGCAACGACATACTTGACAGCGCGGAAACTACAAATGCTGTCGAAGGCGATTCAGCCGAAAACAACAGACTGATGCTCGCCGATGGCAACAACGATGAATCCACGAATGCTCTGTGGAGTCCGCAAGATCCCATGGCCTACTTGAACATGCTCCGGAACCTCACGAGCTGCTCTAACGCGTCCATCTTCCCGTTGGCGTCGGCCGCCGACATCAGTGACTCGAGGTAGGTCCACCACCTTAGAAAGTTCACTCCCGCCGCCGCAAAAGGCACCCAGACCGTAAACGGTTCCGTCCGTTTAATTAGAGCGGTGCGAGGTATAATTAATGATATGGATAGTTTTGTCGCCTGATCGAAGGCTACTGAGGGCATCGGCGACGTATTGCAGCGAGTGACCTCCATCCTCTTTGATGCGCATTGCGATAACGTTTTACCACCTGGGCTAACTCACTGGGTCCCAGTGAGGGTCGACGTCGGTTCGCAAACAACTCCACACATGGGTACAGGAAAATCGCCGAATTTGTTTTGTTTTGCCTCTTGACAATTAGTGCGGACAGGCAAGAACTGTGCCAGCGGCTTTGCCTTCTTGGCGTAGATTCTTGCGCCTCTGACCTCTGGCTGGCAGGGATGTGACCTCAATACTCGGTAGTGCAAACTCTCGTCTTTCGTTGACGTTCATCCATCAAACTCGTATTCCAGTTCTTTATTGCACTGATAAGACAGCGCTGCGAGAAGGGAAGAACGCGCAAAGGAGCGCGCGAAGGAGAACTGCGCGGTTCGTTTGTGCATCAACCTCCTACTAATTAAACGCATTTCGCGAGGGAGGCGACGGGAAGGACTGGGATCTCCCTTTGCGTGTCTGTTTGGAAGCGACCGCTTCCACGGTCAGCTTCTCTTCGTCCCGGAGCGCGGAGGAGGTGTGGGCGGGCCCGGAGCCGCTTAAGGGGGCAATGGTGGATTGCGTCCTCTGAGTGTCCCGGTTGGCCGCAGACTGAAGACAGAACGATAACAGGACTCTAGCGAGAACTCACCGTTATCAGCCTCACCCTTACCTTGAGTCGGCGGTTGATAAGTCCGCTTGTGCATGAAGGAGCGATCGATTCGGAGGGTGAGGAGCACCGTGTGATCACTTCGCGTTCTCCTCGACAACATCAGCGAGCCCCGGCGGACCGAGGGAGCTGCACCCCCGGTCATGGATTCATTCTGCGGTGTTGTTTCTGTGGGAGGCACTTCCGACCGTTTCCCCTCGAAGGATATTTACACAGTGGAAGGGCAAGGGGCGAGGTGGCAGAGGTGGGCGAGGTGAGCCCCGCAGTTACAGTAGTCCGGAGAACCGGCTGGCGCATATTTCTCTCGCGCGCGCCGTTCAACCCTCGCAGCACAGCGAGTGACGTCGATTACAATCACCCAAAAAGGAGGCTGAAGAAGAACCACTTTGGACCTTCCGCGCTCGTCGCCACCTATGCCACCACCGCTCTCAGGAGTCCAATAGGTGTTACAGTGTAAACTAACGAGCAATCAATGGAAAAACTTGCGGTGTGCGTATATTTTTGTTTCTCCACTGATCAGTGTACTTTCCGTTGGCACGTAATTAGCAAAACATAAACACGAGAGTAGCTTCGGTGCTCCAGTCGCTCATGCGCTTCGTTTTAGCAAATCGGACGGAGCCGACTTGGACGTGAAAATGGAGGACATGATGGACGACTGCGACAAGATCTCCAACGACTCTAGTCCCTCCCCCTCGGACCTGTCCTTCTCCAGAGACAGTATGGACTACGGGAACTCCATGCTGAAGATCCCGGACACGTACGAGGAGAATTCGGAGAAGCCGTTCACATGCGGGCACGCCAACTGTCACAAACGATTCGCAAACAAATTTTTGCTCAAAAAGCATCAGTTCATTCACACGGGCCTTCGACCCCACATCTGTCCCTTCTGCTCTAAACGGTACCACTAGATCTATCTGTCAACCCTCACCCGATCGCTTTTTTTAGGTTCAACCGCAAAGACAACCTTCTGAGACACAAGAAGACTCACTTGGCGAATGCCATGGTTAGCTCTGACAACCGAAGAAGGCACACGATGCTCTTCGGAGTAGATGCGCCGACTGCCGTAAGTCCCAAAGTGCACAGCCCGAAAACGGCGGTCTCCTTTCAGAACGAAATGGCTCAACTGATCTCAATAACTGGTGATGGAAGCGAAGATATTTAAAATTCTAATCCGAGCGGGTGCTACCGTATCTTGCCACTCCGTGTCTTATGGATGTGCCTTTGCTGCGCAATAGGGTATTCTCAGTGTTCTACAGCTCAACGTGCAAACTTCCAACCTCGTTGCTCTTGTCTACCGTCGTTCTTTCCATTTCCCTCTCATTAGTGTCTCTCTTCTCCGCTTCTCTGGAGCTATTCAAACGATTCTGCAATGGTCAGCAAATAGGCCGATTCTGGCCGCACCGCACCATACTCTGTACATGTTCGCTATGTGCCATTTCTGTTTTCCCACGTTCGTGTATTTCCCACCTTTCACAAAGGTTCCCCTTCTACAGGTCAAAACGCATTTTTACCGCTATACAACGTACTCATAATCGGATTCTTGGTTCTTGATGAGGGCTGGTTATGTCGTTCTGTTATACAGTTACTATTTGTTTATGGGTTTGAAAACGGTTTCACAGATTAATATGACAAATTAATATAATAAACCACACTCTAGAACATGAGTCCCTCCTTGTAAGTGCGAGTTCCGTCGTGCCACAAACGGGAAGCCTCCGTTTTGCCAACGAGGGCTAATTGTCTTCGCATATCGGCAATCAACAGAAAATTTTCCTTCCTTATCTGCTAAAAATTATGGCCATTGGAAAAATTTATAGAATCGTCTACAGGTCTGCGGCAGCACTGGGTCGATCCATCTTCTTCGGGCATCCGGTCGGGAAAAGAAAGTACGTGTTCCTGACATTGATTGCTGCGTCGGTCACGCCAATTTCGAAGAGAACAGCCGTTCCTCCCGATCTAGGTCCATTTCACGCAAATAAAGTGTGATTTATGGAGACTTATTGGATGTGAAAACAAAACAAAAAGGGATCAAATAGCCTGCGGAAGAATGTATGTGTGAAAACAAACTGTTGTCGCAACTCGCGAAAACAAACCTCGGGAGGTGCTAATTTCGAAGATACGCATCAGTGTCACAATGAGTCATGCGAGCAGGGTAAACGTGCCAAACAAATAAGCTGAAAATCCAGGCAACGAAGCTCATAATCAGCTTTCATCAGGATTTCTTATAACACAGGCGAAAGCTTCCTCCTATCACATTAAAATCCCGTACTCGCTTTCTTGTTTGTGCTCTTGGTACTGCTCAGGAACACAGGGATATGTCGAAGATCCTTCATGTCTGCGTAGGAACGAAAAGAAGTGAGTAGGCGCACTAGGTTACAACAAATGCGGGTCCGCGACGCTTAGCGAACTCACGTTTTTGCATTTCTTAGCTGACAGTGACCTCTGCGAGATAAGTAGGAGGTATTCTCCTTCAAATTTTAAGACCAAATAGTATGCAGGTGAGCCGATCTTAAGTCTGCGATATCGGATCTTCAGTTCATTTGTCTTTCAGTATGTCACGTCACATTTTTTCATGAAAGATTGAATTCAATGAAAAATGATCCCTTTTCTTTCAAAAAACGTTCATTGTCAAGGGCATATGACTTGGAAGGGATCAGTTGATCCTAAAACAACAGCCGGCTTTAAAGGAGAATGGAACAGATTTAGGCAGTGGAAAAAGTAAAATTCTTGACTTTAAAGTAAACAACTCGATAAGCATTTGTTCTTCAACTCTTCAACGCATGACAGTGACAACTAAATGTTCCGAAAGGTAAAAAGTCGCCCATTCCAAAGCATCACTCAAGGGAGGTGGACTCCGCACGACGAGACAACCTAGACCTTGAGAAGCCGCTTTTTTGGGGATCTCCGTGACATGTTGTCTTGAGATGATGGCGCATATTTCACTTGCAAATCGGTCGGCTCAAATTCGCTCATTTCTCAACAGGGAGGCAATGCTAAAAGTTCGATGAACGCCGCGCTGTGGGGCAGGCATAAGGGTACACAAATGTGATATTATGTGAAGGTTTTTATTCTCTGTAAGCAGGAAAAATCTGCTTCTGAGAATATAGCGTTTGCCCAGCCCTATGCACATGATGTAATAATCCGTTTAGCTGTTCCGTCAATGTGGGACATATCCCTTTTTAAGTGGATGTTTTTCCGGGATGGATGCGTTAAAGCATACTCATCTTCATGACATGTCTATCTATATAGTTGCATGTGGATTCTGCGTTACATTCCTCCGAATAAGCTCTATCGTAACGAGGAGCTGTAGTCATTTCCTTTACTTGTTTTGTAATTGTCGGTTTCAATACACAACCTCCTCAGAATTATCTGCCTATAAAGAATACAATAGGAAAGTGGATGCACGAAACAAGCTTCAATTCGCTTGGATACGCATCAACGGCCTTCAAAGGCATGTAAACCTAGATCTATTTGCATCTCGGACTGGATTACGGTGTATACTACGATATTATTCGTCGCGATGTATTCTTGAAGTGCAGAACTTGTTAGGTATTCTGATTTCGCCTTGCACGTAGAGTTAGCCTAGTGATAGAAACGTCACTCCTTTGCCTGCCCATACACGCGAAGCCACGTCGTGTCTATTTATGTTCCATACGGAGGGACGCCTGTCACACGGCAGTACACTGCTCAAATTAGGGCAGTACGCTTGATGCTCGACATAAGACTGGCAAATCAGCACCGAGTCCGCAATTAGTTGGGAGATAACTAATTCTATCTATCATTCTTAAAGCCGAATTCGGAGAACATATAATTGGGACTTAAATTAATTGCAGGAGGAATTTGCCAGCGGCACTTGGCATCCTCAGTTTCTCGCGCCTAACGTCGTCCTTTCGCCTCCGCCGTCCTCATTTTGTCCGGAGTGCCAAACGCCTCGAAAAGCTCTGCAGAGGGACGCGTGCAGGTTCACTCTTTGCCTGATGGCATTTGCGGCGTCGTAGGATTAATCAAATTTTATTTTATGCCCCTGCTGCAACGCGATAGGTTAGATTTATGTGATTTGTTCTAGAATTAATAGTCGCTGTTAGAAAGTGTTTATTCTCACTCTGTAACACTGACTCGACGACTTACGATCGACAGCTGTGTCCGAAATGCGATCGATTAATCAGGCCAGAGATAAAGACAAAGAGTTTCCGTGTTTGTTGCAGTCTTGCCCGATTGCCCCGCTTGCTCTTTGTCCATTCAATTTGAGCGAAATCGATCATTGCCTAAGTTCGTTATGCAAATTCCATTCGTCGTCTGTAAAGTTGTGCGAACACGCGTACAGCTGTCGGCTCGGATTAGGCTAAGTGCTGTGACATTTCATGTGGTCACACTCCTCAACCTTCTCCTTTGGCAACGGCGGCCGGCACCGGCTTCCGGCGTGCCGGATCCGCAATCGGACGACGGACACAGTCCGCCTCCGCCACTAGCCGCCACTATCAGTTCTCGGTAGTGGTCTATTACAGGGTTTCCGGCGGCGATGAGTGGATTAAGGATGGGCCACCGCTCAATCGTAGACTCGGAAAAGAAAGACCTTATTACATCTCTTTTCTTCTCGCTTTTCTATTCAATATTTTAACAGATGGCGAAGGATTTGCGACTCCTACTCATTGTTGCCCATCGATTGTCCAAATTTCCTTCTTTCTCGAAGGCGTCTTTATTTAGTTCCCCTGCGCAGTGTTCCACGATTCTATCGGGCAAATTAACTTTCCTCCTGACCGGCACATCAAAACACTGCCGCACAGCACTGCTATTTAGATTAATTCGAGTTCAGCGAAGCCTCACACGATCCACGTCCCGTCCAGTGAACCATAGACCAGGACAGCCCTCTCAGACTGTTTGGACCGGATGCGTTAAAAAGGCGTCGTGCTTGCGCGTTGGACCCTATTTTGCCTTCTTGGAAAATACCACTCCTACATCAGAAAGTGGCGTAGCCCGAGAATTTGGCCTTTTTGGGCGCTTTGGCGCTTTCAGGTGAGCGCTATTAATGTGCGAGGCACATTGCCAAGTGGGATGTCCGCCCCCTCCAGCGACTCTCGTCCGAAAATACATTTATTTTTGCACATTCGGGCATGTCATCCATTCTGCATGAAAAATTAGGTGCAAGGTGAGAAATGACCGGGAGGACCCTAAGTCGGATATCCATCTTGCGACCCGCGCGTGTTTTCCTAACATTTAACACAGGCGAGCGGCTGCCTTCTAAGTTTGTCCTCTGTTAACCGAATTCACTTCCCGACGCCCCACCCATGCCACGAAGTTTTCCTTTTTGAGTTTTCGCCTCTCGCCCAGATCAGTTTTTATCACTTGCGAACGCGGAAGGAAGAAGGAGTGTGTGTCCCAAGTGCGGGGCTATTTGTGCCCGGGCATGGCTGAGCCGCGCGAGTTCGTTTCCGACAATTAATTATGCACTTTGCCTGAAGAGGTGCGATTTGGTGGGTCGCTGGCAGACGGTTTGATCAAGTGCGTCGATAGGCGCACCCTTGATGTGTCCTTAGAAGCAGTATAAAAACATTGCGCATTCATTAAAACAACCAAGAGCGCAAGGAGACTCTCCGTTTATCTGAATAATTTATAAACTTTTCGAAATTAGGTCGAAGAACGCATATATTTTAAGGGTGTCCGTCGTCCGTCGTCGCACCCTGTCCCCATCCATTTCCGGCGTTTCCCAGGCGTCGAATTGTTTCAGACATTCCGATTCATATGTTCCACACTCCGACATGCTAGGTGCATGTACGGAAGTGGCGCGACCGGCATAAACAGCGCACCCTCGCCTCGGCGTTTCATACAAATGAGTCCATCGGGCTCCAGCACAACATACACGCGGAAAATTAGCAATTTAATTAGTGTCGTTTGATTTGATTTTTAAAGAGAGTAGCGTAATGTTTCTATTCGATTGCCGGGGAAATCAGCGTCGTCGCCCAGCTCCGGGCCCCGAAAATGAGATCAGGAGCACGCGCCTGGCAGGGAACGCTGCAACGTTAGCTATTCACGCATGCGGTATACCTTATAACAACAAACATTTCGTCTTCTTCCTGGATTTATTGTTGTTCCACGCAGCTGGGTGCAGTCGTCCGACGCAAAATTTGTCTGTAGCACCGGGTTGAGACCGCGCAAGTTAAGAGTTAATTAGCTAATAAAACATGGGGGAACCGGATTTAGCAGTGCGGGAAATCCGTGGTGAACAGCGGAATGGCGCCCACTTTGGAAACATCAAGGGAGTGCAAACGTGTGCATCTATTGACATGCGCCGTAAGTCGAGGCAGCCCGCTTTCTGGGGATTTTTATTCGCGGATACTTCACGGGCTTAGTGGAGGTGCCCGGACACGTATTGCCGTTTTGGGATGCCTCTGCTTCTGCCGGATTCCGCAGTTGGACACCAAGTTACTGCCCCGCACTTTCGTGATATTACGCGCGCTCCCTCTCTGGTTCAGGCTTGATTGAGCACCCGTCGTGAGTTGGCGAGACCCAGTCCAATTGTTTCAGTGAATCTGCATTGGCCGTCGCGCGTAAAATGCACAACTTCTGACAGCCCCTTCCTTAAGAGAGTCGTCTTCTCTGTCGGAGGCCAACCGTGTTTGTCTTCCAGCGCCACCACCAGCACCGCTGGACAAAGCACTAAAATACTTTTGAAGCCGCGCGCCGCTTATGAGTCCCTCGAAGAGGCCTCAGCAGCACAGTTTTGATTAATTACGTTGTCGCTGACCCTTAGGGGACGAGTTGACTCATAACTCATTGTCTGTGCTCATGGAGTACGGCCCTGGACGCCATTCCTCAGCGGTTTGCCTATTGACCGCCGGCTGATCGTCTGAAGCAGCGTTCGAAAGTGTTGCTTTCGCGCTGTTGTCGAGAAGGGTAATCCAGCCCAGTCTACGACGCCAAATTATACGACGATTTGCTCTTCTCGCATTTCGCGATCCCTTTGATTTCTCGCGAGTTCCTCTAATTAGTGCTTCTATCTCGACTCGATCATGACTCCTTTTAATTTGCGCCTGCGGAGTGCGCTGTCGCCAATAAAAGTTCGCCGTTTTCGGTCGTTCGTCGCGGGCCGACAGGCATAATCTAATAAACAATTATGAGTGCAACGAGCCAATATGCGACCTCGTTTGCCAGGCCGCTCGCGGTTCGTTCGCATATGACGCCAAGGGGCTGGACACGGGCAGTTTCCTCGTCCACGGGGCAGGTATGAATTCGCAAAGTGCAACCACAACTCCGTCCAGACGCTCGCGCTGTAGTATAGGCGGCTAATTGAGAGCGTATCCGTTTAGCGAAGTATAAAACCGAGTGCCAGAGCCGTCCATTAATTGTCTATTTGGCAGACGATGCTCGGTCCTCCCCCAGCGAACAGATTGGAGTTTTCTCCAAACGCGGCAGCTTTAGTTTACATCCGTTTTTATTTTCGGCCGGAACCACCGCGAGTAATTTAGGCCTTTTCAATTGGCACCGTGTGTGTGCTCCAGAGGGTCGCGCGACTTGGCCAGGCGGCAGAAACCATTTTGGACTTGCCGCCGGAAATTAGTTCGTCCAGTCAGAGGCCAGTCGCTTGTCTCGGCCAATCGTCGACGCTTCTGTGCTTCCCGGCCAATTTCGTGCCTTTACAAAGGTGGATTGACCTTTCCGCTTTTCTCAGCTCATGTTTTGATAATTCCATTTTGCGCGTTGCGCGGCGCAGATGTCGCACACTGTCCCCGGAGTCGTGTGGCAGCACGTGCCACTTCGGTCTCGAAATTGCTGCATAAAAGACTTTGTACTTTTAAAGAGGTTAAGCGATTTCGCTAACGCAATTAGACAACGCAACGCGGCTATTGCCGGTGATTGAAATCCCTAGTTCGGGACATTTTGAGGTTTCAGGTCGCGGAAACGCGAAAAAACACTCTAGTTGAACCAATTATCAGGACATACCCTTTTCAGACTGCTGTTTTGAACTATCCACGGTCATATGAGTCACATAGATCGAGAGAGGGCAACCTGTGAGTTTCTGCAAAACGAAGACTACCTCTTTCCGAACAGCGACTACTGCGATATCGAGTTCGACAAGAGTTTCTGCTGGTACAATGTCACGAGAGGGGAGACCCTCTTCCGACAGTGTCCGTTCCAATTTTGCCTCAGCATAGAAGGCTGCGCCGAGATCGCAGGTTGGTACTGAGGCTGGCTTGAAAACAAAAAACAATGGTTCAGCGTCGCTCCAAGTCCATCGGACATGCCACTTAAATGGAACGTGGGGAGCTCCGAACTACGATGGGTGCATCGAAATCCTCGGCAACTACAAGCAGTGTTTTGCTGGATTTTGCAATGGAGTAAGTAAAGCGGTAGAATGAATTTTAAATGTCTCTATCGGTTTTGATAGTAAATTTGCTCTACAGATTTATCATATCTCATTGCAAAACAAAGAGAGCAGAAAATAAGACTAAATGACGATAAAGGCTTTTGTCTTTATATCATATACCCTTACAGTGTCCTGACAAGCTACGACAGACGGTCATGGTGGTGACCATGATCCTGTCGGTGATGTCGGTGGCTGTGCTCGTCGGGGCCCTGGTGCTCTTCTCCTTCTTCGACTCCTTGCAATGTCGGCGCCTCTCCATCCACAAGAACCTCGCCACGGCGTTCGTCTTCCGATTCGCCGTTCTCGCCATCTGGAATGCAGCCTCCTCGGCGCACTGGTTCTACGACTGCACCGAGTTCAACCAGAAACCACTTTACCACATTGTGAGCGCAGATGCCTTTGTCCGTGAACTCATCACCCGCTTTTCAGGAATGGATGTGCAAAGGCATTCTGTGGCTGTTTATGTACTTCCAAGTAAGTGCTTTCCTCCGTCATATTTGTGCCGCTGGCCGCGCAGAGCGATGGGATCGTTTTGTGCGTTTCCCAAAGTCCGAATCATATAGAGACGCTATCGCGGAATCGGCGTTCCCGAGGGGAATAACTATGTGGAATAGGATGAGATTTCGTTCGGTGATAAATGAGCGGAAAAAGCTATTCTTCAAGTTGTTTTTATTTGTTTACAGACGTGTGTCGCCCACGTTTTATTGTCCTTCGGATAGCACTAATGCATTTCCTTTCCCACAATTGCTCTCAATTATGCGCAATCTTGTCTGTTGTCGGCGGCAAATGACGAGTCCCATTCAGGTTGCCAGCGTCATGTGGATGTTCATCGAAGGCGCCTACCTCTATAGCCGCTTTACCGTCTTCGCGATGAGGTCGGCAGAACCGCCCTCTTGGCTCTTCCAGCTCGTCGGATGGGGTAAGGAGGGCAATAACCGCAGAGCTCAAAATGTTTATGAGCTATGAAAAAATGGAAAACCACTAAAAAAAGTCTATTTTTTTGCTTTTCTTCAAATTTTAGATGTGGTTGCGTAAGCTGGAACCTGACCCTTCTCTTTTAGGCGTTCCCTTTATCTCAGTCATGGCTTGGACGATTGTGCACGAACAAGTGTCCAGTCAGAACCCCAATTCGTTCTGCTGGCTACCGTATGCCGAAGGAACGCATTTGTGGATATTGACTGGGACAATGGGGTTCGCGCTCGTGGTAAGTTGCGTCGGCCTAGACCACAGCTAATGGAGGCATTATAAGATGAATCTGCTGTTTTTGTTCCTAATCGTTCTAATCCTCGTCCAGAAGCTCCACTCGGGAAACACTGACACAAAAATAATTTGGTAGGCGGGAGACCACTTCGTCCCAAAAGCACTTGACACGTACTTTAGGAAAACTGTAAAGGCGACCTTCCTGCTCGTGCCCCTTCTGGGCGTCTCGAACTTCCCGCTCTTCTACGAACCCGACCATCGCAGCGGGGCCTACATGCTCATCTCGGCGATTCTCCAGCACTCACAGGCAAGTGACGCTCACGACGCCACTTTCTCAGCTGCTATTTAGGGAATATTCATCGCTGTCCTCTACTGCTTCCTGAACAGCGAAGTGCAACTTGCGGTGAAAAGACAAATCGCGAAACTGCCGTATCGATTTTTGTGAGACTCTTTGTGTTCATGGTTTTAATTGGAGGCAAGCAGATTTAGAAGACACACGTACTTTGAAACACAACGCACGTACGTTCCTGACTCCGGCACGGTGAACACGAGGCACGGCATTCCCATGGAGCAGCTAGAGGGCAATTCGGACAGTCAGAGCCAACGTTCCACAACGGGTGACCCCTCGGCCAACTGAGAAGCAGGCGCGAACGCCGCCGAAACTCTTTGATAGAATCCTATGATCTCGCGCGCCGCCGCTCCAGCCATTAGATTTGTGAACACAGGATGTTGTACGGTGAAATAAAGTTTATATGCATTTGGCCGCTTCGGTCTTTGTATCCTGGGTGCTTTGGGAAAGTGTGCTCTGTCGCAAAGTGCCCGTAAACAACTTATAGATGTCACAGGGAATCCTCTGTTCTTTAAACGTCAGCCATCAGACTAGCTGGCTTATATTGGGATGGCACGTGATGTTTTCTGCATCAAAGAACCTTATCCAATAAATAGTGAGGCAAATATGTTTTTACGCGCTGGTGACACCCGCTAAACGTTACTTTCGGCGGGCTGTTTTCATCAGAGCTGAATGAGTGAAAAAGGCGAGAACAGAAACCTAGTCTGGGGAGCCGGCTAAGCGAAGTTCAACCGTTTAACGCCATATCTGGCCTACGTAAACAACATGACTTTACCATCTGTTCCCGGAAATAGGCAGAAGAGAGACGGTATTGAACTTCACTGCCACGATCCACAGAGCAAAGTATCATAGATCATATCGTGGCCCTAAGTCCCAAAAAATGTTACCTATTATCTCAAAATGGGCTAGTCCTTCGTCGAACAAACAATCCAACATCCGAGTTGGTCGGATATCGCCATGAATAGCGAATGAATTTGAAGATTTGTCTTAAACTGAGCCCACTCCAGTGTTCCAAGCAAATAACGGAGCACCCAGCACACACTTAGTGGTCATCTATAATCTCACATGCACTGATCATACATCATATTGCGACACATTGGTCTAAAGTAATAAATGAGATGTCCCAAAGAAGGACACGGGAGCGGAGCGTGTTAAATGCATATTTATCTACAGGTTTCCTGAGAAACCATCATTAATGTGAGAGTGCAATTTTCGGATAATGCTGGTGTTAAGAGTGTGTTCGATGTCCTCATCTTTGCGCCTTCACAGGAAAGGTGCTCTGGGAAATGCTCAGACAATTCGTGGACGCCTGAAGGGAAGTAGAAAAAGCACGTAATTATGACGTTCACCAAAAAGGCGTTACTTCTTATGTTTTGCGGCTAAGAAAGCAAAAAAATAACATCGAACGAAACCACCACGAATCTAAATAGACCCGAATCAAAATAAAGAAGAATCACCGTCAAATGAGGATCGTTTTGTGTACATTTCAGCGTTTTTCTCCAAACGATGCAAAGAGCATGATTGGTCCCGCCACGATTGAGTCGCAATTGCGACATTTACGCACGAAAACGTTTACTCGAATTCTTTCCCCTGTCTGCTTGTCTCTGCTGGTTGATATCGAAGCGCAAAGATGTCATAACACTGTCCAACCGCAATTGGATAACTTTCTCGAAAACTTTGTTGTGTAACCTGGAATCAGAACTTAACATATCGAAAAGGGACAATTTCCGTGAATACATTAAAACTTCATAGAAACGTGGATTATTGCAAAGCTTTACCACTGAACATAAAACTTTATGAGCATTCAATGCTGAATGTCTTTCTGCTGGAAAGCCGAGGAAGCAAACAAGTCAAAGAATACATTCCATTATTCCCGACCACAGAGCATCCTTTTCGTTCCGTTTAGCGTGGCTAGGAAGCGCACATGAAAAATAACGTGCTGGATATAATGTGCAAAACAACAAATAATTCTTTCTTGCGATATATTTTTTACTTCCCTTTTATCCAGTCTTCGTAACCCCTTCTTCGTAAGATTGCTCACTCTTCTTGCCGAAACACGAGCAAGTTTCTAATTTTCTGATTAAAATGTGAATCGTACTGTCATCAGCTGTTCCAGTCTCTGGTCGGTCAGTCGGGTGCCCTTGGGATCCGATAAAAAATATGTCAACGATGAGAAGAGTCTGGCCGACTCCAAGGATATCGCTGTCACTGCCAACTTTTTCTGAGCCAGAGCTGACAGGGTCGGAGATTTGTGCCCGCACTTGAGGGTATTAGAGAAGTCCACAATGGAAGGATGCTAAAGCGAATCGTCCGCAATTTATTACGCATAGGAAATCATTCAATTTTGCCTGTCATTTAAAAACAATGTTGTGAGAAAAGTGCAAGTGGGAGCTATATAATAAGAATATCACAAAATGTTCAGTCATTTTCGCTTCGAGACCAACCTACAGACATAAAAAACTTGAGGTTGTCATATTTTTAAGTATTCTTATTTTCACAAGTCTCACCAAATATCCGTTATGTAATATTCGGGAATGTACATAAAATTCTAGTGACCGAAAACGGTAGACGGAATTCGAAATTCCGGGAAGGAAATTTAAAAACTCAAAACGATAGCATCGCTACATTAATCTTACCGTGACAGCACGTTTTTGCTCTCTAAACTTGTCAGCCTATGATGCGCTCCTTATCTCAAGGTTTTCTACATTGAAATGCCCCAGGGAGCATTCCGTGGCTGACAGGGATATTTCAGGCCACTCCAGATTGCATGTGGGTGGATCGGCAAAAACGAAAATTGGAAGCGACGGCAAGAGGAAGGGGCAGGGAATGTTCGACTCCCTGGCACATGAAAAAATGAAATCGCTATTCTGTATAGGACAGAGCTGATTTTTTTTGTTTCTACTAAGAAAGATGCGCGCATCCGAATCAAGTGAGGTTGGTTAGGTATCCGCGGGACTCATTTAGCGGGTTTGCATCATCTCGAGCTATTATACAAAAGTTAGAAAACGAAGGTAGAAAACAAAAAAAAAACATAGGGAGAAACAATATTGCCAAGTTAACGATATGCTGTAAGGGCGAAATTCGTTTATTTTTAGAGTAAAACTGTGTTTTTTTCTTACCATGGGCAACCGAATAAACTCGTCGCAGGAACTTATGGTGTAGAGTGCACCATCCGCACGGTGTCCACTTTGGTTGAGTGATTCACCGAGGAATGCAGCACTCGACACAACGGATGTGCATTCCAGTCGGCGACAACGAGTGACGAGGTGCGCAATTTTATGAGCCCCAAGTTCCACTGTGCGCTCTTCCATGATCCACTTAAGGAAACTGGACTCTTATTAGTCATGCGTCCCTCATCTTCATCACGAATTGCCTCCAATCGCGCGAGCGAAAAGCGAAGGGTCCACGTGTTGATACAGTTGGCGATAATGAGCTGCAAAAAGGGCGACAAAGACGTAGTAAACCAAACAGGAAGGCGTGAGTGATCACCTTGACGAAAAAACTAATGTTTGCCAACAAGGTGCGAAGTATGTATCTCGGGAGAATCTCGTTCCTGAGGAGGACCAGCTCGGCGAGCATAATGCAATTTGCGTCAAAGAAACAGAAGTGGAACGAAATGTTCCTTCCATTTCGGATGGCTTCCGAACAGTCCCGCCCTCGGCTGCCTGATATAAGGATTCGGCCGGACAGACTGTCATCATTCGCTTGTCATGGGTTCTGCCCGCACTGCCGGCTACATAGCCGTCGCCGCTTCTATCGGTGCTTTGTTCGCTACGCTTCTCTACATCCCGTCGTTGGTGGTGAAGATCAACGACATCAACGAACAAGTTCGTTCATACAAACGCCTAGCTCAAGTAAACCGATTGCTTTAGCTGAAAGTCGACTCCGACCAGTTTCGTCTTCTGGCCGAGGAAGCCTGGTCCGAACTCCTGAAGGCTCGCACTCCCAATGGTCGCTCCAGACGTCAGGTGCGTTTTCTTAATTTCTGCTACCGATCACAACTTTGATTTAGGCTTATGGTGAAGCGCTGCCCAAAGTATACCCCCTACACAAGGGATATCAGAAGCCAGACTCCTTCGTGACTTCTGCGCCTACATGTTGTACGTTTGGTCATCACAAATCCGATTTTATCTCACTTTAGCCTGCAACGCGCACAACACTTGTCCTCCTGGACCGCCGGGAGCTCCAGGAAAGCCTGGAGAAGACGGCGCTCCAGGAGCCACGGGCGCGCCTGGAGCCCCTGGTCTTGCAGGTATCGCTCCTCCTGTGACCATCGACCCGGTAAGAAGTCGCGAATAACACAACTTTAGCGTTCCATTCAGAACGCCGGTTGCCGCGTATGTCCTCATGGTCCTCGTGGTCCTCCTGGACCTCCTGGAGAAATCGGACCCATGGGTGAGCCTGGACAGCCTGGACCTCCTGGACGAGATGGCGAGACTGGACGACCGGGTTACCCGGGAAGTCACGGAATTCCTGGCGAACCCGGAAAGCCAGGAAAGGTCGGCGAGCAAGGACCTCCGGGGAGAGACGGAATTCGCGGACAGAAGGGACCTCCCGGAGCGAAGGGAGAAGTTGGGCCGTCCGGACAAAAGGGGCCTGAGGGCTACCCAGGACCCGACGGACAACGAGGGAATGACGGTGTGTTCACTAGTACGTATCTGTGTCCTGACAACTTAATCGCTTCAGGACCAATGGGTCCGCCGGGACCGAAGGGTCTTCCTGGAATGCCTGGACAAGACGGGCAGCCCGGTCTGCAGGGACCCAATGGAGAGCCAGGAGAGGACGCGCAGTACTGTCCTTGTCCGACGCGCTCGTCGGGCGTGGACAAGCAGCAGCAGGGCTACGATACACCCGTCTCCAACGCGGCCACCCAATCGTACAGCCAGCCGCCGGCGTACGAGCCGCAGCCGACGGCTGCCGTCGAGCGAAACCCTTACAGCCGCCGCCTCGTTTAATCGGTCAACCGTTTCCACGAATAAAACGTTCATAGAATTTCGTCGTTTTCTGAGTTTGACTCCTCGTCGCATTCGGTTGTGGCCACCGGTATCCTGTTAACCAGCAGTACCAAAGAAGAACTGGTGGAGTCGGTCTTGCAGTGAGAATGGTCGGCGAAGGCCAAGTGCGAATAGCGGACAGTGGAGCCAAAGTCGTCGGGACTTGACGTGGGAGTTCCAGGAGTGCTGAAATTGAACGTCACAGGCTAACTACACAATCTAATCGGATTGGAGGGAAATTTTATGGATTTCCGCGTATGCAATGCTTGAGATAAGTAAGAGTCGATATGGATTCACAAAGGCAAAATCCACACATTTTTAGTGGGATAAAAACGACAGATATGCGCCTACCACGTTGCGCCCGTGTCCACGATCAGCGATTCTTCCCTGGAGGAGTGTGAAGGTTGGCTGAATTGGTGAATAAGACATGGTTCATTTATTTCTCCTTACTGTACGTGCACCGCTTTCGATATGTGGAAGGACTCGGTCGACGGACTTACTGAGGACACTTCGCGGCTGAGATTGTCATAACTAGACCAAAGCGCTTGGATAAGCGCGTCCAAGAAGGACGCCCTCTGCTGTCTGAGCATCTCCTCCGTAGGTTCTGGCGGTGTCCCTCCTCTGTTGCTCTCCTCGTCCGGTGCAAAAGCACCTTCTTCTGTGCTAGATGACGAGGGCATCGAAGGTACTTCGTTCGTGGTCTCGATCTGGTTCCACGTCGAGATGAGCGCGGTTATCGACTCCCTACAGTGCTGCACGGAAGTGGACACCGTGGTGACGTCGACTCCAGAGCTCATGTCAGCACCCGCCGCCGTCAAGTTCTCGGTGAGGCGGCCCGAAAAGAGGGGAGAGGTCTCCGTCGCTTGGTGTCGTCTTCCGTCCTTCTTGCTGAACCCAGAAACCCGTTTAGGATATGTATGATTTATTAATAAATGCGTCCATATGTACAACACAGCAAGCGGGGGCTCCGGCTATCCCGGAGGCACAACACGGAACTCCAAGCGTCTGAAACGACTAGATCCTACCACGAACACCAGCAGCACGCGGGAGGACAGAGAAAACGAACCTGGAATTGCGGCATCGGCACGGTAGGAGCCTCAGAAGGTTGACAAGGCGCTGCAAAGGTAGCAGTGAGTGCACGCTTTCGATGAGGTGTTGTCGCAGTTCTCGGTTCAGCCAGAAGTAGATGAGTGGGTTGATCATCTGCGTCGCTGAGTAGAAGAAGCTGTTGAAGAGGACGGCCCACTTGTTTGTCACTTCGAACAGATAGTAACACGTGTAGTAGGCTGTCATGTAGGAGTAGAAGAATACGGTAACTATTGAAATCTAAAAACCGGCGTTCGGTGGACGTTGGACTTCCAAGGAGCGTGGAAACCTGGAAGAATATCCTCTGTTGCTGGCGATTCGCCCTTCTCGCCGCGATCTCCTTCAAGTGATTTTGAACGTGATGTGAGCCCATCTTCATGGACATTTCGATGAGCATCGTGCTGGCCCTGAAGGCGGCTGTTTGTAGCAGTCGGCAGTGGTTTTCTGTAGCAGCGGGCAAGAGTGCGAACCGTGTCTGACGGGTGGCAGATAACGGTGTTTACGTAATTTACGACTGCCTTTCGCATATGCTGATGCTCTACGGTTATATGACTCGATTTGCATTCGACCTGTTTACGCCATATCGAAACTGATTTATGGCGGGTCTACGCTCGCAAATGGTTTTATTTTGCATTGTCATTTTTCCCAGGCACTTAGATCCTCTAAATAACTTAATGCGCTAAGGACGAAATAGAAAGTGCCCACAGGATCTAGCGAAATTCATAGAAATTCATCTTACAGAAGGTTACTTATAAAGCAACTACCAATCTTATGCGGTTTCTGGCGAGAAACACACATTCTATGCCAAATAGTCTACTGGTAGCGTTCTTGTCACTATCTAACATGCAAAATGAAGCTGAGCATATGTATACGGGAGCTCTAACAGCTCAACTGTGCAGTGCTCTCACTCGGTTACCTCTGCCACTCCTGCCTCGCGCTTAGCGTTGTGCTCGAGAAAGGCATCCGCGAGTTAGATCTTAAAAGCTCAGGAATGACCGCGGGAAAAGTTTTAGATGGGCTCCAAAGTGAGGAAACTGTACTGCCAATGTGTTAAGAAACATGGACATTATCCGTTGCCATCGACATTTATGGAAGGCAGTGTTTTCTATTTTGTATTTTATCGTCATGGATCATCCATTGGTCGTTGGACGTTTCGCTATTATTTTGAATTTTCACTAATCACTTTTCTATAGAACGGCCAGAGCAAACAGTTCTTTTTTTGTCATGGGCTAAATACGGATACGGTACACCAGAATGTGCAAATCCAAAAAGAACCCCACAATGGTTCTAAAACTATAATTTAAGAAAGGAGATAAGTTTTAAAATTTGTATGCTCCTGACGCGATGTCAATAACCTCTTCTTTGGTAGCGCCATATATATTACTGAGTTTTGGCCACCTTTTTGAATCGTTGGGCAGGGTTAGAGCACTCACATTCTAAGCGCCATCTTCCGCTTGTGTCTTCTGTACAGCTGAATCAAGGTGAGCGGAGTGCTGACGGTCAAGATGGCAATGGTAAGGATTTCTAGTGGAACATACGTGTACGTGTATATGTTCAAGTGCGAGAAGCTCCGAGCGGAAAGATCTGCAAGATAGAATGTTGTTGCATCGGCATTCATGGCAACCGACTGTAGGTTTCGAACCCAAACGTATAGTAGTGGTGTTCGTTGAGAGGAGTGATAAGGCAGCAAAAGTTAAAGACGAAGAAAGTGGTGTTTGTGGCGAGGAAGACAATCCAGCAGGCTACGCTTAAATGATTTAGACATTATTGAAGAGTATTTTGGTCTGCCTTACCTGAAGTTACGAATGAGTCTGTGGGTGATTATTTGGTTGTAGCGTCCATAAAAGGTTATGGCGACCAAACGATCCATGCTGATGGCAGCCATGTGTCTGAAAGAAATTCGTTACTCTTGCAAGGGATTTATTTAATTGTGTAAACTTTGGCGTCGCTGATAACAGAATCAACAAAAATTTCAGATTTAAGGGATTTTGAACAGATGCTGTAATTTTATTGTTTGTGAATATTTCCGTGTTGCGTAACACATGAAAATGCTGAATTCCGCCATTTCCCACGATCTTTACGTCATCCCATCCATGTTCGTAAACTTTTGTAACACCTTGATCTAATAATGCAAAATCCAAAAGAAGCAAAAAAACCGCCAAAAAATACGAAACCCAAACACAGCAAGATCATGAAAATAAAGCCGGAAAAACCTACCGGAACACCTAAGAATAATGCAGTATGGGGTCACCCTCATAGGTCAAAGGTGGTAGAAGCCATTTTTTCCCTTTCACTTATGTATTTCCGGAACCTTGTTTCCTTCGAGTGCTTGTGTCTGTTTTAGAACCAAATGTACCATATAGAAACTAGCCTGTAAAAGACGTGAGGTAGTGAGGTAGCATTTCTAGGTTCGTCCTGTCGTCCCCGCTTTCCCCTACTATGTCGGGATCCCCAACCCGTGGACATGTCATGATTGAGTTTAACCCCGCCGTATGCCTGCTTTCCGCGCCGCTCATTCAGTGTCAACGCTCTCTGTGACAACAACATTATTTTTTCTCCAAAAACCCTTGACGTATTTGCTCTTCCTGCGTGTATGTCGTTCCCTGTTGCTCTGCTTGAATTAGTTTCATTTACACTTCATGCCCCCTAGCGTTTTCGAACGACGACACCTACGTAAGTGTTACGCTCCACGCAGTCCAGTCGAGAATGTTGAAAACCCGTATTGCCATGTAAGGCACATGTATTCGTTGAAGCAGGATCGGGGGATAGAAGTAAGTGGAGGTGACAATGCCATGGAGCACGTCGGCCGTCGCGAGGCTCAGCATCAGCACGAAACTTCAATGTCAAAAAGGGACTTGCAACTGCAGCAACAATGACAAATGTTACCTTGGACGGGAGAGATATTTATGACGGATGAAAACGGCGATCAGGCACATATTGCCGATGATTGCCATGGCTCCGAGACATTCTAAACCGGCAAAAACGAGATTGTTCTCCAGCGATTGCGGCACCATCCATGTGTGATCAAACTCCCTCGGAGCGCTGAAGTTGTCCGCGGTGCACACTGAAACGGCGTCGGCTCACTCTTTCAAATTAACCCATGCGCGATTGCTTTCTCTGGATGAGAAGCACCTGCCGTCTGCGCCTTTAAGAAGTGCGCTTCCCACGCAGACGCCTTCAGCCAAATTGCTCGACATAGGGCACTGGCCCGAGGGACGAATGGTACGATACAAAACGGAGGGGCCGAACGTCAAGGAAATAAACATCTCAGCTCCAATTGGAACGAGTCATCTTTTATTTTGAGAAAGCACAACGTTTTCGCCCGGCGGATAAGCAAGCAATCAACAGAAGCGAAACCGAGGACGGCGCACGTTTTGCATTTGGCCCAGGGCCACCAAGCAACGGAGATATGCAAACGATATTGAGTGCGTGCCCTGCGCTGAGCAGTTCTCGGCTCAGATGCCGAAAGTGCATTCCTATGACAAGGAGTTTGATAGCAAATATCGAACAAGCCTCCAAGTCTCCAGGGATGCTCGCTTTAGCCCTTCAGCAGTGGCGTTCGTCTCGCGCTGTTGTCAGAAATATGGCACATTAGCGGACAACCCAATTTCGGAGGAAGTTATCCTTTGTTCGAAAGCTATTACGACGGAGAAGGTACGTCGGGGCCGCGGTTCGGGAACTTCGTTAAGGCGGCCAGCCTGACGGACGTCATTTGTAACTCCTCAAAGACGGTAACATCGGACGACGTCGACGCTTCCTATAAGGGTGGCAGCTGCTATTGTTTAAAGGAAAACACATCGAATCAGGGCCTTTTTGATTACAAGATATTTATTCCCGAAGAAGAGAATAAATATGGACAACCCTCAATGGGGCGTTGGGCAAAAATGATATATGTCTGCCCCGGAGAGGTCAAAATCGGAGAAGGAATACAGAGTTGTCACTTGAGGGGGGTGTTCTTCCGTCTGAAAATTAGCCTTCGCCGGTGGCCCGAAATCCACCATTGAGCACCTTTTGCAAAAGTGGCCGGATACCGCACGTCGGCGAGAACTTCATGTGTTCGAGCGAATTAGGCACCACAATGTGATTAGGGGTTAAGCGGGGCGCCGAAAAAGGGATCAGCGTGACGACGGTTTGGCGAACGGGCGCCGAAAAACAAAGCGCCCCGAGTGTGTGCAGGAGAAACATTATGGCTCCTTAGACGCGGATAGCGGATGTCCTCCGGCGGCGTCACTAATATGGCCCGGAAACGAGTTAACCACTGGACAATGCGCAGCCTGCGTGCGAAGAGCAGGGTGCGAAGTGGGCAGGAGCAACTCCATTAGCACACTTTGTAGCGGGAACCTTGTTTTCCGCGTGAACCCTTCCGCAGAACCGGACACAATGAAACAAATATGGGCCCAATAATAGAAAAAAGTGACAAGTGGCGGTCACGATGACGTCTCTGTCCCCTCCTTACGTCGTTTTGCCGTCTGCCCCCGAACGGAACGAGAGTGGGAACAACGTGGATCGCTTGATGCAGCTCGAAACAATTGCCTCTATGTGAGAATTGAAGCAAATTTGGGTGTCCATACCGCTAACGAGCCGCAGCGGCAACCTATCTGCCTGCTTTTCACAAGTTCGCAGGAAAACCCAAGACGCGTTTGCGAAAAAAGAGCGACATTAGTCTGCTGGAAGGGTTCGCGCAGGCGCACATTTAATGAGTACTATGAATAAGTAAAGTACCTGAATTTGGAAGCGATGCCTCCATTGCACCTTGTACGATAGACCTTTGTGAATGACATAAAGCCGGAACTCAAAGCTTTGCTACAACAATGGTGGATAATAAGGCTGTGCGTAGTCTTGGATCGGGACGGGCCTGGAAGATAATCGTTTGTTGAAAGGTATCCTCCTAGCATTCTACATGTCCTCATCGCTGTTCGATGTTGGTTTCAATTAACAAGGAAACCATCCAAATTGTTTTCCAAAAAATCCTGGTTACAGTTCGTTTGAATGTACCTTGTTACAGTTCGGATCAAAGTACCAGTGGTGTACTGCTGCCAACAACTGTTTCAGAACCGTTCAATTTTGCGTATAGTTTCTTTTGTAGCTTTGTTTTAACCTTATATTTCGACGTTTGAAAGCCTACTCGGCCTTAGGCAACACGAAATGCCGAAGTGCAGTGCAGGGAAGTGTTGGGAACGAGGATGAGCCATTCGGCGTGACCCTAATCTGATCAGAAGTACTCCGAATCGTTTCTTTTTATGAGCACTTCGGACGTTCGAGTGAGACGTGAACTGTGATTGCCGACGTTGTTCTTTGAGCGTCCATCTAAGTTAGCTATCAGATGGAATGTGAAATGGAGCGTTCTACGTTGATCCAGTACTACATATGCATTACATGATGAGTGCCATGAGTTTTTTCAACATTAATTTGTGGAAAGAAAGTGCGGATCACTTTTTGGTTTAGGTTGCAAGTAATGTTAATAGTTCCAAGCCTACAAATATATATAAAATATCCAGTGGTAAATGTATCGAAATCTCCCTAATTAAGCACCAGCTTTTAGCTGTATGTAGATGAGGACCAACTTTGGCATACCATTGTATTGATCACACTGATTAAACTACAACAGTAAATAGGTTTTTTGCAGGCGTGTAGCCTTAATCCTTTTCAAAAATTTTCAACCTCTGGATTTTTAAAAGTGACGCGGCCTGTCAACCTTGTTAAATTTTTAACCCTCTCAACCTGTTCTTTCCACACTCTTTGCCTTAAGTCTTGTTTTCAAATATGTACATCGTATTCATCCTAAAGAGAGGTTGCCTTATTCTTTAACGTGCACTGTACAATGTTACCTGCACAACATTGCTACATTGTTACTTATTTTCAATAAGTACCGACATCGCCAGTAGTTTTTCTAAACTATAACAATATCTACTGGTACACCGCATGAACCGCCATCACTGTCGCTGTCCGTCTTCGAAATCCGTCTTGGTTGGTCGAAATCAGATTGCGCAGAAAACCCAAAGACTTCCTTTTGCTGCAAAACATCTCTAACCGTGAAATAACAAAAAAATCAACGATATGTGACAGTTGTCGACGCAGCAATTTCAGTCGACGAGAACATGATTAAAGTGCACATAATCCCTCTGCGAACATCCAACAGCTCACGGCTGTTGCACAAAATACGAAGCGTCGGGCTTCTCGCCAGACACATCAGAAACCGGTTCGGCAAAAACCATTCGGGCAACAAGGCCACTTTGACCATCAATCGAATTTATTTTCGGTTAAACTTTGATCGGTCGCCTCGTCCGCCAACCCGTCTGTTTCGTCGACAACAATCGGCTGCGTCAGGTCTTCACCTCTTCAGCTCTGCACTATCTTCTTTTTGCTTTTTTTCCTTTTGCCTTCCTGTTTTAAACTGCTGAACGGACCACTACACAAACTCCGTTCCTCCTGACAGGGTGGCCGCGTCAATGGTGATTAAGCGCCACAGTGCTCTGCACGCCTTTTTATAAGCCCTTAGAGTCACGGGCGGCAAAATGACGAGGCAAGGTTATGCGCGGCGTGGTGCAGTTCGTTGATTTGCAAACCGAAGAGTGTTGCGACCAAACGATCAAACGTCCTGCATGCGCGTGCGCGACAGTCGGCCACTGCCTCCAAACGTCGTCTTAGGTCGGGAGCCGCGCATGCGAATGAAGCCGAACACGTTTCGGCGTCTGCACGCGGCGAACGTCATCCGTTGAGTGGCGATGGGAAGTTCTCCTTCGTTCGCGTTGTTGATCGGCGCGTTATCTCAAACCGAAAGGACGGCCTCGTTGCCGCCGTCTGACTGCGACAATGTTGCCGACCGGCTGGCCGCTTCACACTCTCAGCGACTGTCCGAAATTCGTCGGTTTCACCCACTTTGTTTACCTTGTTTTTGTGTTTTCGAAGTGCACACGCTGCGGACTATACTGTTGCCTGCTTTTCTGTAATTCCTGATGTGATAAGAGAAAAGTCGTCCTATCCTCGGTGTTGTCGGCTTTTTCCGCCAGCTGACGAGGGAACGTCGGGTGGCCGAACTACACTATATGTCGCCTTACTCACTTGTAGATAACGCGTGTTGCATTGTTGTGTGCCACAAAACCCCTCACATTGTATACGAACGGTGATCGTTCTTGGCTGTGGTAATTCCTGACCGGCTGTGATGTAGGCCTAGATGGCTGATATGTGGATTTATCCCTAACTTCTGTTCCAATGATACTAATCCACATCTATGTACAACTTTACCCAAACGGAACTCAACGCTCCCAATGGAACTCATTCCAAATACACTCCAAACAAACACTTAAGTTATTAGCCATTTGCCGCTATTGGAAGTAGGTGTGGTTTCCGAGGTGGGCTCAAAGTCCAGGTAGCTGATCAGTTGCCACTGAATCGCACGCTGTCCTTAGCTTCTGAAACAGACCGCGCGAACGGCTGCTTCCTTCGCGTTGCCCTCTTCTCCCTATGGTGTGTTGTCGAGCAACGGCCTCCCTCGCCCCGTGCTGAGTGACCTTTGCTCGGGCGCAGTCAGCAGGATTTTGTATGTTCGATCGTTCGTTTGAGAAGTTTGTTTGAGTTTCGCGACGACCCACAACTCCAGTTGCAATGTTTGAAGCCGGCTTTGATCGACTCCGAGTCAAGACTTGCCCACTGTCCGCGCACTCCCCCGTTGCCCCCGCCGCTACTGGAAGACCACAGCCGCCGTCTGTCTCGATGGCTTGATGGCCATATTTCACTGTCGCGGTGACGGTAAACTGTGGTATTTGTCGGGAACGCGTTTTTCGGGCCTGTTGGACCTGAGAAAAGCGTGCGCGCCGTTTTGTGACTCGCGGTAATCAATGATTGAATTAAGTGGCGCTCCGCATGTTCTCCGCATGAAACCAATGCTCCCTCTCTTACAGACCTCTTTATGTCTCTAAGTATCACACTCGAAATTCTGGATGGAGTTCGACGATACTTATGGCCGCACAGACACTATCTACCCAGTCCGGACAGACTGGCAGAGTACCTGCTGGCGGAGTCCGCTTTGTTTGACCTCCTGAGGTGGCGACGCGTGAGCAGGAGCTTTAGAGATGCGGCCGACCGAAAGATCAAAATGATATCTCGAATCGACGTGAAACTCTATGACGGCCTTAGAGACCTGCACCGATGCTGCGGCGCGAACTCCCCTTCGGGTATCCAGAGCCTCGAAAGGCTGAGCTAAGCATTCGTTTAGGAAGCAACTACTCGTGGCACTCACGAGCCCCCATTATGGTCGTCCACTTAGCTGCGGACCACCTAGGCATCGCGGTGGACAGCAAAATGGCAAAGGACGAAGTTAAGGTGCTCGTCGGACTGCTGACCGTCTTCCGACAGACGGTTGAGAAGCTGAACCTGGATTGCCCTATCATGGAGTTCCTCGTGTCACAGGTGGTTAATGCAACTCTTCGGCTGTAACCGGTCTCTACTTTAGGTGGACAAACAACAATTGAATGTTCTGCACTTCTGCCTTGAGAACTCAAGGAAACAAAGTATGGAAGGCGCGCAGAGCACTTTCGACCCCCACAGTGTGCTCCGGGACAGAGACGCACAGTTTGAATCGCCTTTTTTTCCCAAGCTACGACAGCTTACAATCACCTCGCAGGTGAGTAGTCCACGCCTAAGACTCATAATCCTCTCGCTGTTTCAGACAGACCAGCTAGAGCATCTATCTCGGCTCTTGCTCTATACTGTGGGTGTGGAGCACATCTACAACCCCACGTGCATCGAGCTCGTCTGTCTCAACGTGTGCCTGGCGGGATCATGGAGCCGAGTGAAGAATGTGCGCGTCTTCCGGCACGTAAACTGCTTCAGACAGTGGAGCGAGGCGCAGAACCTCGGCGTGCGCTATCTCCAGCAGTTCACCTCTCAAAGTAGGAAGGCTACATCGCTATAGTGTTCATACAGAGTTAGGATTTCAAGCGACCTTAGCTAGTCAGTCACTCCCGGAAACGTAGAGAAACGGGGACTAATTGTAAGCTTCACGACCGGTATTTTGTTTGTAAATAGCAACGGTGCCTCATAGATTTCGAGCGGGTTTTAGACTTCTTGCACAGTGATTTGTTTGTTGTTGTCGTAGTTGTGTTCTTAGCGGGTTTCCGATGCCTTTTCCCGATCACCGTGTATTTTATTGTTTTCAACAAAACAACAACAATATTTACACAATAAAGCTATTTCAGCAAATTTTCGGCTATTCACATGATCTAAGAGTGTGTCACAAGCATGCTGATCAGGAGTCCACCCTCGGATTTTGGAAGAGACAGAGGACCGCCTTTGAGCTTTCACTCTCAAAGGCATATCGGTGCTCGAAGGCGCATTGGGCGATCGTCGTTATGGCAATGCTTTGGAGTAGGAAAAGTGTAGCGAACCCGGACAGTAAATGTAACCAATGATGGTCTTAACGAGGCGACGTATCGTCGCGAAGAACGGTCCCTGGGTCAAGCTGTCTCTTCATGAGCAGTTTGCCCTGTTCTCGGGTGTTCGTGACCAGCGGGAGAGCCTGAGACGAGCGCGCCTCACTACTCTCTGTTAGAGTCTCTTCGCTCACCGTTCTGTTCCCAGGACCGTCCTCGGCAAGTTCCTAAAAATAGACATGCTATTAGAAAAAGAACGTGCGAGACTGCACGTACCTTGTAGTGGTACAGCTGTTGCTTGATCGACGTAATTTCGTTCTGTTGATCAATCAGAACTTGCATCATGGCCTTCAGGTGGTTCATGAGCGGGGCGGCGATCGACGTCAGCCGATAGCACGGGACGGAAGGAAGATTCCGCTCCATGGCATTCTCGTCCAGCACTACCTTCATCGAACTTGTATTCTCGTTTTCGATCTTGACACTCATGCCTAAACAGTTCCGGTTTGCGAGCGTATTCCGTGCGTTGGTGCCCACCTTGGTTTATGGAATCGAGCAGTCGGTTCCCGTGAACGATCGCTGACATGGCCAACTCACGGCAGTCCCGTTTCTTGAGCTCGGCGACCGGCATTCCAGTCATCGTCTCGGTTATCTTTTCCAGTAGATCTTGACTTCCCTCCTGCAGCAGCAAAACAGTCGACAAGACAAAAGAATGGCTGTACCTGGTCCTGAAGCAAGTACTGGCAGAGAATGGTGTGCTTCTCGGCCAACGACTTGATGATGAGTTGGTCGTTTCGCCGAAGCTTCTCCGTCGGAGTCAGGATCGGCTGTGCGTGTTCCAGAACGGTGGGTTGCTGAATGGTGATTTCGTTGGCGTTCACAAGCCGAGGATGTGTGAGAACGTGAACTCTCTGGGGTCCACTCAGCTCGCTGCCTCCCATGTTCGATCCCGACACACTTCCGCCTCCCTCCAGGCCGCAGCCGCCAGCAATGAGTCTGAAAGAGCCGATAGAGCAACTGATAACCGAAATGAACATACTGTCCGTTTTCGTCCACATTATTCTCCTTCCGAGCGCACTCAATCTGGTCCGATATCAATTTGAACCATCTGAAATGGGGAGTACAATGGCACCTGGTGGAGCCTCCTCCTCTTACGTCTTGCGCTCAGTGGCAGTAGCGGCGGTCAATTCGTATATCTGAGGGGCATAACTCGCATTGTCAATCACGAAAAAGGTCCTCTTGTCGTTGGCCTTCTCCTTAGCGATGATCTGATCCAATTTGAGAATAGGACTCCATCGGGAATCTTTCGAAGGCTCTTGGATCTTCAGCTGCAATTTATGGCCGTCGCCCTGCTTTGTTAGCAGCACTAGAAGGTTCTCCAGAAGCACAACGTGCAACTCGACCATTTTCCCTCGACTAAACCTCCACGTCAAGGAGCCGTCGTGCACAAGACGGTAACTGAATAAAGTGGTTATTGTAGGTGAACAGAACTAAACACACTTTTTCAAATCGAACGAGTTGAATTCAGCGTCGCTCCGATCTTTGTCATAGGGCGATGTGTCTAGTTTCTTCTGCAGCTCCTCCAGCCGTCTGAGATTCTCTGCATTTCTTTTTGCGAGATTCACCATTGAGAGTATCCTTCGGGATGCCGTCACACTGCACAGCAGTAGGTCCTGCAATCACATAACGCTAGGATCATCTCTCCTCGCTGAGCTAACCTGTTCTTCACTAGGTTCCGGGGTGTACTTGGCAATGGTTTCCAACAGCAGTGGATATTTGACTAGTCTCTGCATTTCCACCGGCAGCATGTCTTTCAGTTGGAGCTTTCGACAGAGTGGATTACTTTCCACCTCACTCAGGAACTTAACCAGCTGGTCGTCCCGATCTTTTTTACACCTAAACCAAATAGATTTTCCTGGCAGCGTAGTTCTCTTCTATACCTGTGGCGCAGCAGATCGAGGGCATGCTGCTGATGTTGGCAGAATTTGGAAGTGGCTTCAACAAACCGCTGTCCCGCTTCTCCGTCGAAGATGTCGACCATAAGCTTTCCGATTTGCCCGTAGAGTCCCTGTTGCGTTCCGGCTCGTCTCCAAGCCTCTGTTGCGTCCCTCATCTTCCGACTGATATCGGAATGAATCTCCACCAGCTCATCGAGATTCGCGAACAGCAAGTTGATTGTTTCTCCCCCAACGATTTGCTGCTGGAGCATGGGCTTGCAGAACACCGTATAGAGAACCTTTAGGTTCCGGACGTGAGTGCGTTCGGTGTGGAACAATTCTAAAGAGGCAGAGTTCGCTAATTGCTTTCTTCCTACGCGTACCGTTAATGACTTCTTGCCGTCTCTTCTCCTTCGGCTTGAGATGGCGCACCACCTCCCATCCTAGCAGTGAATCCAACGTTGGCACTTCCGTCTCCACTTCCAAGTCGCTATCGCCGTCTGCGAGTGCCGTCTTCTCCAATCGATCCAGCAGCTGCTGTGCCTCTTCTTCACCTACCCGGGATACGCTCGAGCTTCCGGACACCGAAGCCACGTCGGAAGGAGCAAACGGTGACTCCTCCTTGTCGGCTTCGGCAGTCGATATGAGTTCGAGACGACACATCGTTTTGCAATCTTTTTCCTGGAACAGAAAAACACTTATTTTGGGACGCAGGGGTTCACATACCTTGGAACGCATACTGTGCGACCGGGAGACGATTCTGTCGGGAACGTCGACTCCGATGCCCGAGTCGGACGAAGTGGACTTGACATTCGCTTTGGAGGACGAGGGCAAGGTGTGAGCAGTAGTAGGTAGGTCCATATGTTTCTCGAGTGTCATGGCAGTAATCTTCGTCTTCTCCGTGGGCTCGGCAGACACGTCTTCAGGGGCGCTGTAGGTCGGCCCTGATGCAGCCTTTTTGGACTTGGCAATCATTTGTTTTCCTCCCTTCGACTGCGTTGCGGGAAAACACACGTCCACCAGCTGGCCAGTACACTGCTTGTGCAGCACAACCTCACAGCCTAGATGGCGAAACAAACAAGATAGCATAACAAAAAACGGATTCTTACTTTGGCAGAAATAGGCCTGTGCGTTAACGCCCCAAACGGCATCGCGGCACTGGTAGCAGTAGACGGTGCTGTTCACCACGCTCAAGTGGAACTGGTGGCTTTTGAGTTGGATGGAGCGCTTCCCAACGACAGACTTTGACTTGAACACGCCGACTTTGTTGCACGTAACGAAGGAAGGACATTTCTCCAGCAGCTTTTCCCAACTAGAGAGATTCGGCTTCATGCCCAGAACCACCTAGATGAACCTTGTAACTAAAGGTGATCCCAAGGGCATCTCACTTTGATGACCGTCGCGAGGGACATGATCAAGGCGGCCGACCTCGGTTCACACAACTCCAGGTCTCCATTTGTAGCGGCTATCATTCGCTCCAGGGCTCTGAAGAGCATCTGCTCCGCCACCCGGCGCTCCATGAGCGGTTCCCCTTTGCTGAGCTGGTCCAACTGGCTTCCATCAAAGAGACTGCCCAACCCTGTGAATGAAGTGAATTTAGCACACTCTCTGGGCTATCAGACTTTGCTCCTTTTACGCTTGCAATCCAATACCGTTTAGAGTAGCGTGAGCTAGGCGCGCATCCTACGCCCATTGCGAACTATTAATCACTGCTGGCCTGAGTCAAACACATCGACCATCCATCACAAGCCCCAATTTCGAACCGCTGCCAGCAACTTCATCCCTCACGAGCCGGATCTTTGTCTCCATCTTCGAAGAAAAGAAAATGAAGCGAAAGGGAGAGGGCGCGAGGGTCGTGTTTGCATATGTGTGCTGAAGCGCTTCACACGACAAAGCTCAATCCATCTCGACTTTTAGCAGTACGACCGGCCGGCAAAAGCCGATGTCGATAGCCGCGCACACTGAGGGGGCGCACACACAGTTTAACCCCTTATGGCGTCCCCGAGCCAGATATGAAGATAGCAGCGAAACTTCCTCTAAATAGGGACATTTTCCCTTGTCAACTGGTTTCCTCGTTTCCGCTAACGAATGGCGTTCCTCTGTCTCAGTCAAAACAACTTCGTAACGAATAGACTTACACGCACGCGCTTTCTGTGGCCCGCACTTCCGAAACACACTTAGGACGGTTACAGTGAAATTATGAAGCAGAAGCAGTTAGCTCTTTGTAATATAGGGACAAAAAGTACCTAAATGCCTTTTGTGACGAAAATCCGCCAGATGTTCGTTAATGTCGTCCAGGGCTCGCCGCTTAACGGCGACAAAAAGCCGCTTTAGACGATCGATGTGCACGTCTCCACCGTCTGCTGTAGCCGACAGCTCGTTGTCGATGTTCTGGACCAGCGACTGATCCATGTTCGGCATCTGCATCGGAGAGTTGGGAATGACAAATGTCGAGAAGATTTCGTAAGCCCATCGGCGCAGCTCCTTTCCGCTGCTGTTTTGGTTCTGGTACACGTCGGTTATCAAGTAGAACAGCTAAATCGGGGTTGGCATCTCAATGACCGCAAACAACAATCGACTAACCAGAGTGCTCGGATTGGCGTTCGTGAGCAGGAAACTAATAAACACGGCCAGATGCGCGGGATGACCCTTAAGGTCCGCGAAGCTGGAAAAAGGACCGTCCGCGTCAAGCTAAAGCAGCACGTAGACGGTGTCCTAAGAAAGGCGCGTCATTACCGGTAGCGAGCACTCGTTGTCCTCGTCGTCAGTGTCTTCTTCCATGGGGACGACGTCTAGCGGTTGGAGAAAATTCATATGTCCAGAGTCGACCCAAGATTGCACCGGTGTGGGGAAAACACCCTAAACAGCGCATGTGAACCGCGGCACAAGGAAGAAGACAAGGGAAAAATCCATAAAAATAAATGTCCACCCTCGCACATTTCAACGTTTGCGAAAACAGCGTCACTGATATGCGCGGATTCAAACAAAAGTTCCAATCGGAACAAAGCACACGAGGCCGGACCGCAGCTCGGGACTCCAAGAAAGCTAATTATGCAAGGACGGGAGTCAGCCGAAATCAAGATAACAATCAGACACTGATCGAAGAGAGTCGGCGACTTTTCGGTCCCCCGGGGAGTTACACATCCATAAAAACATATATCCAGCACATAAATAAAGGCAAATGCAAGTCCGCGCGCTCAGTTTCACAAAAACAATTAGAATTAAGGAGGTTTCTCGCGACCGCCTCCCCTTCTGCATACACTTACCGATTTATACGCGTTGGCATCGATTTTCTTCAGTTGCGACTGTAATGTTTCAATCCTCTGGAGAGCTTTTTCGAGTTTTGCCTCGTCGTTACTCTTTTCCTTCAGACTCTGACGGCGTTAAATTAAATGGGGGCGCGCGTGAAGTGGAACTTACTTCGACGTGACGTCTCTGGTCATTCAACATTTTGTTTATCGCCTGGACCTGTTTACGCTGGCTGCTCTTAAATGGAGACGAGCGTTTCAAATGAAATCGGAAACCAGCTTACGTCGAGGTGAGCCGTTGATTCATTGTCCGAGTCAATTTGGCTGTAGTGAGAGGCAGAGAACGTCTGGGGCTCCAAAGGTCGACCTTCCAGCGTCAGTGCCACATTTTGCCCACCTAAACGACAGTGGTGCTATTTGAGGGTGAAATGTGCACGGAATTGTGGGGGGAAGGAAGTGGCCTCAGTTATTCATGGCCTCATTCGTGTCGCCCTTTTTGGCCGTAAATCATGAGAACAGGTGTTTGCCACTCACAGGATATCATGCGAACCACTTCCAAGTGGTTGGCACTGGTCACCGGCATCCCGTTCACTTTGACGATGCGGTCGCCTTCCCGAACTCCCGCCCGGAACGCGGCTCCGTCCGGCTTCACCGTATGCACATAGACGGGATTGTCGCCGGTCACTGTCAACCCGTATCCGTCTTCGTGCTTCGTCACCACCACGCATCGTCTGATGAGCTGACTGTCGTGGCCGCCCGACGGCACAGGCACCGGAGCGTACTGCGTCACCAGCGTCGGCTCGTTGGTGCGTTTGCCGACGACGAAACTCCGCGGAACTTCATAGTCGCCGGAAGACGAGGCCACCGTGGGGATGAGTGGGACACCTTCGCGCAGACTCATCAAGAACGGAGCCGGACTGGAGGAGCTCCGAGGCTGTCAGCAGGCGTTGAACGCAGAGCTCACTTTCAGAACGGCATATAGTCGAGTGGTGTCGATGGTGTTGCAGATAGCGTGTGTGTCAGTGGTGCGCGAACTCAGCAGACGAAAAGCTGATAAATTCGGACATGAAACAAGACGCAAGCAATTACAGAGGCAATAGCCGCGATTCTTTTCGCGGGAAGTAGACCGATCAATTGTAAACCACGACGTCCAAGATGGGCCAGCACCCTCCTCGATTTAACCCCTCCCAAAATCTCACATTTCAACTACATTAAATCATACACATGTCAAACACGCTCTAATGTCGTGAAAAGTTGATGGCATTACACTCGCAGACGAGTCCATTCTCCTGCAAAACGAACGCCGCCGGGTGATTAGTGAGCTGCCGAGACACGCATCTCGTAAATCGCGCGCGCGCGCGGAACTTACAGAAAGGGCATCGGGCAGACTTTATTGAATTTGTCCTTCCTAATTCAAAGACCAAACCAACGTCAGTAGTCATCCACACTTTTGCACGCGTGCCATCTTTCCCAGCGCTAATACTCGTGGGATCGTAAATATAGCGACGACCTCCACGAGGTCGTAGTTTTAATCTCAAATCTCCAATTAGCATTCGCATAAAATGAGTGTTTTCCTGCTCGGAAACAGATGAAAGCTTAAGGAACAAACGGCCATCCGCGCATGGGAACAGTGCGCGTTGGCACGCGCAGACCGCTCCAAAACAGTTTTGGCCGGGACAAACGAGCGCTGGTTTATGGGCAGCTTCCGTTGCGCGAGCAACACGGGAGAGAATCGCACAGTGCGCGGACGAAAGGGGAGAGACGGGAGGAGAGCACGCAAAGGTAGACGGCGGCGCTTGATTGCGGCACTGTAGGGGAGAGAACGGAAGCGTGAAGTAATAGCATAACCGAAGAGGAGACACATGCGCGTGCAGCGTGCATCTTTTTGCCCGTATGACACTTCCAAGGTCTTATGCGAGTTGCGCGAACGCACCGAACTGGTCAGCGGTGGAGTGCGCGACCGCACTGGCAAGGTGGGCATCGTCATTTCCCTCTAATCCGTTACACCGGCATGACGGACTCGGACTAGTTGGGCGTTGTTTGTAACACGTCGAGCGACCGCTGCACGTACGAGATGAAGCCCTTTGGAGCGAACGGTTTGGCATGAAGACCTAAACACTCGCGAGCCGTCCAATTAAGAACAAATCCTCCTTGCGACGTGTTGTCGTCACTCGAACGCCAAACGAAGACAGCTTGCCGAAATCCAGTGTCGCCAATTGAATGATTTAGCGTCTCGGTTCAAAGCGCTCTTAACAGCCATTTTGTTGATGCGTTCGCCGAGCTGCAAAGGAAATGTTTGCCGCAAGGCTGTCGCTCGGTTGAATAGGATTTCCGGAAGGAGCACGAACACAAATCAACATCGGGTTTCCGTAAACTCTGCTCTGAACACGCAGAAGCGGACTGGAAGCCGTTCTGCCTCCAGCGGCACGCGGTTCCCGGAAAACGATACAATCGGCCATGCATCGTGGAACTCTCGAGTACGGTCCACGATGGACGACGTCGAAGACTTCTTCACGCTTCACATGAACCCATTCACCGCTAATTTCATTATGCTTCATACCACCGCACAGACTGAGACAGAGAAATAGACGTTCCTCGCGTGACTATACAGGAGCATCATGAAAATAGGTTGAACATAAGTGGGGCGGACTTGTCAAAACGTACGGTTCAGTCCGCATGATTTTTGTAAATGACGCATCGGTTTGGTTCGGGAGTAGTTCCCTTAGCGCACTAAATTGATTCGTGCCAGGGGAACTGCGCATTAGGCAGCATTTCAGCACAAAAAATCACATTGTTTACGATCCTCGAAAAACTGTGCTTAAGGGTGGACAACAAATTGTTCTTTTTTTGAAGATAGGTTGTGTGGATATATAGGAAGCATAAATCCAGCACATGCCCTTGTATCGAAAAAAATGGAGGCCATAGGAAAACAGATGAGCTTAACGTATGTAAATGAGAATAAATGTCTTTCAGAACAATACTGTCGACACCCTTTTAATGCTCTCCTGTTTGAAAGAAAGTGTCAAAAGTCCCTTTTGGAAGCAGAACCACATGGAACTGATCCACATGGGATACATTGCTTATTGCAAACTCTGTTTTGGTCATATTTCTCAGTCTCACAAAAAATGAGAATTGAGTCGATGAGTCTCTTTGAAGAGGTTTGTTTGTCGCCCAGCTGTGCGTTCTCAAAACAATTGACAAATGCTTCTTCGGCAGACATGTTTCGAAGGCCATTACGGAGGACGTCCTTAAAAACTTTAGCCCACGTCTTATGTGTTTGCGCCAGGTTGAACATAAATTTTTATCGGTCCCGTATGTTAACATATTTTATCGCCGGTGATCTCTGGACATAACGTCCGCTACCCATCAAGGGGGTCACCTCTTCGTCGCCCGAGTCCAACGAACGCTTTTTCGGCGCGTGGTTGGCTATGGGATGCCATGAGCTCAAAAGATTAAGAACGCAAAACAAAGGCACTCAAGAAGGACCACCAAAGAAGGGATCCAGTCCACCGCCAAGAAAACTCAACGACTCCCTTCATTTCCTGTTCAGCATGTAGCTTTAGCGTTCAGGGCAATTTGGAAGAAAACTGCTCAGACCCCCTAATGAGAAGACAAGCTGACTGGCTGCTGACTCAGTGTTTTGCATCCTGGAGGAAAAACAGTGCTGTTGCACTCCATGTGCCCTTTCACTGTATTTACTTTTCCACGGGCCAGTCGCTGCCAGACGATGTTTTTACCGACACTTTCCTTCACAGCGACCCTTTATTTTATGTCTCTCAACACCTTCCCACACGTGCGCTCCATTCCCTTTGTGCCTTATACGCAACGTCCAATGGATCGAAGTGGATCGAGCGAGCTTACCCAATGTGTTTGTTCTTATGCGCATCGAAATTGATGTCTTTCAAGTGCCGTTCTACGTGTGCAATTGCCATCACCCGTCGAGTGATGGCCGGTGCAGTCCTCAATGGAAGAAAACGTGGCTGCGGCACAGCTTTGGCCGAGGCAGCTAGGGTCGCGCGAGCGGGACTCTTCGCGAATCGGCAGCGTTCAGCCAGCACCCGCTCTCAGGGACAACACAGAGAAGCCGCGTCGTTCGCCAAACTCGATTCGCATTTTCTGGCGATTGTTTTCGTCCTTCTTTTCGTACTGACCCCTTTATCTCCGTTTTCACGCTGTGCATATTCCAGGGGCATTCTTTCGTCGTCTAAATGGTTTTGTGCGCTGAAAAGCGCAAGCAGACAGCCGGCATTCGATCACTGCAAAAATTGGTCATTGACACAGCGGTTCGAGTGTATTTTGTCCCGAGCACGGCTGTCACATGTGAGTTTACTGGCGACCTCTGCCTGATAACCACTGTAAAGAGATCGTAGCAGATCAAAATGCACTTTGCCGGGTGTCACATGGCCCGAGGAAATATTTATCGAGTTCTGTCCTTATGCATGCAAATGAAACATAATGAGGGACCACTATTTCGACGAGCATATGTGTTTTGCACGTTTAGCTATGCGGGGAAGAGTCCCTAGAAGCAGTGAATCCCATATTTTGTTTTTGTCCGTCGCCTTGGACAGTGTAAAACATCCCGTCGTCCGCGTGTCCTACTCCAGATACTGGTTATTTTTAACGTGTTACCTAATATTTCGTCGAGAACTGCAGCACGGCCGGTTGTAATATTGTGGCAACAGGAGAGTTCACGTGAATTAGTCATGCTGTTCTTATCGCAGCATTTTTGGCCGATTAATTAATCGAGGCAAGGAACGGGTCGAACGAAGTGGCGTCGCAAGAAGTAAAGCGTTGTTTTCCAAAACAGCGATAGCGCAGTCTGCGGGTGATGGATCCGACAAGAATCGGCGCCCCACCATGTGATATGTTATGAAACGTTCCTTAAAACGTATCCCTTCTTTTCAGTTTGTTATGTCCGCTAGAGTGCTGCACTGCGGAATGCCAGGGGCAAAGGACGGTCGCCAGAAAAACAGTTGCCTCCCGATGACTCCGGATGCATCGCACTGACCAGTGACGTCGCCCGCGCCTTGATCGCTGTTCGTGCCGCTTGTCGGGTCAATGTGTGTCCCACCGAATCATTTTTCTACTCCTCGGCAATTCGGATTGTTTGGCACGTCTTGCGTGCTCTTCACCTCGTCTCCTCCATGCCTTTGTTGGGATGTTATCTGAGTGCGTCTTGTCGAAACAACATCATTCATACGGTGCCCGGGTCACTTATCAGATTTACTCGATGTCCCAAGCCGTGTTTGTTCTCGGAAGGAAGAGCTTTCAGTGCTACTTAGGCATACAAACTCATTTTTATGACACTCTAGAGGTGTTTACCCAATGTAACTATGATGCACCTACACAACGCTCCCTTTCTCAGAGCACTCTCTTCTTTCGCTCTCCTATTGTTTCAATATACCACTCATGCATAACATCTTACAGTCAGTAAGACCTCTACTAGTTCATGTGAAAATATTCCATAGGTGTTCAGAGTTGTTCAATGACGTATTTATGTCCACAAAATGAAGACTCCGCAGATAACACCATGAGTTAAAAGCAAACTATTAGCAACCATCTTATTCTGGTATTTACAGATAAACAATCCAAAAAGACATCTAAAGAACTGCAAAATGACCTAGGAAAACTATGGCAGTGCGTATCCCTGTAGGTGGCTAAAGATTATCAAATCATGGTGCTCGAGCGAGCTAGAATAATAGCATTAAAGTTGCTGGGAAAAAGTATGGATTAGATAGGAGCGTGTTCTGTGCAGCTGTGCAAGTAATTTATCTGCGTTCCCTTCGCATTCCCACTCTCTACGCTTTTCGATAGATTCGAAAGCAAAGTGAATATGTCAGTTAGTTGCAAAGTGTATTTGTTTTAGAGGCCAGCGAATGCTTCAGCTTCTGCGACGACGTGACGTTCCATAGCGGACCGGTCTGCGTGATTGTTCCTTTCATGCTTAAAGAACTGACGACGCGAATCAAAAGATCACATGCTTGCGACTTATTTTTTATCGATGATTCAGAGCTATGTGATCTCTGGCAGACGTGCGTTTTGTAGTTTGAGCTCCGGCCGTTCTTGTACTCTGGTCGTTTTCGCCCCTTTTGCCGTGTGTTATTTTAAGAGTGTAATTCGCAGTACCCACATTTGCCCTGCTGCGCCGCTGGCGTCTTGCTGAGAACGGGCGTTCACAAAGACGGCCTTGTTTTCCAAATTGATCTTCCGTTCCTGATACGTGCTCCTGATCATAGATCCATCGAGCAGTAGACGTTCCGTTTCCTTGAAATCGTCTAGGGGGCCGGTAGGAGGTCTGTATGGGACGAGACCACCGGAGTCTCGGAAAGAAACTGAAACGAACCTAAAATTACGTATAGTTCTTCCAGCTATAAATTTCGTGTTGGGACCAAAACGTTGGTCTTTGGATTTTACTCCCAGCAGTAAATAGAGCATTTTTGTACTCGTCCCTGGTCTATCTTTGTCAACAAGATCCAGGTATAAAAGCATTTCCGCGCGATGCTCTTGTTGGGAATCAACAGAGGTGAAGCGTGGATTTGGCGTGTACATTTATCAGTGCAGTAGATATATCCATTTCAGGAAAAAACGTCATGGTTGTCCTTTCAAAGGAAGAGCTTCTGCGCGCTGAGAAAGAGACTCTGTGGTCACCGCAACTGGAAAAAGATGCTTGTGGAGTCGGGTTCGTCACCTCCATTGAGGGTATACCCTCGCACAAAATCATGGAGGAAGGACGAACTATGCTGGAGAGGATGGCTCACAGGGGCGCTTGCGCTTGCGACAACGACTCTGGCGACGGTGCAGGCGTTCTCGCTGCCATTCCTGACGCCTTCTACCGGTCCGAACTTGTGAAGTAAGGCCATAACCGAAACAATAGGTGCACATCATACGTTCAGAGAGGATAAAGTGGACCTTCCTCCTTTCGGACAGTACGCCACCGGCATTCTCTTCTTGGATAATGAAACGTACAAACAAGCGAAAGAAGCATTCTGTGATCTTGCGAAGGCTTGCGGTCTTCGCGTTCTTGGATGGCGAAAGCTGCAGACATGCTCGGACAGCATTGGATCGGAAGCACGGAAGACAGAGCCGTGCATGCGACAGGTATTTGTAGGCGCTGACCATGCCGATGACAAGGAGCGTTTCGAAAGAGATGTTTACATGCTCAGGAAACAAACCGTCGTGCAAATGGCAAAACAAAGCGTTGACTGTTACGTATGCTCCTTGTCGACAACCACCATCATCTACAAGGTTTGGAATGACCACAGACTGGGCTCACGCCACAAGTTTAGGGCCAGTTTACACCTAATCAGTTGTACCGCTACTACAACGACCTGACAAATCCTGACTTCAAATCTCACATTGCCCTTGTGCACAGTCGTTTTTCGACGAACACCTTTCCCAGCTGGAGCCGAGCTCAGCCCAACAGGTATACTGTAGCTATTACTGCTTGGCTACTTGTAACTTTAGGATGGTTGCTCACAATGGTGAAATCAACACCCTTAGAGGGAACATCAACTTCATGCGAGCTCGCGAAGGAGTCATGAAATCAACGAAGTACGGCAACAACCTACCGAAACTGTATCCTGTTGTGGAGGACGGCTTGACTGACTCTGGCTGTTTCGACAACGTCCTTGAGTTTCTGGTCAAAGCCGGAGGAAGAACTCTCCCGGAAGCAGCTATCACAATGGTCCCAGAGGCGTGGGAAAAAGACGATGTTAGTGAACGCTTTGAAACACAACAACGCTGGACCGTTTTAGGAAATGAGTCCGGAAAAACGCTCTTTCTACCGATGGGCGTCTATGTGTATGGAGCCATGGGATGGACCTGCTCTTCTGGCCTTCTCCGACGGTCGTTACGTAGGCGCGATCCTCGATCGAAACGGCCTACGCCCGGCGCGTTACTACCTTACCGAGGACAACCACCTGTACCTTTCCAGTGAAGTGGGAGTCGTCGATCTCCCGGTGGAGTCTGTTGTTCGAAAGGTACGGTTTACTCTAAGCCCTAAGGAGAAAGGCCATCGATTCTTTACGGCCACTGGTCATGAAGCTGGATGGGATGCCAGGATATCAAATCGTTTGTATTGTCTAGTAGGACCACTACAAGATAAGATTGATCGTTTTTATAAGTAGCATGTGGAAGAGTGAATTTTGTGGGTTTGTCATAGCCGTTAGCACTATTTCTCGGGGACGTTTTCGTGTAATCATGCATGTGAGGACCGACAATTACTGAAGCGTGACACGTGCGCCATTGCAAAAAACTTGTGGAGTAATGGAGTAATCCAGGCGATTTTGCGCGGGCGTTTCTTTATGCATCACTGACGGCGTTACACGAATTACATCCGTGGTCTGCGTTTCCGCACATTTAACGCCTAGGTCCATATAGTCAATAAGTAGCTGGTCGACTTCGATTTATCCCTTACGACGTCGACACCACGAGAAGTGCTTGAGGCCGATGGACACATGTAAAGGTTTTCACAATCTCACAAATTTATCGGTTCGGAAAATGAAATCCAACAGACAATGCCATTATATTTCTTCGCTACTGTAGAAAGCGCTCTTTCCGTCCAGTTGTCCGAAGCCGCCAGACTCCTCGCTGGATCGCTTTCCGAAGCGCATTGTCCCGAGTGAAGCGCGCTTTCCGAAGCGCATGGTTCCCAGAGGGTCTCGTTTTTTGCCAAAACGCATCGTTCCTAGAGGGTCGCGCTTGCCGAACCGCATGGTGCCCAGAGGAACGCGCTTGCCAAAACGCATCGTTCCCAGCGGATCACGCTTTCCGAAACGCATGGTGCCCAGGGTAGCTCGTTTTCCAAATCGCATGGTTCCCAATGGATCGCGTTTGCCAAACCGCATTGTTCCTAGAGGTGATCGAATGGTGCGCTGCTTGTTGACGCCTTCGATTTGGGGCCACTCGTCAACGACGGACAGAAGGTAGCGGACATCGTCGTTGTCCTCTTCCTCCAGATCGTTTACAGCAGCTGGCTTGGCAGAAGCCTCTGAGCACCTAGTCAAATGTGGCGACGGAACGTTCGTTACCTGCGGCAAGTAGTTGACAGAGAAGGAGCGTGAGAGCGAAACAGCGGACATTCATTGCTGCGCGAGCTAAAATGGCCGAACTTTTCGGCTTAACGTTCGTACGGTCGAGCGACTTTACGATTTATGCGCCAGATTAAATCCCTCCCACCTTCCATTAAGGAAATACCAAGACGGCTAACATTAAAATTTTACTGTTTGCCAAATAACGCATTGGTCGATACTCTACAAAAAGCAACACTTTATTAGATTGTGTGCATGTGCCACCGTAACGAACAGTCATGAGATGCGACTAGTGGTGCTGGAACTTTGAATTCAGAGGCGGATAACCTGACAGCCGGTGTGGGATGTTGACGTTCAGAACTATTCGTTTGCCAAAGCGGATTGGTTCCCGTTGTCCACGTTTGCCGAAGCGAATGGGCTCGGTGCGGAATCGCTTAACTTGTAGCTCGTACCGAGCGGATGCTGGAAGCTCATAGTCCGCTTTTTCCTCATAACAGCAGCCAAACTAAAGTCAACGGTAGGCCGCACGGCTTGGAGGTAGCACTCACTTGCAACAAGTTAAGCAGCAGGATGAAGACGAGCCAACAGTTGAATGTGGACAAAGTCATGCGAGACTGACTCGAGGCGAATGAGGAACGGGCAGCCATTCGCGAATGTACAAAATGTGGAATGATGAGCTAGTGGCACCAGATAGATACACAACCCGCTAATTAACACCTTTAAGTGGTGTTGGATGTCACATGTGAGGACGTTTACGGACCTGGGGAACATATTTGACTCCACAAATGAAATTCGATCTTTCATTTATGCACAATGATGCACACTCCCTCAGTAGTGCATTTATAAAAACATTTATATCCAATTTTCTCTATAAGGTTATATCATTAGAAAAGCTCCTAAATATGCCTTAAACTGTGCTAAGACAACTCTTTAGACGTAAGGTTCTCATTGGCATATATTTAGGACCGACTTCGTCCGGGTCGCATGCTGTTGGTGGACACCGAGGAGAAGAAGATCGAACAAGACGAATATTTGAAGTTGCGCATCGCCAACCAGCGTCCTCACAAAAAACTTACACACAACCGCGTCTACTTGGATCAAATGAGGAAAGATGATGTCGTAAGTAGAGCTGTTATAGGCGTTGAAGTCTAGATTCGTGGGTTTCTTTTCAGCTTTCATTCGGTGCTCTTACCCCAGAACATCTAATCCGCAAAGAGCTCGGCGCTCGCGGTATGAACAGCCACGACGCGATGCTCCATCTGGACTCAGACCGACGCCTCTCCTTGTTCTCATACACACCAGACAGCTTCAGTCTTCTGCTCATTCCGATGATTCGAGACAAGTGCGTGGCACTGCCAAGGGTGCATAAAAAGTAGAACACTTTCAGAAAGGAAGCATTGGGATCGATGGGTAACGATGCGGCTCTCGCTTGTCTGTCCGACTACAGTCCACTTCTCTTCTCCTACTTCCAGCAGCTCTTTGCACAGGTACCTTGTTCTTTCCATCCCACCTGATGTCATGAGTTGAGGTCACAAACCCTCCAATCGACCCTTTCCGCGAGCAGATTGTCATGTCTCTACGCTGTCCCATCGGGCCAGAATCAAACATTCTGGAACCTACTGTAGAACTTGAAGGACGCCTCATTGTCGATCAACCGGTGTTGTCCCTCGTTGACATGGAAGTTCTCAAGAGAACCCAGTACAAAGGATGGCGTACCATGGTGATCAACACTGTCTACCCGGCTCGGCATGCCAGCCGCGGTCTGCTACCGGCCTTGGACAGGATCTGCAGTGAAGCTTGTGCCGCTGCGCTCGACGGATTCCAAATTATCGTTTTGTCCGACCGCGCCGTCTCCAAAGACCTTGTCCCCGTCAGCTCACTCCTTGCGCTTGGTGCTGTTCATCAATGCCTCATCAAGCAACGACTCCGCATGAAGGTAACCTCCTGTAATGAATCGGCGCTGATGCAATCTTTAGGTTGCACTGGTGGTCGAATCAGGAGAGGTGAAGTTCGTTCATGACTTCTGCGTCCTGCTCGGTTTCGGAGCCGACGCCGTGTGTCCCTACTTAGTCTTTGAGTCCTGCTATCGCCTACGCAATATGGGATTGATCGAAAACGAGTTAACAGACGAAATGGTACGTATTAAAAAAAGCGCTCTGCATCTTCTCTATTTGTTGCTTTTAGATTTTCCAAGGCTACCGTGCTGGCATAGAGCGAGGCATCTTCAAAGTCATGGCAAAAATGGGAATTAGCACCTTGCACAGCTACAAGGTCCATAATTCCCGTTACCTTAAATTGACGTTTGAATTTAGGGAGCTCAAATCTTCGAGGTGGTTGGTCTAGCCAAGGAAGTAGTCGAGCGGTGCTTCACGAACACGGTTTCTCGTCTTGGTGGAGCCACGTTTGACATCCTTGCTGTTGAAGCAATGAGACGTCATCGAATGGCATACCCGGTTGCTCAGAATAGCGATGAATACCTATTCGGCGATTCAAAGGTGTTGGTATCCACCGGAGTGTACCATTGGCGCGATGGTGGCGAAAAGCATATCAATGAACCGGTCAACGTCGCTAAACTTCAAGAAGCAGCTCGGCTGAACGACAAGAAAAGCTACCAGGAATTCTCCCAGGCATCGAACATGGCTCAGCGAATGTGTACTCTTCGAGGACAGCTGGAGATTAAAACAAATTCCAAGCTGCAGATCTCGTTGGAAGAGGTAGAGCCTGCCGCAGAAATTGTCAAACGATTTGTTACAGGTATGTTGTACTGAGTTTCTGACATCATAAAGCCCTTCAGGAGCAATGTCGTTTGGAAGTATCTCGCATGAAGCGCACACAACTCTGGCTATAGCGATGAATCGGATTGGCGCGAAATCAAATACTGGAGAAGGTGGTGAACGCCCTGATCGTTACCAGCCCGGACAGGATCCTGAAAACAACATCCGGTCGGCCATCAAGCAGGTTGCCTCTGCACGTTTTGGCGTCACAAGTTCCTACTTGGCCAACGCAGATGAGCTGCAGATCAAGATGGCTCAAGGTGCAAAACCAGGAGAAGGTGGTGAGCTTCCTGGACACAAAGTGTCGAAAGATATTGCGTCTGCTCGCAAATCAACACCCGGCGTGGGTCTGATTTCTCCTCCTCCTCACCACGACATTTACAGCATCGAAGATCTTGCTCAGGTATATATCGCCAGACCATCAGACCTCATTTACCCAATTACAGCTTATCTACGACTTAAAGTGCGCCAACCCTCTGGCCCGCGTAAGTGTGAAACTCGTCTCGGAGGCCGGTGTAGGAATCGTGGCGGCTGGAGTGGCTAAGGGCAATGCAGACCATGTTACCATTTCTGGTCACGATGGTGGTACTGGTGCATCCAGCTGGACAGGAATCAAGCACGCTGGCCTTCCTTGGGAATTGGGTGTAGCCGAAACTCACCAAGTTCTCACGATGAACAATTTGCGGTCGCGAGTCGTGGTGCAGGCTGATGGGCAGATCCGGACTGGAAGAGATGTAATGATTGCGGCCCTTCTTGGCGCCGACGAATTCGGCATGTCGACTGCGCCGCTTATCGTGTTGGGTTGCACAATGATGCGCAAATGCCACCTTAACACTTGTCCAGTCGGCATTGCAACTCAGGTAAGTCAAATCAGTGACATCAACCTAAACCACGTTACTCTTGCTTAGGATCCCGAACTTCGAGCAAAGTTCGCTGGGAAGCCGGAGCATGTGGTCAACTACATGTTCATGATTGCGGAAGAAGTCCGCTACTTCCTTGCGAAACTTGGTCTTCGCAAGTTGTCCGAAGCCGTAGGACGTGTCGACTTCCTATATGCCAACCCTAATCCTATTAACAAGAAAGCCACCATGCTGCAGTTCGGCTCCATTTTGCGTAATGCGTCCCATCTATATCCGAACGTTGACATTCGAGGAGGAATTGTGAAGCAAAACCACAGCATCAACGAACTGGAAGTTGAGATCTTGCAAGACATTAAGAACCTACTTGAGGAGAACGAGGAGCATCTGAAAATCGGCAATAAAGACATTTGCAACACTCATCGCGCTTTTGGTGCTCGGATCAGCTACGAAGTAAGCTCGTTTTCTAGCTTCGACTTTGATGAGATTCTTTAGATCTCGAAGAGATACGGTGAAGAAGGTCTGCCGGCCCACAAGTCCCTCGAAATTTCCCTAAAGGGACATGCCGGACAGAGCTTTTGTGCCTTCTTGGCACGCGGACTCACCGTACGTTTAGAAGGAGATGCCAATGACTACGTTGGAAAATGCCTATCAGGCGGCAAGATAGTTGTCTATCCACCGCGCTCTTCCAAATTTGCATCCGAAGAGAACACTGTTATTGGCAACGTAGCTCTCTACGGTGCAACATCGGGTACTGTCCATGCTGCTTAAGTTGGTTTAAAAACTTGTTTCAGGAACTGCCTTCTTCCGCGGAATTGGTGGAGAGCGGTTCGCTGTTCGAAACTCCGGAGCCATCGCTGTAATCGAAGGAGTTGGAGATCACGGCTGTGAGTACATGACCGGGGGCCGTGTCATTGTCCTTGGGACCATCGGAAGGAACTTCGCGGCTGCTATGTCCGGCGGTCTCGCATTTGTTTACAACAATGATAAGTAAGCTCATGGCTTCCTCTACTCACGTTCAGGTGCTTCACTTCAGAGAGAACGACCTTGTCCCACTTATCAATCCAGCTACCATTGATCTGGACGAACCGACCGCAGACGACGTGACATGGATCAAGGATATGATCACGGAGTTCGTGAAGGAGACCGGATCCATTGTCGGACAGAAAGCTTTGAACTGTTGGAAAGATGATGGCTCGGACTTCATCAAGATCTTCCCCAAAGACTACAAACGTGTGTTAAAGGAGATGGAGAAAGAGGAAGAGGAGGCTAATGAGAAAGCGAGATTGGACAACAGCCTCAAGGTATCGTATTCACTTGGTCTTAGCGACTTTTTGGCTTTTGTGGTGTGACCGGTAGCATGTGATGTATGTTTAGGCGCCAGTGCCGGGATCAAGACAGCGAGCGTCGTCAATGGACATGCAGATTTCGGTGGTGCCGTCTATTATTAGAAGGAAACTGTTGCACAGTAGAAAGAATCCTGTAATTCGCTTTGCTTTTTCGCCGTTAAATATTGAACGAATACTGAATTCAGGTTGTCACTAAGCAGCGCCGAAGGAAGTTCTCCAAGAGTCTGCGTCCGGTGGATTACGTTGGTTTCGAACTGCAAGAAGACATTCAAGAAGCTGCAGTGGAGCGAGAGGAGGAGATCTTAGACCAGAGCGACAATGGTTCTTCTGACGATTCTGGTTCGAAAGAGAGATACAATGCATACTATTTTTGAGTTTTAGACATCAGCACTGATTCTACCACAGAGGTCAAGCCATTTGTCGACATCGAGAACATCGTTCAACCCAAACTCCCCGAGGAACCTTTGGACAAAACACGGTCTCTCTCCCGCATCTTTGTCTCCTGATTTACCTGCAGCGTTTCAGAGGATTCGTGAAATATCGCCGTCAGAAAATTGTCTACCGTCCAGCTGAGCAGCGGCTTAAGGACTGGGATGAAGTTACCGACTACCATGCAGTTCGGTCCAATATTCGAGAACAAGCAGCCCGATGCATGGACTGCGGCATTCCTTTCTGCCAAGGAAACACGGGATGTCCCCTAGGAAACATAATTCCCAAGTTCAACGACTATGTTTTCAAGAAGAATTGGCGACAAGCTCTTGAGCAGCTGCTGCAGACGAACAACTTCCCCGAATTTACAGGGAGAGTGTGTCCTGCTCCGTGCGAGGTATTTAAATGTTTCCCTTTTCCAAAAACAAGCAAAAAAGCTCGGACAGTGTGGACCACCTAAACAACTTGCATAATTCCAGGGTGCATGCTGTTTGGGGATTGGCTCTCCTGCCGTCACCATTAAAGGAATCGAGTGTGCCATCATCGACTATGCATTCTTACAAAACTGGATTCGCCCTCAGAAACCTGCTGCACGCACTGGAAAACGCGTTGCCATCATTGGAAGTGGCCCTGCCGGCCTCGCTGCTGCCGCTCAGCTTAATAAGGTCGGACACGCTGTTGTTGTCTACGAGCGCAAGAACCGTGTCGGAGGACTCCTTCGATACGGTATTCCCACCATGAAGTTAGACAAATACGTTGTTGACCGCCGTGTGTCTCTCATGGAGGAGGAAGGAATCAAGTTCTTGACTGGCACAGAAATTGGAAAGCATGTAAATGCCGACTTCCTGCTGAAGGTATGAAAGAGCACTGACAAGGAAGTCCACTGTTCTTCTAGGACAATGATGCCATCGTCGTATGCACGGGTTCAACGACTCCTCGCGATCTGCAAGTGGAGAACCGCGATGCACGAGGAATCTGCTTTGCCATGGAATTCCTGGAAAAAAGCCAACGTAGACGAGCTGGAGACGACATCCCATGGGAAGGCCTTGACCCTGCAGGGAAACGAGTAATTATTCTTGGCGGCGGTGATACAGCTACTGACTGTATAGGCACCTGTAACCGTTTGGTAAGGAATACAGAAAGTTTGACCAACACCTGATACAACTGCTTAAGGGCGCCAAGTCCGTTCGCGCATTCGAAATTCTTCCTCAACCCCCCGAGAGCCGCAGGCCCGAAAATCCGTGGCCTCAGTGGCCTTTGATCTTCCGTATCGACTATGGTCATGAAGAAGCTCGTTTCAAGGATGGAAAAGACCCAAGAACTTATTCCATTTCTACCAAACGATTCATCGCTAGCGAAGCACCCAATGGCGTCAAATTTCTTACCAGCCTTTCCATTGTGGAGGTTGAGTGGGAGAAGGATGAGAAGGGTGCATGGAAGTTGATCGAACTTGAAGGAACGGAAACTACCGTTGACTGCGACTTGTGCATCCTGGCCATGGGCTTCATCGGACCGGAAAAGGTAATTTTTGCTGTCGTTCAGATGGTAGACTCCAGTTTAGCCAGTACTCGAACAGCTGAAGCTGAAGGCGGACCCTCGCTCCAACATTTTTACGGAGAATGGCCGATACGACACCAGTCTTGCCAAGGTGTTCGCCGCTGGAGACTGTCGCCGCGGTCAGTCTCTGGTTGTGTGGGCCATTCACGAAGGAAGACAAGCTGCGCGTCAGGTCGACTTGTTCCTTATGGGCAAGACTACACTGGCCGGCCCTGGTGGAATTGTCATGACTCCTGTGATGAACTAAATTATAGTACGTAATATTAATTAACGCTTGTATGTTAGACGTACTTAGGCCTAAGTAATTCGTAATGAGAATTTGTAACAGCTGTTTTGTTTGAGCTACTTAAGTTGTTATTGCATAATGTCTCATAATTATATTTATATTTGGCTATTTCCTTGTAGTTTACTAATAAATAAGTACGCAGATTCGAATATGAAAAAAATGGTTTCGCGCACTCATTGCTAACGTGAGATAAGCAGCAACATTAGGAAAAGACATGGGAGTGGTAAATTGTTTGTGTTCCTGTGAGGGTCACATGAGGGTAACACAGGAACACAAACAATTTACCACAGGGTCGTCGAAATATTGATGTGAAGGTAGTTAAATAAAGGTGCCCATTAGGGAAAGACTAGCTTGCCAAATAGTTGACAAAAAACACCCCCTACATCTGCATCCCACAATCGGCCCCTTTGTCAAAGCCACGCATTGCATGCGTCTTACTGTATGACGCTAAAATCTGTCATTATCTAACGCCGAAATCGGACTTATATAAGATTCATGCACCAGGGGTATGCCGCGGTGATTCTGTGACTTCTGTTCTCTTTCGAAAATCCACATCCACACTGAACAGCTCAAATGGTTAGGTACAATAAAATGTCCCGAACCATCCCGAATGAAATGGAAGAGACAAACGCCGTGTTTCCAGACAACCATCAATCTGCTCAAGCAATCGAACCCGACTCGAGCCTCAGCTCGGGTTTCGGAACTGAGCTGGCTTCACTGCATTAAAGTCCTTAACAAAACAGTTAGGTCAACATCCACGTGTTGCAGAACTATTTGAACGCTCTGTACATTGTGCTATACGTACGCACTCTTCATTTTGCCCTCATTTTTTTCTCGTTGAGCGATGTGTCATGGTAAAATTCTTCTTGGAGCGATCTTTAGCATTGGAGAGCAAAATATTATTTTCAGCCGCTAATTTTTCCACATACTTTTATAGTTCAGTCCATTTTTCCCTTCATACGGCATTGCCCTCTCGAGAAAAGCACTCTGGAGTGTCACTGAAAACACTTAAAAGTAAAAGTCAGAAGGGGAGAGAATTAGCACAAATCTGCCACTTGTTTTTAAATCTTCTTTAGAAGATTTATAGAAGTCGAAATCGTGCTCTACATTCTTGACCACACTTCATCATCACCGATAACTTTACCACGACGCTCGTAAAGTGTTGCTCACCTCCGCCCAGCGAAACGTCAGCCGTGATATGATCCCTAATTGATTAGAAGCGAATAAAATAAAGTGCTAAAATTTTATGACTTTCTGACGGTCCATCCCTGCATTGCGGCCCAGTGCGAGTAGTTCTCCATGGCGATGTCTCTTCTCTTCGTCCTTGCCTTCGGTAAGTTTATTAATCATCCAATGAATTTCACGCTACTTTGCAACATCCAGTGGCCTCCGTCGCCGCCCAACAGCCATGCTCGCAGCAGCTCCAAAACGCTCAAAACAGCTTCAACGACGCTCTGAAGATTTCTGGTAGTTCTCCAAGCATTGAAAGTCGTGCAAATGAGATTTTAGCCAACCTCAACTGGCTCACCGTTGATCAGCTTCGCACTGCCGTCGAGCAGAAGTTTGCGGACAATGGCCCCTTTGGACTGCGCGAAGTTTGTGGAGCGTTCAGAGCGTACCGAGTTAGCTTCTCCGACATCTCCCGGTGCGTCCGTGTCGTGGAACTCCTCCGTGATGCAAACGGATACGCCACCGGAGTCACTCGTCAACAGGCGTACGACTACTTCTCGTTCATGAGCCAACTCGACTACACTTGCGGCGGTGGATACGAGATTTTCACCAACCAAGACAGCTGCATGACACAGCAGTTCGTCAACCAAACCACGGCCCTGAAGAAGTGTCGGGACACATTCTTCCAGCAGTGGTCTATTGACCCCAAGGACACCTGCGGGTTTGCTTAGTTTTGGCCTGATTCCACTTAGCAAATCGTTTAGATACGCTTTTGATGCGATGGTTTGCTACCAATCGGCTTTTGCCGCTTGTGGCGACGCCGCCGAATTCTTCGGCTGCGAGTACGAGCGCGTCGGAATCCAGGTCCATTTCCCTCAATGCACGGACAACTTCTGCATCGGTATGTTCATTGCTTGTATAGCCTGTTGGTGACATTCGAATCGCTTCAGTGAACCACAAGTTCGAATGAATAGTTCTCGCAAGGAAGAATCCGAAGATTCCGTGTTAATTGTATTCGTTTTGTGTAGTGTTCTCTTTATGATAAATAAATCAATGTAATCAGTGGCGACTTCTGCATTTCACTCGCAGTCCACCGGGTTCGAAACATTGTGGAATCGATGGGCAAGAAATTGAGTATTTTAAAAAAACGATAGTCTGGTCCGTGCAAAAGAAAGATAAATCTCCGCGCTTTGTGGGGCTGTAAATGTACTGAATGTATGAGGAATGCCCGGCTACTCAATAATGTTTATTTCCTCCGGAAACGATGAGCAACAGTAGCACATTGTTTGATGACGACATTGATGATGCTACTAGCAGTGTGATGTTGTTAGCCTCCGGGCGTCTCCCACTTCCCGAGCTGCATGGAATTTTATGACTATCTGAAAGCCATTAAATACCGTTATGTGATATGCTATCGGTAATCGATCAGCGCCGGTATGATTTGCCTGTAATCTCGCACCCATAAACTAGATCCATAAAATTCGTGTTCGATAAACTGTTTCTGAAGAGAGTGCCTCTTTCTGCCGTACGACTGCTTGCAGACGGAGCTACCCTTACCTGGTGTTCAGTGCCTGCAAAATGTGGATTCCTATTGCGATCTTCCTTGTTTTACTCTCCACTAGCAAGTGCTATTCCAGAGATGTGGGCCACATATTTCATAATTTAGATGGAGTCACCGCGGACTGCAACTTTGACACTTGCTATACCGGAATGAAGAAATCCCTCAAGTTAGAGGTAGAGCAGCCTTGGAGCCACCCCGAACTATTCCGCCCGGAAATCGAGATGTATTACAAAACGTCCGAAACCCTCGACGGAGTGCGCAAAGTTTGCCAGTAGGGAAATGTTCTTTAGAACTGCCCCCACGTTTATGATATTCAGAGCCTTCCGTGCGTTCCGTACGTGCATGGGTGACGAGTACCGCAGTTGCATGACTCCCGCCAAGGTTTCTGGACTAGGTGTGACGCCAAAAGCGGCCTACGAATTCGTGTCCGTTTTCTCGCAACTCCACTACGTGTGCGGAGCTGGCCTCAACGGTACATTCCCTTCTCTCCGTGCCCTTTGCCTACGCAAATATTGTAGTTTTCGTCAACGGTGCGGTGTGCATGAAGAACACCTGGAGTCATTCCGACCGCGACTTGGACGAGGCGCTCATTAAATTCAACACGAAGGCAGAAAATGATCCCTCAAACGTCTGCACGTAAGTCAATACACTGCACGTGCTAACGCGTTCACCTTGTTGACAGGTACGGTAACGAGCTCGTAAACAGGTTCAGCACTACCTTCTGGATGCAATGCATGAATTCGAAGGTCTACCCCCGTGACGTCGAATTCTGGGGCTGTGAGTACGCGCGCATCTACGTCTTCAACCGGTACCCCCAGTGCGCCATCCGTTGCTCCAGTAAGTGATCAGGAGACTGTGCATGTACTAAAGGAAAATTCAGTTCCAAGCTCCGGAGGGATCATCGGTTGACCAGTTCGTTGGAATCTTGATTGTTTAACCGTGCCAAAGGCTTTAAATAGCCGTTAGTATAATAAATCTTTTCCCATAGCGGTTGGCTTAGATTTCATCTGTACATGACGTCATGTTTTTTCGTGCGGAAGCATTAGGGTGCGTCTTGACGGTATCCAATTAAGCAATTTGCAAAATCCACTTCCCCGAAAATCCCCAAGATCTCATCAACGTTGCGCCCCTCTGCAAATGAACCGACACCGCATCAAATGATGCTCTATGCGCAACACGACCCTCGGTGGCCTGGCCGTTTAGGAACGAAATGTCGCCGTGCACATCCATAATGCATCGGCAACTCGGAAAGTTGCGATCATGGTAAAGCAGCGTGCGAACATGTCAATTTGAGTAGCACTGGAAAAGGAGATATGTTTGCTATATGAAGCCGTACGAAACATGAGCTATTCTGCGCTGACATGCAACAGCTTGCATGTCATTAGGCAGATTTTAAGCCCTCCGCACTTTGTACTTGCCCACTCGAATAACTTCGTCACCGATATGGAGCCGGAAGAATGTGATGACAGGAAGGAACTGCGATTGTGGAGCAATTTGAAAAAAATTTAGGGGAAAAAGGGTAATCACGAAGAGATTATATCGTAAGCCAGCAATTTAATTGCTTTTTCACAGAACAAGTGATGTCACCTCCCAGCAAAGTTATGCTTATCTACCATTCATTCTCATGTCCCAGTCCCATTAATTATCTCAAATCGTCAAAACACCGCCGCTTTTCTCGGTCGGCCATCAATAGGCACAGCCCACACGCAATTCGCCATATACTGTACCAGCGGCCATCTCAGAACATCTCATTATTTTAACACAAGTGCAGTATATGGCCGACGTGTACTTTAAGTTGTCTAGACCGCGAGGTTACCACGCCGACAATCTCAAAAAGGCAACAGCCCTCTAATGTGGGCAATAATAGAAGACTGAGAAGGCGCAAGTAGTCCCACACTTTTGCGAATGGACATAATTGCTTCCCACACACACCTTCATTAGGAACTCCGTGTCTTGAGCTGCAACCCAGTCGATCGCTGAGGCTAACCACATCCTCCCACGACATGAGTGCTACTCATTATCGATAAGGTCCAGATTCGGTGCTTTCGACTAAGTAATGTACGTGGATGTGAGGGGGATCCGCGTGCCCTGCATGGGTAACGCACAGACGAGTGGGAGGAATCCCTAGTGGGGAAATCGTCTTTGTTGCTCTCAACGCGTTGTTACTCAGAACTTCTTAAAACGTCATGCTGCCTTCACTTAAGTGATATTTTGGTAAAAAATAGCCCTTTACCAGGAATCCACCACCATAGCAGCCCGTTGCTGCCGCTGTCCGAACTTTCGCAATGTTGCCCGCAGAATGCGCGTAGACCCGTGCAAGGCTACGTTAATCCATTCTTTGGAAAGTAACCCCATTCTCGCTGCTCTATGCTATTTTTAGAGCGGTTAGTAATACGTAAGAAGTGGCTAGTTCTCGCGTTGTCCTTTCCGTGGTGTGAATTAGCAAATGAGCGCCGTAGCACTAATCTGGAAAACGGTCATAAGCGCATCATTAAGGCTGCGGAACCGAAAAAGGGCGGAGTCCAGTGCGGGTAATGGGGTACCTCCTACTGATGATTAAATAGGGGATAAACCAGAGCCATATCGTATGTTTTGGTGTCCGGACATGCCTAGACCCGGATGTCCTCCTCCGTCGGTCATGTATCCCGCCTCTGCACTGAGAGGCCCTATTGTTCACGCCTATTGCCGGGCCGAGAAACCCAGATCAGTGCAGTGTCAGTTGCCTTACCAAAGAGGGTTCTCTGCTTTTAGTCCCTTCTGTCTGGCCCTGACTCCTGGCCAGTGCCCAACACATCTTTAATCAGACGTTGATTTCTCGGGGGTGTTAATTGTTGGTGTTGTTGAATGAAACAAGAGCGAAATTCAACGCCAATTTAAAGGGTGGATTTGTTGAATCAGTGGCGCTACGGGTGTAAACGGCCGCTTGCGTGTCTCAGTAGCAATCTCAAAGCATTGCGTGAGGGGCATATTTTCGGAAGAATTCACGTCACCCCTCTTTAAATATAAATATATATGGGTATAGTTTCCAGATAAGCCAGAATTAATTAACTCCACCCTGTTGCGCTTTTGCACGAAAAGTAGGCGATGATGTTTTGCGCTTGATAGTAGATATAAGCATACTGTCCTCTCCCCTCAAAGCTCGCAAGATTCCCTCGAGTCCTTTATTTCTCATGTGGATTACATGACGAATACTATAAAAATTCAGAGCACAGTCCACATTTAATCGAAAGGTTAAGGGCGTATACCCTTGAATTTGTCATGTCCCCGAAGTCGTCATAAACCGCCTACCCATGGGATTTTCAGTGTTTACTCCCAGTTAGCTCTTTTCCAAGGAGCACCTCATTAACCCTCTCTCGAAAGTTGACAATGGAGGATAAACGTTATCCGCTACGGCGTCTGGGCCCTTACTCTGTAGTGCTGTTTTCCGCTCTCCGTCGTCCGGTCGCCCCAACGGCGTCGTGGTTCCCAGATACGTTAAAGTGATCGGAACAAATCCTTTCAGATGATGAGGAGGTCATGCTTGCCTCTCTTAACGTTACTGCTCAACCTGTTCATTTCCATTGTTCACTGCAGATACGTTCTACGAGAATTCAACGTGAGTTTGCCCAACGATCGTCCGGTGTTGACGCAACGGCTTTAGGATGACATCTTCATAAACTCGCTAGTACCCGGGACCTACAGACCCTACGGTGGAAAGCGATTCCTCTCAATCCTTGAGCCACGACGAGTCATTCGCCAGGGTAACTGGACACGCACTAAGAGAGCCCCTCAAACAAAGCCATTTCAGATTACACCCCGACACCCTGTCGATGGAAGTTGTGTGCAAGTTTCATTAGACGTTAGAAGAAACGTAATATTCCGCGGCATCACATCTCTCGTCGCATTTGTTGGAACCGATCATGTTGTATGCGTATGATCAATAAACCATTTGAAAAATCTGCTTTAACAAGATAAAGGCATAACAGTGGTTGAAGTATCGCAGTTCAAGTTAATAAATTACGGGGGCCACCTTAACAATAACGAATCCTTAGTATTTTCCAAATAGGTTGTCTTGAAAACAGTCGATTCCTGCGGTTGTTCTACGACTGAATGTGCCTCACGTAGGCACTCAGTGAAGCTCGTTGCAGCTCACTAGCCGCCGGTAAGGCATATACTACGTCACCGTTGGAGGAGACTACTGTAGATATTATCTCCGCGACATCTGTGGGCTGAAATTAACTGAAGTAGAAGAAGTTCAAAAAAAAACACTGCGCATTGCCTTCAAGTAAGTCACTTTGAAGTGCTGTTTCACCGATGAAGTAGGGAACAAGAAGAATTCTCCTCTACTTGAGGTGGCTGCTAGGAACGTTTCATAATGATCGCACTGCGTTGACCTTAGTCGAATGACGGCCGTTCGCCTTATGCGGGAACCTTCAAATCCTGCCAGTTTGCACTTGAATCTGGCTGGCTTCAGCGACGGTAGTGTGTAGGATCGCATTTGCTCTTCGGTAGAAATTACTACGCGATTGACCACAGAGTCCTTAAAAAGCATTTTAAGCCCTCTAATATTCCCGAAAAAAGATACCTCGCCTCCAAAACTGTGATAAAAGTGGCACGTGTCTATGCCCACTACGGGAGCACCATGTTTGAGTTTCAGCTCCTTCATCAAAGAACTCTGCACTTCTCCGCGTTCATTCAGCGTTATGCTGAACATGTAAACAATTCCACCGTAGGTCCCAATCCAAAGCGAGTCGCAGTGCTCATTCGATGAAGTTACGCAAGCCTTGTGAAAACGTGCAATTCTCACGAGAGAAGCTGGAATCACTTTCACTTCTGGAATGGAATCATGCGATAAAATATGCGTAGCAATGACATGCATACCCCGGGATGTGGCAGCTTCTGCCCTACCAGCAATTTTACGTTCAACTGGTCTGAAGTCATCGTTTTGTGCGTCGTTCTGTTGAGTAGCTGTCGCCTCATTCTTAAAGAACAGTCATGGGTAAATACAATGTGTATGGCAAACTTACAGGTGCCTTCTTCTTTCTACGGAAGGACTTTCTTATGGACTTCTTCATGCTTTTGAACCTAGACATCGTGGAGACATCAGTCACTGCGGTTTGTTCTAAAGGATGACGTTTGCGTCCCTGTCCACTTGCAAGTAGAGCCTACCCATTTCGGTCGTCAAACACCTTTTGTATAGCATTTGGCAGGAAGACGCGTTCAGAATAGCGAATCCGTGCTCGTTGCCTACTGCTACAATACCCTTCCCAGCGACTTGGGCGAAGGCAATCGCAGTTGTTGGCAATGCTGGTTCCATTTGGATTAAAAGGCTGAAGGCGGTGTGATGTTTACTTTCAGTTTATATTAAAGATGCTTGCCTCATTGTACTGCTGTCGGCGTCAATAGCTACCGGTTGGTAACCTTTGCGATAGACAAAAGCAGAAGTACGAGGTGGTAGTGTGCTTATCTTCTTTTGCGGTTTCTTTTCACCGTCATCAAACAGGTTTACTACTTTCCTGTGAACTTTCGAGTGAATCTGACATAAAGCTTATTATATAAAATTTAGCTTTGTAAGGGCTCTTACTTGTAGTTCCGAAAATAAGCGGTAAACCATAACCTGACCCGCCTGACCGGCAACAGCAACGTCTCCGGAACTGGGATCAAAAGAAATTGCAGAAATTGCGATTTGTTGATCATCGCAAAACATGTCATAAAATCCCGTCTTTCTGAATGGTGGCCAATCGCTGGATTCCATGAAATCAACATCAGAGGTAGACGCGTCCGATGTGATACCACCATCGCTAGCGTCACAGCTGTTTGCAAGAGCTCCTTCATCTCCTTGACATCCTTCAAAAAGTGTGCAACAGTTGATGGAAATTAGTCTCCGTAGACTCTTTTGGTGTCCTGTCCATATATTGACATTACCATCCTCGTGTCTGGAATGAGTGAGTTGTTGAAAGTGACATAGCGTCCACAGTACCCTGTAAGATAGATATGTTTTTGGATGTTGGGCTGACAGTGCTTCGCTCTTGAATCTTCGTAATGCAAGGGCCAATTTCTGGCTGATACGTTTCCCGAGGATTTAACTCCGTACTCGTCGAGTTGTTTCCAGATATGGTCAGGTACGTCGTCGACTACATTGAGACATGTAACCGGTGAGTAGTGTAGGGGAAAAAGATACGGTAAGACGAATGGTCTCCATTTTGAGTCTAGGAGATCGATTGCTACAAATTCTTCTTTGCATAGAACAACTAGCGTTGTTGGAATCATTTCTGAAACTGCCCATGGAACACGTCGAACCTGTTAATTGCGGAACCTGCGTTACGAAGTACAAGGAAGTCAATGACGGCACTTCCGAAATCAAGAACTACATTGCGCTCTGCACTCATTAGCGACACAGTGAACCGATCCCCATAGGAAGCGTTCGGCATTCCACCTGAGAAGATCGCGATTTCGCTCGATAGTCTAAACCTTTAAATAATTGTGTGTTAATAGGAATAACCTACGGAGAATCTGTAAGGACGATCAGCTTTTCAATTGAAGTACAAGGGTAAGGGCCAAAAGGCATCCGTGACTCAATAGGCTTTGCGTTTTTTATGTTGCGCTTTTCGAAAGATCCGTCCTTGTACGCGCAGTACACAAAGTCTTTGTTGATACACACATTCTGAAACAAAGAACGCACGTATGTGAATGGGTTTACGGTAGATTTTTACGTACGGAGAGGTTCTGTGAAGTCTGAGTCGCAAAAATCACATTTTCCTGATGCACGTCGTAGAAGACAATGACTGATGAGTTAAAGACCAGAGAAAGTTTGCGTGGGTCCAGCTTGTCCACGAGTATTTCTGTTATCGACCTGTCCTCATCTCTGAGAAGGTTGATGCTGAAGTGTCCTTTTAAGAACGGTCATGTTTTGCAAACCAACTTTTTGAGGGGAGTGTTCTCAAATGTCACATATTCTTCGAGCTGCAGTGTTTCGGGCAACAGGGCGAAAACATTTCCCGTCACAGTGCCTAAAGTAGACTCTATAAGTAGGTCGATAGGAGTATTTTTAGAAACCCAGCAACAGCTTCGTGTTTCCATCTATGCACATCATCTCAAAACACGTTATTTTCTTCAAACAGTTGTGTATAGGAGCATCCGTGCGCTTAAGCTGATGTCCGCAAATTTGGAACTTGTAGAAGAAGTGGTCGCCACTCGATTCATTCGACACGGCAATGAGCTCAGCTCTCCCGGGGACGAAGTAGATATGAGTAATAGATTTCGCTTCGGGGACAATATCTGACACCTCGAAGTTTTCGTTTCCGTATCTGTCGTTAACTAGTGTGGATGTGCGTAACGAGAACACTTACATCTTGACTTCGCCGTTAGCAGTACCTATCGCCAGCAAACCGAGTTCTTCATCCAGGGCCATGCACGAGACTTCTCTTGGAAATCCATGTTTCCCGCTCTACTGGACGTTGTGCAAAACGAATCACTGTCAGCTCACCTTGGAATAGTTCACAAACTCTTCGATATTTTCAGTCCTTAACTGATGCGGCGAAATGTGTGACCGCAAGAATCGAAGCATGTTTCGTGATGGAAACAAATGCCGCTGGAGTGTGAAGTCCTCGGAAAACGGGTAGGACGCTCCGCCGCTCAACTGAAAAGGGCCTCTAAGAGGTATGAAGGAGGACTGTTTCAGCGAAAAAGGAAGCTGATCGGCGATCTCATAGAGCAGCTGACGACTGACTCACACGGTACAACCAAACGCGCGCGCACCGCAGTGACCGACGAACATCTAGTTATAGTGAGTCACCCCCCATGTGTCGTGTTTCCCTCCATGCCACACTGCACGCGACCCTACCTCTCAATCTGTGTCGAAAGGTTTTCTCTTCGTTCTGTTTTTCCGAATTTCTTTCCCGTAGTGTTCATGACGCACAAATTGCTGTGTAACAGGCATCTCGCCGAAGTGCGAGAAATCGGTGAAATCAGTCGGCGGATGTATCACACACCCAAGCGCCGAGTATTTCGGGAACGCACGTACGATATTTACGGCTATCCCTGTTTTAAAATTGTTTACTTCGTTGCAAGAGTCGTTGAACTTTTCCTACGTACAGTTCAAGAGGTATTCTCAACCCCCTCGCTCGTCTGTCCTTCTGTCCTCACGCGGCTGCTTCTCAACGGCAAGACGAGTACGACGGCGCTGTCTTTTGTCCGATGAGGTCTGTTGACTTGTCTTGAGGAGAACCGGTTGAATGCTGTGCCGCTAAATTGCTGCCGTCCAGCGTTCTCGAGAGTGTTCAATTCGTTTTTTCCCACATAGTTGATGCGCAGATACCCAAAAGTGCGTCGCGAACTTCTCCGTGGTTCGTTCTCACAGACCGTTCCCGTCAGTCATCAACTGGGTGTCTTTCTATATGGGATGACGAAGACTGAGATGCGTCATCGTTTCACGCGCTTCATGCAATTATTACAATTTCATCATATGCATGACCTTAACCAGTATTGTCGTATGCGCACGTGTTATATCTGCTGCGTTTTGTTCTTTGACCACTTTCGCCATCGCCTTGCTTGCGCTTCTTTCTCCTTTCACACTACTCTGCATGCCTGCTATCCGCTCATTAAACAAAACGCGTACTAGTGGTGTGATGTCGGTGGCGTCGTTTTTCCGAACGATTGTTGCGTCGTTATGATGAGATCAGATCGCTGACGAGCTTTCATTTCGGCACACGCTCAGCCGGCCATGAACTCAAGGGACCGAAGAAGACTTCTTTTGTTGTAAAGCCGCAGCCGAGATTCTTGCCATTGTCGCCCGCCTCTTTGAAGTGTTGTACTTCGTGTCGTCAGATGGCAACCTTCTCTGTTGCCACGCCACCTTAACCGCAAGCATTCTTGACTATATTCCTTTTTACCTGTATGCTGCCTTTTCATTCGATTCAACGACTACGATATATCGCTTTGCTTGTTTGTGATAATACGTTTTATCCTATCATTATAATGTTTGCGCGACGCGTTTTTTGCTAGAAACTAACTTCCGTTTTAGGGTAAAGTGACAGATGTCTGATTCCCGGAGAATAGACCAGATTCTAGCGGCGCAAAAGCGCCCTATATATTTGGCGATCTTGGCTGGATTCTTCAACATATTCTTTTTTATATGTGATATATTCACATTCCTTCCTCATCACATTTTCGCGAATCCGGAGAAGAAGCTGGAATTGTCTGGACGTGATAAGGTATTGCTTTTAAGTTGTTGTGAAAAATTATTAGTCAACTTGTTGCAGGCTCGACCTATTGATGGCAACAATTCGTCTCCATGGCGTCATGTGGACACAATCGGCGGTGAGCTGAAGAAAAGCATATACCCTGACTGCTTTACACTAGGATCTTTGTGGAACCACGCTTGCAAGTGAGCATTAGCATGTGTTTAAGTACTATGTTCATTTTTTCAGGAGTTTTGCGGACAATGATTGTATGGGAACCCGGAAAATCGAGCATGTATTCAAGGAAACGCAAGTTGACGGCCGTACATTCGAAAAGGTACGTTTATTGGCTAAGATTTTATGCTAAACGTTTATATTGTAGTATCTGCTTGCACCGAAGTACACGTGGAAGTCGTATACTGAAATTGATCAGACGATTTCTCAAGTTTGCACTGGCCTCAAGCGAATGGATCTAAAGAAAGGCGATAGTGTCGTTATTTTCGCCGAAACACGCGAAGAGTGGCTAGTGTGTGCCATTGCTTGTTTTAAATATGGATGCCCGATTGTAACTGTATATGCCACTCTTGGTGAAGAAGCTGTTGCTTATGCAATCAAGGAGAGCAAGGCCAAACTCATCTTCACATCAGCCGCCTTAGTTCCCAAGGTGGCCAAAGCCATCGCTGACTGTCAAACCGTTAGCACCGTTGTGTATTTCTCGAATCCGGATCCGGCTGAACAGCATGACCTTGATGCCCGTCATTCCACTTCTGATCGCCGTTACATTTCGTATCAAGATCTGTGTAATTATTCCGACGAAAACGGTAGCGAATTATGCGCACAATTAAATATTTATTCGGTATGTATTGCAGATGAACAGTTCGTGGACCGTGCAAATCCTGACGACCTGGCGGTTATTATGTATACCAGTGGTACTACCGGGAACCCTAAGGGTGTGATGCTCTCTCATGCAAATATTATGGCCGCACTTGCTGGGCAGAGTGCAGTTATTCCAGTAACGTAAGTGTTAGGATTTTGCTGTACATGAATATGAGTTCTATGTATTTAGGACATCGGATACAGTGATCGGTTATCTACCTCTGGCGCATATCCTTGAAGTATGTGCGGAACTTGTGTGCCTCGCGAAAGGGTGCCGCATTGGCTATTCATCGCCACACACATTGCACAATCGTGCGGCAAAGGTTGCTAAGAAGGCTCAAGGTGATTGTGCTGTTCTGAAGCCCACACTCATGGCCTGTGTTCCCGTAAGTCTCGTGTGGCTTTTTGTGTTTACTGTTTAATTGACATCATTTAGGCCATCATGGACAAAATTTTCAAGGCTGTCACCGATGAAGTGAATCAGAAACCGGCTGTGTTCCGTGAGCTATTCCGCATTTGTTACGAACGAAAGCGCGCTCGCTATGAGGACGGATATGAAAGTCTTTTGGTTAATAAGTATGCTGATTTCATTCACATAAGTTTCCTACATTTTTCCTTTAGGATTTTCAAGCCTATTCGCAGAATGCTTGGTGGAAAATTGCGCTGTGTACTGTCCGGTGGAGCGCCTCTTAACGCCGAAACTCAGCGTTTTATGAATATCTGTTTCTGCTGCCCGGTTGTGCAAGGTTACGGTCTTACGGAAACTTGTGGTGGCGGCACTCTCGCCGATACGCATGATTTGAGCACTGGTAGTGTCGGTCCTCCACTTCGGTGCTGTGAGATTATGCTACGAGAGTGGGAGGAAGGTAGGCTACTTGTTTCATTTTCAGCAGTAAATATGTAGAATTTTAGCTGGATACTCTCCCAAAAATGAGATTCCTCAGGGCGAGATTCTGATTTCCGGTGGAAATGTTGGCATTGGTTATTACAATAACCCGGAGAAGACTGCCGAAGATTTCATCACTATTGATGGTCGACGCTACTTTGCCACGGGTGATATTGGAGAATTCCGTGCTGACGGCTCCCTTAAAATCATAGGTGAGGATAATAAATGTATGCAAATCACGACATATGCTTATAGATCGGAAGAAGGACCTGCTGAAATTGGCTCATGGAGAGTACATCTCTCTTGCCCGTGTTGAGACGGAATTGTTAACGCATTCCAGCGTTGACAACATTTGCGTGTATGGCAGTTCGGAAAAGGACCACCTCGTCGCTTTAATTGTCCCCAATCAAAAAAATACCGAAGCACTTGCTCAGAAGGTAGATGATGTGTTTTCCATTTGTCATAAAATTGTTCTTATAGCTCGGAATTACGTCTTCGTGGGAGAGCATCTGCGAAAATACGACTGTTGTTAAGGCTGTTCTGGCAGATCTTCAGAAATTCGCTAAAGGTTTGTGCTTGCACTTGTTTCTAATATAGACAGGTGCATTTTAAGGAAAACTTCTAACAGTGGAGATTCCGAAAGCCGTCTTCCTTTGCCACGATCCTTGGACCCCTGCTTCTGGATTGTTAACCGAGGCCTTGAAATTGAAGAGGAAGAATATAGAAAAGGCGTTCAAACGGGAACTTGACGCCTTGTATAATTAATGTTACCATTTGATACGTGTATGTTGTTTCTTGTATAACCTGAACTAATGTTGCTCGATTTCCCACGTTTTGTCCTCTACTTCATTTACCTACTATTGTGCATAATAATAGCAGAGATGTTACATGCAATGAGGGGTTTGTGTTTCTTTACGATTGAGGCCAGAGCGACCTAAACTAGAGGGGGCTTTGTGACTACAGCGCCCGTAATAGCTACCGCATTCTCAGCCGGTCAGACTTTAAATAAAAGTGACGACTGCTTAATTCAGACTTGCCGGTTTTACAAAAAGAGATTAAAGTAATGAGACATTAATGGATCGTTTGCCTAACTAGAAAATTTGCAGCCGTGTGCGCCCTCAGCCGGCCTTTATTTTTTGAGAGGAATTAGTTGAAGGTTTGCGGGTTCAGTTATGACTTGGTAGGTCGATTTTTACGATCGGGCTCTTATTCGATCACATGGCTTCAGCTGAAACAAATGCACTTGTAAAGAGCGATTGACTTGTGCTGGTCGATAATCCATTGATTCGGTCTTTGGTGCGCGCCCCACCATGGTGTTTCAGTCTCCTCCTCAACGCATCGACATTGTCGTTCGAGTATCTATGTGATCGTGAACTGCCGCGCTGGCACACAAGTGAGGCTTTCGCGCGAACTGTGGGACGACGAAATTCTCTCGAATTTCCCAGTTCCTTTGGCGTTCCTCTGCGCCGAACGTTATTTCTGTTGTGCGACCATTCTCCTCTTCCATGTCCGTTCATACATTTGTAATTCCAAGGTTTAAATTTTCGTTGCCAGATAAGGCACAATGGAAATACTCTTTTATGAGTTAGTTTACATTTAAAAGCGCTCACATGTCTGGGTTGAAACAGCATAGAAGCAGTTGTCTCCGGACCTCATGCTCAGAACAGCGCTGTTTTGAACACTTCATCTTAGATCGTGAACGCTTTCTGAGAAGAACAACTGCTGTCAGTCACCCTGCACTGTGAGCGAACACCGCATGACGAACTGGGAGACCAGTAACGATACCCTTTCATCGAAGCTTTCTTTGTCGGTCTTCGTATGTTGGGAAGACAATGTTTGTACTCTATACTTACCGTCCGATTCGATTAATAGTCGTTGGTTATCATTGCCAGTGGACAACTGCTTAACCATCCTGCTCGTGACGGGACTCCTCAGCATATCAGATCTATCTGTCAAGCTATCCTCGCCTCCCCACATCGTTCACCGTATCAGCTGCGTTTGGCTCACTTCTGTGCACTTTGGTTGATCGTGTTCGAACAGAAACTGGAATAGGAAGACAACGGTTGTCCGCAAAAGTTGCGCGGAGAGGTCGTTGCGCTTTAAGGTCGTCGGAATTGGCCAGGTTTCGTGCCGACCTACCGGCGAATTGCGAGTAGTCTGTGTGACTGTGTGAGATCTGTCTGTCACTTCGCTTTTCTTTCAGATTTTCGTGAGACTTTTCAACTCGGTGATGCCCACATGGGAAACGTTGCTGATCGAGGTAAGCTTCGTTTCGCGAGCGAATATCGATTTGTTTAGAAATGATGTTCGAGTCAAGTAGCTCGACTGAATTGATCGGCAATGAAAGCAGTGATAGCGCAGGTCATGTAACTTGGAATCAGACACATCTGAAGTTTCACCCCGTTCATGGATGCAACATAATACTCCAAAGAGACGGCGTCATAGCGAGGAGAAACGAATCGTTTTGCCACGGACTTGCCTTCAGCAATCGGTAAATGCCTGTCCACGGAGTTTAAGCCACGGGAGCTGCTTCAGACCAATCGCGGTTGACGAAGTAGTTTGCATTCGCTTTGCAGAAGTCGGGCAGTCGTGGTCTGGATTTCTTCGTTTTGGAGTCACGAACATTGATCCCACATCATACAGAGAAGGAGAGCTTCCGAAGTGAGTGAATCGTGCCCTCTTAAAACTGACCGCTCTTGCAGATTCGCATGCCCCGACTTGACGACGAAAGTTGGATACTGGGCGAAGGCCCTTCCAGAGAGATACTCGCAACAGGGCGCGCTTCTTCATTTCTATGTAAATAATCTTGGAGAACTACATTATGGCATCAATGGCGTTGTTAAAGGAGTCTTCATTCAAAACATTAACGTCAATCTGCCCGTTTGGGTGATTGTAGACATTTACGGGAACTGCAAATCTTTGGAATTTGTCGGTAATTCTCTCGAGCTCTTTTGTGCAAAGATAAGCAAAATCTTTCAGATGTCACCGAAGTCCAATTCCGCAATCGTCGGAGGAATAACGACACAAGGAACGACTCGATTGTGCCCATCTTGCCTGACTCGTCCTCTGAACCCACGTTACCCAGTTCTATTCCTATTTCTAGTCCCACTTCGCCCTTGTCATTTCTGAGAACTCCTTGCGTTCCACCGCCACATTCACTCTATTACCCAGGTAGACATTGAAGCATCCTATCAATATGACACGGAACTTCAGGTGCACAACTCAGCCGTGCTGCGTTTCACTCGACTCATGGTCGAAATGTGAGGGTCAACGCGGCTGGGACGGTAGCCACAAGGCGCGAAGCCGAGTATTCAAACGGATATGTCTTCGTCTCTGTGCCAATGAAGACGGACGAGAGTATCTTACTGAAGGTATGCTAGGATGGCACCGATGAAGACGAACTTGATCGTACTTAGATTCTCGACGTTGAGCATGCGTACTCCGGGAGCATAGCCTTCGGACTGACTTCATGCGATCCTGCGCGCATCTCATTCAACGAGTTCCCCGACGACAGTGACGATCTACTCGAGAGACCCGAGTACTGGGTGGGGATAAAGGATGTGTCCGCTGGTCCTAAGATCGGGGATGAGCTGAAGTTTTGTATCAATAGTGCAGGTTGGTGTCAGAGCATCAATATTCATTAGCTGTCGCATTTCCTTATTAGGACATGTGCTTTTCTCAAAGAACGGATCAACCGAACGAGTTATTATTCATGTGGACACGTCCGTACCTCTTTGGATGTACTTTGACCTCTACGGATCTACAAGAGAAGTCCGATTGATGGGTAACGACATTCATTTCACTATTTTTAATTAATCACCACTAAAATTGGATATTTCAACATATGTAACTATTTGTAGGGTCATTTATGCGCAACGAGAGTGTACCCAATGTCACCGCCTTGCCACTGACGGCTATTCCGAATTTGCGAATCGCTCTGCCTGACCTGTCTCGTCGTGTTGATCGACGCATGCCTACATCCGTGACGACCAGTGGACAACTCCGAGTCGACCTTCCCCCGAGTGCTGTGTATTCGCGCTCAAATTCGGAGCGCCCTCCAGACTCCGCGAGGCGTTCTGGGTACCGCGTGGCCCTTCCGAACAATAACAGTGTTCCCAGTCGCATGGCCGACATCGCTGGGCCCTCATCTTCATCGGTGTCGCGCGAACCCTCTATTGACTATAGGGATAGGGACTACAGAGACCGACCGCGTTTCCATTCCACCGTGGATCCACCGCTCTTGAGCTCGCTTTTGGGAACGGACATGTTCCCATCGCTCTCGCTACCTCTGCCCAGACCACCCGCTCCTAGCACTTCCACTTCCACTCCCTCGTCGACCACGCGGTTAAACCACCCATTGTCGTTTGACCCACCCATGCCTCCCGCCCCACCAACTGGAGTAAGTGCGGTAGAAGGCAGCACCTCTGTAACGACGCCTGACTCCGACGGAACGGCGGGCGAAGCTCAGAGCGACTGCATTATCTGCATGAGCAACCAGGTGAACACTGTCATCTACCGCTGCGGCCATATGTGTCTTTGCTTCTCATGTGCTCAAACTGTCCTCTCTCGCTCGCGGAAGTGTCCCATGTGTCGGTCCGATATCACGGACATCATTCGCTGTTTCAAAAACTGAAGCAACAAAGCCTTTCACTTCTGGAAATCTCGTTGTTTGAGTACGACCATTTCTGCGTTAAGTGCCATTACAAGCCTTGTATGTACTGCTCACACGCCAACTCAATTTGTCCACCACTGTGCATTGTGAACGCCACCTTGAAGTGTATATTACTGTCAACATAATATGGTATGATCTTGAAAACCGGTATGTGCTAAATTGATGTGGTTAATGCATAATCAAATCAAATAAAACGGAACTGAGACAAGGGTCCACTTATTGCACGTTATGGCCTTTCACTTCGCTGCTCTCTGACAGTGAGTTACAGTTAGATCTCGGCCAACCCTTCTAATCAAAGTTGGTTGTCCCGGCTCTTTGAAATAATTGAACGATAAAATGCTAATTTGACAATAAAGGGGCATGTGGAGGACTAGAACGCTGGAGTTAGTTTCTTCGTGGAGCGACCTGAAACCAAGCTATTATTCTTATCAGAATCTGTCGCAGTTTACCATTTCGTAATTTGTGTTCATTCGCAACGCTTCTCGGACACGGAGGTTTTCAATGGTCTCATTCATGTTAATGATGATCTCCGTAAACGAAGGCCGGTCCTCCCTTGCTTCTTCCCAGCAGGGGAGCATGATCTGTCGATAGCTTAAGAGACGCCGCTGTCAATTATCATTTTGGCATATCTTACATTTGAGTAGGGCAATATTCGGGCTGTTCCAAACGCAGACCCTCCTGTAGCTTCTGCCTTAGTTCACTTATACTCTCTCCTTCCCAAGGAACCCAGCCACGCGTTGTCACTTCCCACATCAGGTTTCCAAAGGCCCACACGTCGGATTTGAAGGAGAACTGAACTGCTGAGGTGCATTTTGATACGACTTTCTAACTTACGCGTCCTTCCATTAAAACTTCTAGAGAAAGCAAGTTGATGGCCAACTCACGCCTGGTCATCATTTCGTACGAATCATCGCTTGTATTTGGAAGACGTGAAAGTCCGAAATTCGCCAGGCGAACATTTAGGTTTTCATCAAGCCTTAATGATCACTTTGTTCTTAATTTTTACCCTTTGCCACCCACAAGCAATTACGAGCTGCCAATTCGCGGTGGATGTAATTTCTAGCATGCAGATACTCCATTCCTTCCGCTGCTTGCAGACAAAAGTTGAGCAGTTGCTTGAGCGTTATTATCTAGAGTCTCGGAATCATGAGAGTTCACCGACCAGTGCCTACCCTGTTTTGGTCTTTCAAGTAACGATGCAAATCGCCATTTCTCATATACTTGGTCACCAACAACGGCTGTCTGTAGTCAGCCGTATCGTAGTGCACGCCGACGAATTGCAGTATTCGTGGATGATCCAGGTGTGACATAACCTCGGCATCACGCAGAAAATCTTCAACGCAACAAACCCGGTCCTGATGAAGTATCTTGCAGGCGACTAGCATTTTTTTCCCCGTTGGACAGCGTGTATTGTCCTTTGTAAACAGTTCCGTAGTATCCTGAAATTGGGAAGAAGGTGTGCTGAACAAAGTGCGGATCAAGGTGTTACCTTGTCCAATGTCTTCGTTGAATATAACCAGGTTGTTCATGTTGATCTTGTGCCTCGTGTGGAAATCATTGAAGAGGTGGCCGTACGAAAACTGCGAGATGTGCATGTTGTACTCGTTTACTCCTGTTCCTACTGAACTGTTCACTTACACTGTATCGAGAGGATCACTTACTGTAATTCGGAGGAACTCTCGATCCTCCAGATGTAGAATGGATGGTTTTTGCGGCGTTCTTTTTCTGAAGTTTAAGTAAGCTGCGCAAGAAATCCTTTAGGTGCGTACCAGTTTGTATCTGCGGATGAGGTACACGATGAGTCCAATTAAGAGCAGCAGCACGATTAGTGCAACCACCGAGATGGTTGTAATAATCGTGCCGTACACATCCAGCGAGATTTGCATGTTGTACTCGTTTGCTCCTGTTCCTTTTTAACTGTTCATTTACACTGTAACGATTTACACTGTATGCTTCATGGAGAGTACATCTCTCTTGCCCGTGTTGAGACGGAACTGCTAACGCTTTCCAACGTTGACAACATTTGCGTTTAGGGGAGTTCGAAAAAAACAATGTAATCGTCCCCAATCAAAAAATACGATCAGAAGGTAAATTATTTGTTTTTCATTAGTCATAAACTTGTTCTTATAGCTCGAAATTACAGGGTAATCAATAAATACTGTGAAATCCACTATATCTTTTTTTATAAAACGCATAAAACAAATTGTATGCGCATAAAATTCTGTACAATACCTTATAACAATGCGCTAAAGTGACGCACCCTAGATTCAGGAAAGACTTCAAGTGTCCCCTAGGAATTTTTGAAAATATTCGTAACAGTTTTCCGCAATTTCGCTAGTTTACATATTGCCCACTTTTATGAAGAGTACAGTAAAGTTAATATGGTTATGACCTAGAGTAGGCTGTTTTCTACGATATGTTAAAACAAGGGAAAAGAGAATGTTGGGATGAAGAAAATAAGAAAAGTTTGTTGTGACCGAAAGTCGAAAACAGCGACTTTGTCTGTATGCCAGTCGCCATTTGGTACCATTTTATTCCACATGTTGTGGGCGGGAAAAAGGAAGTATGTCCATAGAGAGAGGAAATGCTAGTGAATACACCACATAAGAATGAAAACTGGAAATTTATCAGAAAATGTAGGTAAAATTGAGCGTCACAGTGTTTATTGATCACCCTGTTGCGATTAGTCATAAAATTGTTCCTATAGCTCGGAATTACGTCTTCGTGGGAGAGCATCTGCGAAAATGCGGCTGTTGTTAAGGCTGTTCTGGCAGATCTTCAGAAATTCGCTAAAGGTTTGTGCTTGCACTTGTTTCTAATATAGACATGTGCATTTTAAGGAAAACTTCTAACAGTGGAGATTCCGAAAGCCGTCTTCCTTTGCCACGATCCTTGGACCCCTGCTTCTGGATTGTTAACCGAGGCCTTGAAATTGAAGAGGAAGAATATAGAAAAGGCGTTCAAACGGGAACTTGACGCCTTGTATAATTAATGTTACCATTTTACACGTGTATGTTGTTTCGTGTATAACCTGGACTAATCTTGCTCAATGTTCCACGTTTTGTCCTCTACTTCATTTTCCTACTATTGTGCATAATAATAGCAGAGATGTTACATGCAATGAGGGGTTTGTGTTTCTTTACGATTGAGCTCTCGAACCTCTCGATTGGAGGTTCGAGAAGTCGTCAATCGAACCTGTCGACTCGTATATTCAAGATTTTTTCGCCCCATAAAATGGACAAGAGCAACACAACTGGCGCTAAACCAGCGTTTTTATATTATATTTTTATATAAAGCGTTTTCTCACGTAGTCTGTCTTTCCATCGTACCGGTCAGCAGACAGTCGCTCACCATAGGGTCTCGAGCTGTTTCTGTAGACTTTGAACCTATCTCGATTCGAAGTTCGAAAAGTCGTCGAATCAAATCGAACTTCTCGATTCGAGGTTCGAGATTTTTCAGAGATTCAACAACTGTATCCCACATAAACAACATTCAGAGTGGTACCGCCTGGGAAAGGGCTAATTGTAACAAGGACAGGAAGATGCAGAAGCTAGTAAACAACCATCGCGCGTCTGTTAATACGGTCTATGAGGATTGTCAATCATGTGGTTAGAAAACACAAGAGAGACGGATTATTTTAGGTCGACATGAATCATCGGCATTTGGCCTAATGTTGAGCTATAAATATTTATGAGGCACGTACTTACAGCAACGATATGCTCGATCGCTTCACGCAAGAATGCGGTAGAATCACCGGTAAGTAAGGCTGTGGCAAGTGGTGTTGTGCACACAAGAGAAGTAAAAAACTGGAGGTGAACCCGTGAGGAGTTTAAGTTCTGAGAGGAAATGCGTAAAACGATAAAATGCTAATTTGACAATAAAGGGGCATGTGGAGGACTAGAACGCTGGAGTTAGTTTCTTCGTGGAGCGACCTGAAACCAAGCTATTATTCTTATCAGAATCTTTCGTAGTTTACCATTTCGTAGTTTCTGTTCATGCGCGCCTCTTCTTGGACACGGAGCTCTTCAATGATGGCGTTCATATTAATGATGATCTCCGTAAACGAAGGCCGGTCGTCCTTCGCTTCTTCCCAGCAGGGGAGCATGATGTGGCGATAGCTTAAGAGACGCCGCTGTCAGTGATCATTTTAATGCATCTTACATTTGATTAGGACAGTACTCGGGCTGTTCCAAACGCCGACCCTTCTGTAACTTCTGCTTCAGTTCATCTCTACTCTCTCCTTCCCAAGGAACCCAGCCACGCGTTGTCACTTCCCACATCAGGTTTCCAAAGGCCCACACGTCGGATTTGAAGGAGAACTGAACTGCTGAGGTGCATTTTGATACGACTTTCTAACTTACGCGTCCTTCCATTAAAGCTTCTAGAGAAAGCAAGTTGATCGGCAACTCACGGCTGTTCACCATGTCGTACGAATCACTGTTTGTATTTGAAAGACGTGAAAGTCCGAAATCCGCCAGACATACATTTAGGTTTTCATCAAGCCTTAATGATCACCTTATTTTTAACTCTAATCGTTTGCCACCTACATGCAATTACGACCTGCCAAATCGCGGTGGATGTAATTTCTAGCATGCAGATACTCCATTCCTTCCGCTGCTTGCAGACAAAAGTTGAGCAGTTGCTTGAGCGTTATTACCTAAAGTCTCGGAATCATGAGAGTTCACCGACCAGTGCCTACCCTGTTTTGGTCTTTCAAGTAGCGATGCAAATCGCCATTTCTCATATACTTGGTCACCAACAGCGGCTGTCTGTGGTCAGCCGTATCGTAGTGCACGCCGACGAATTGCAGTATTCGTGGATGATTCAAGTGTGACATAACCTCGGCCTCACGCAGGAAATCTCCTACGCTGCCAACCCGGTCCTGGTTAAGAGTCTTGTAGGCGACTAGCATTTGTTCCCCAGTTGACAGTGTATATATTCCTTTGTAAACAGTTCCGTAGTGTCCTGAAATTGGGAAGAAGATGCGCTGAACAAAGTGCGGATCAAACTCTTACCTTGTCCAATGTCTTCGTTCAATTTAACCAGGTTGGTTATGTCGATCTTGTGCCTCATGTCGAAATCATTGAAGAGGTGGCCGTACGAGAACTGCGAGATGTGCATGTTGTACTCGTTGTTTATCTTGTTTGCTCCTGTTCCTACTGAACTGTTCACTTACACTGTATCGCGAGGATCACTTACTGTAATTCAAAGGAACGCTCGATCCTCCAGATGTAGAATGGATCGTTTTTGCGGCTTCCTTTTTCTGAAGTTCATGGGTAAACTTCGCAAGAAATTCTTTAGGTACGTACCAGTTTGTATCTGCGGATGAGGTACACGATGAGTCCAATTATGAGCAGCAGTACGATTATTGCAACCACGGAAATGACGGCTTTGAGCGTTGTCCTGTGGATAAAAGTCTTATCATCATTAATTTAGTTAGATAACATACGAATCCTTCTTCCTTCCGATCACTTTGGTTGTGTCCGCGTTTGTAGAAGTAACAAGTTTGAATCCTCGCGTCCTCGGAAGGTTGCCACTAAGCTCAATGGGGCATCCTTCGGACATAAGATCCGGTTTGCATACTAGTTTTCTGAATGAGGGATGAACATTAGAACCAGAAGCTCCTACAGAACTCACCCATCACGACGATCTTTAATTTCGCAGCCTTTACCGCACACTTTTATGCTGGTGTCCTTCAGCTTTTGGAAGTTGCTTCCATAGATTACGATGATACCATCCGGGTCCTAAAGCGAAAATGGCATTACATACTGATACGGTCATGGAAGAGGCGCACCGGTACGGCTTGGTCGATGCTGGGAGGACACCCGTCGAAGACGAGCTGTCCAGTGCAGGCAGAAGTCACGTTTGCGGGAACGCTGTATGCCTTGGCGTTGCTGAAGACGCACCAGGCACACTGAAGAGGATCTCCATCGTTGTGCGGAGGTAAATCTTCGCAGCTTTTGTACAGTTGCCTACAGGAGACCTCCCGAGCTTCGATCTAAAACAAGAACGGCGTTTGCATTAGGCGCTTTTATCACTGTGACATACAGTATTGTGCCGAGCATAGAACAGTTTGTTGGAAGGAACGTCTAGCACAGTTTGCAGAGCCTCCACACCATTAACGTTCCACAGACTACGGTTTGACGAAGGTATGAACTGAAATTACTTGATGAGAGGGTGGTCAACGACAAGTTACCCGATCTAGACGAGGTGCATTTTCTCGCGTCTGTGTCACCATGAACAGAGATTTACTCGGCGAATGTGTGGTTAGCGTGGCCGTTGTTAAGGGTGACTGGTTTGAGGCGACACTGAAAAGATAAGTAATGCTAGGATCCTTCTTTACTTTCATCATCAGCACCTCAATACTTGTGAGCCGGGGACCACTTCGAAGTTCTCTAGCCATCCGCGGCGATAGGTTGTGATGTTGTATTTGTGGAGGGAACATGTGTCGACGACTTCTCCGGGGTGGTTTCTCTATAAGTGCCGAGAGGCTCAACTTAAATACCAAAGAGTTCTCACCCCAAAGTAAGATTTGCACAGAGTGTAGGATCCCTTCTCGTAGTTTCTGGATGTGATTTTGCACTCACGGTAGCCAGTAGTGTCCCTTCTCTTGCAATGCTAAACAGGTTGCGGATACTTCGTTAAAGTATATTTTCTAGCTTACTCCTGTATCTTGTACGTTCTGGCAGATTGACCAAGTGTCGTCGAATTGTGTTCTGACCTTTTCCATGGTGAACTGGCAAACGGAGAACGACGACAAGGACGGAGGCGAGAATGCGACGGACAAGGTCTGGGTTGACTCTTCGAAATGTGTTGCCAATGCAGTGGTGAATTCTGCAAGCGGAAAGAGATCTCAAATCCTTCTGAGAGGGAGGAGCTTATAAATGCGAATCCGAACAGTTCCATGGTCCTACAGTGCCTTTTGGATGCTAGATTTAAGGTGCATCACGAAACCGTTCGGATTGTTTAATTTCCCGTTTCCAATGGCAAATGAGATTACCGTTAGGCTGACACCCCAAGGAGATGTCTATTCGGGACTCCAACTTGCTCGTTTGGTCTTTGTCGCACACTCTGGTCACCCGAACATTTTCTCTCTTGTCTCTGTAGCATTCTTCCACCTCCGTGGCCACTTTGCAAGTGGGCTGGTATATTCTTTCCGCACTTCCGACAAAATATACAAAGCCGTCCCAAAAGAAGCCACCGACAAGATTTTGTCTGGTGATGGTATTTCCTTCCATGTCATCTGCTCTGAAGGTTGGACGAGATGGGTTCCTGCATTGTGTCAGTGGTACGAAACTTGTAAGGTTTTGCTAAGAACTCACTGACTAGTCGCTTCATCGCTCAACCTGAACTTGACTATGTAGGCCGCATTGGAAGTGTCTACGCAGCGGACAGTCATGTATTGATCGGTGACTATGCATTCCACACTCTTCATTTTGTTCTCCTGTGCGACCACATATCCTCTGCAGTTTGGTTCTTTGTCGATATCGCATAACCTAGACAGCATCATATGTAAAACACTTAAAGTTTGCAGCTGCAATTTACCAGCAAGTAGAAGTATCACAGTAGGATAAGGTGGAGGAGTTCACGATCCTGAGATGAAGCAAGTCTTTGGACACGTCAGAACCGTTGAAGGAGCGGCTCAGCGTGATGACTCGTTTGGGTTTGGAAAGATCGACCGTTTCGCCGCCATAGTGATGGACGGTGATGGAGTCGTCTCCGCCGACGGCGATGAGATCGTGTAGAACGTGGAAAAGTCGAAGATGTTGTGTTTCACCCGTGGAAGCAAGCACGAAGCCCTTGAAGAGCTCAACGCCCCAGAGAAGAGAGAGGAGAAACGCGGACGGCAATAGTATCATTGTTCATGCAAGCCCGGAGGAATCAGTCTTCAGCTGACTGGAAGAGCTCTCTGCACAAATTATCTCATCTGAAAAAGAACGCACATTGGTTATAAGTGAGTAACACCGCGATTAAGTGGTGATTCATTGGTGGAAACTAAGAGGTCGATTACGATACTTTAAGTGATTGTCCTCTGGCAATCGATAAGAAAGGAGAGCATATCAGCGTTTCGGTCATGTGGTGGTTATTTTGTCGCGATTTCATGAAATTGCACAACGTCAAGCGCTACAATCGTTCCACTGCCCAAGCACACTCAGATTAATTGCAATTAAATCCCATAAAATCTCAGGGATTAGCCCAATTCATTGATTACAAGTGTGCCTTGCTCCAATTCGGCTAAGCATTCCGTAGTATCTCTTGGAGAAAAGCAGTGGGTAGAGTGTTTTGTAAGGAACTGTCGAGAAAATTAAGATTGGCCAGACACGAGGAACGAGCGAAATTAAAACCTTAGACGGCAGGCGGACAATCAACTTTCGCAAACAAACTGTCACGGTAGACGCGGCAACACGCACAGAAGTGTGCACAGATCGATAGGGAGAGAAAATGTTCGCACTCAAATAATTTGTAAACCGCAACTCTCCAAGGAGGCGATAGCATCTGGCACCGTTACGGAATGTGACAGGCGGAAAAAGAGCGCACATCGGCGTTTCTTGTGGGAAAGGGCACATGATCGCATGGGAGCGCTGGAGACTGTACACGGCGTCAAGCCGAGACTTTCAATCGTTAAGGCCCCTCACTCATCGCAATTTTGTACCGCTCTTCTGTTATATATGTACAATCATTTTAATCGATGAGTCACCGGCGACCATCGTCGGTGAGTGTGTCCCCTGCCCACCGCGTTCACCTCCTACGCGGCTCTCAAACGATACTACCGGACGCAAAAGGGTAAAACGAATTGAAAACAAATACAGCAAACAGAAACAGACTCGGTAGCAGATAACCTTCCTTCACGTCTACCGAAGGGCGTTGCGTGCTCGCGAAACGGTCGCCGCTGTCACATAGCACGTTCTGTGGGTCGTTTCGTCTCCTCGTCGATGCGCTGTCAGCTGCGATTGCTCGTCCTCTCGATCTCTGTTCAGTTTACGCTCTTTCTCTAGCCACACAACTACGAAGGTTCTTATTGTTTGGAAAAGACCGATACAGTGCGCATAAGGGGATCCTCAAGACTGTCGTCGATGGTGCTTCCTTCGGTCTGTTAGCAACTCGATCTTCATCAAGTGATTTCTGTTAATATAAATATTTTTATTCGAGGGTATTGTACATTTACAAAGGCGACGAACTGTTTGTCCCTATGTTGTGCATCACCGATTGTGACAAGGAATAAATTGTGGAGAACAGCTGATTGAGTGCCTGTTTGGGAACGACGTTATTTTCACTTTTAATTGTCATTTGAGAAGAGCTAGCATTATTTTCGATGCCTTTTTCCATTAGACGATCGAGGTTTTCTACAAGCACCTGTACAACTTGCCTTCCATTCTGGGCCAAGCTATTAAGCGTCGGTTCTATAGAGATAAGGGCTGGCGCTGACTGTGCTACTTCGGTAGATGATGGAAGATCCAGAGTAATTTCGGTGTCTTCTTCAGGTTGTGATGTAGTAGTTATTGCAAATGAAATGTTGATGTCAAAGGGCTCATCATTTGACGCATGACTAACATCTTGATTTGACGAATTGTTGAAGTACCAGGGAACGTATTTTGGTGACTCTACCGTAGGTGCTTGTCGTTTTGGTGGTTTGTTTTGCGACTCAGAGAAGGGAAATTTTGCAAATTGACTTTTAGGCGGCTCCTCCACAGACAACACTCCGTACGCGTCGAACTCCACGGAGGAAGGACGGGTGACCCTTGAGGTCCGAAATATTCTCGTCTCCATACGGGGACGAACCTTGACAATAACTTTTTCTGCCGGCTTAGGTCCGGTCTTTGAAGATGCGCTCTGTGCTTTGTTTCTGCCATAGTCACACTGGATGGGATATTCCCCATCAATCATTGTGGAATGGAGCTGTGTGTAGAAGTTTGCCGCTTCGCCTCCACATTTCTTTTCAATGGACACCACCGAACAGACCGCAAGCTCAGACATTTGGACTACTGACTGGCAGCCAACATCATCACGTTCGCACATTTTACTGGAAGAAACGTTAAAATCCGCAATAGACTTGGCTCCTACCGACACAGGTCCAACTTTGAGGTGACGGAGCTGTTGGCACACTTTTCCATTGGTAGAGGAGTTTGGAGAGCTTCTCGCATACAAGGAGAAACCTTTAAAAGAGTTCTTTGATTACTCAATGAAAACGGTGAACACAAAAAGGACAGTAATCTCCCGATCTCAGCTAATCGGACGCGGAGGTAGTCGTCGGAGCATGTGCTTGTTTTCTCGCGTAAACACGCCATAGCATCATTGTAAGTTCTGTAACACTTTGATAAACCAACAATGTTCGGTTAAATTATATTAAACATACCTACACATGTGAATGAGCTTCGCTTCAGAAGTAGCGTTAAACACCACCTTCATCACATCAGAGTCCACGATAATATTCTGAGATTTCATATGGATTATACATCCCATCACATCCTTCATCTCGCATTTGGCTTCAATTCGTAGAACCACTTCAAGCGGGAATACAACGCATATAGAAGGAGAACTTACTTAGCACGATGAGAAGTAGAACGATCGAACGTTGCTGCTTCATGGCAAGCTGATCCAGTGAAGGGTACAGATGCTAACCGTCGCCTTGTCACCCGCAAGAGCCGAACTGTCACTGAGACGATATATGATATGCGTCCAGTTGGCTGCAGTTGATCGGCTATTGTTTCGAGCATTTCGCAAACAGTGTTTGTGTATTTGCATCCCCAACGGACAGTGTTTGATGTGTGAAAAACCAAAACAAGAACGAACATGATAGAGTTTCTTATTGGTTTTCCCTGAGGGAGCAAGGCAAACATATATGTACAGTACAGTCGAAGCACCTTTGACCTGTTGAGTAAAGCAGTGATATAGATATTCTGAGATATAGTCAATAAAACTTTGTTTGAGAGTTGTCGAAATGGCAACGTTGCAAGTGAGATGAAAAAGTGAAGAGTGGTAAAGTTGAGCAAAACCCCATATTCTGACATGTGTAACTGCGCAATTTCAAGCGAGACGATGGCGTGAAGATCATTGCACTGATTCGACAAGGTCTTCTTCGTTTAACTCATGTGCAAACTGTTGATATTGGTAATTCGTTTCGTCGATAGCTCTAAAAAACTGATATATACGCAGAAGTTAATGGAATAAACCAACTCTCTGAGCCGCTGGATCTCATTTTCGAGCTGATCGATTTGGTTGGTGATGTTACGAGATCTCTGAAGTTCCTTTCGGTATTCGTGTGGCCAGTCGGTGCTTTTCAACGAATTGAGGACAGCACGAAGATTTGCCTAAAAATGTGCTTCTGTCTTAGATGAACCGTATAGTCAATTACATGCTGCTTCGTGAGCTGGAAGAGTTCAAGCTGCTCGCTGTTGCGAAGGTTGTTGTCGAGAGAAGCCATATATTGCTTTTGCTCCCGGATAGCATCACTGAAATCGTCCTGATAGAGGATGAAAACGTCGACCGTACGACCTTTGCGACTGAAGTAGAACTTCCAGCTCCGTTCTACTGAGATTCAGGGACATAATGAACATGTCACTGGAGTCCTTCGCAAACGCGGAGTTGACAGCTCCTTCGAGGCCGTTCGCGTGGAGCGGATACAGTGTTGCGTGTCTCCTCTTGATAAAATCGTGATAAGCTGAATTTATCTTACTTATTAGTCGGAGATGATGTTGCACCTGGTGGTGGGCCACATCTCCCTTCGCAATCCGCTTGGTTTTTGGCTGTGTTTTCATGTGGCATGACTGAAATTGCCGTGACGTCGTCAATATCCCTTAGCTCAAATTCGACTTTCTGGTTTCGCGCTTCCGCCATCCACGGTTGCTCGTTCGGAGCAAGCGTTTTTTCCTGCAACGAATTGGATTAGCCATGCAAATGTGTAAGGTGATGCAAAAGTGCTAAATTGTCCCACATATAGAAAAGGTGTGGGCATTACTGGACATTCACGTACTTTCCCAGTGGAGTCTCGGACGACCAGGACGAACTTTCCGCGCTTCTTCATGGAGTGGGCGAGGGCGTAAATGATTTCCGAACACGTAGTCTGCGTGGTTACGCCGGAGACGTATCGCTCGATACCATCAACGCGTATTTTGAAATCGCCTACTCCGAGATCATTCGCACAGCCATCATTAATCATAACTGTGCTCTGCCAGTCGTAGCGGTCCTGAAACGGAGATCTTCATTTTGTGACCAGATGATATTTGGCAAGACGTTCAGAAAAAACAACGAGACAACGCTGTTGGACGGCTTCTTTCAAGAGATGCTAATAGGAAATAGCGACCACAAGCAAAGAGAAGTATAACAACGTTGTTGAGGATGAACGCAAGAGAACCAGGAAAATACTTGTTGTCTTGCAACGACAGCTGTACAGTTCGAGCAAGGGTTTCTTTTTCCGTGAGGAGTGGCTTCTTCACGTTTCTTTGCCCTCTCTAACTTACTTACAAAGGGCTTTTGTCATCGGTTGTTAAGCTTGTTAGATTCACAATAGATACCGACACGTGCGAGTAAATTTGAATAAGATCAATGTGCGTGCTGCCGTGGCTATTTCAGAACCATTCAGTCTCATCGTTTTCAGCATAGATCATGCACTCTACCACTTCTGAAACGGGCGCATGGGGAACCTGGTCTCGTGCTATCGGAATTGCTGGAGTTATAGGCGTTGGAAGTGCCTTGGGATACTATTACTATACTCGCAATTATGCATCGAACCCCCAAAAGTTAAAGGTATAAATTTTGGCGGATAATTCAACCCTCATGCTTCATGTTGCAGGAAATTACCTTAAGTGCTGATGACTGGAAAAAGCAAGGAAATGCGTGGTTTAAGGAAAAGAACTACACCAAAGCCCTTGAATGCTTTCAAAAGGCGATCGAAGTCGTTGGTGAAGACAGCGAGTTGAAGTCTCTCTGCTACCAGAACTGCGCTGCGGTGTACGACATACAGGTACACGCTCATTTAGTTGTTCTGTGAATTTTTACTACGTTTATTATCATATAGGGAGATCTGAAATCATGTGTGAACGCATGTACTGAGGCATTGAACATAAATCCGCGGTACGCGAAAGCTCTTCACCGTCGTTCTAAATGTTACAACAAATTAGCTGCTCATCGGGAAAGTCTGGAAGGTATGAGTTTTTTCTCACCGTTAGCTTCATCGCTTGATGACTCGTTCTGTGGACAGAATTATTGGCGTTGAATGAAGCTCGAAAGAAGTAATGGACGGTGATACTACTTCACTTATTGTTTAGATGAACTCACCGCATGCACAGTTGAAAAGAAACCACTTAGCGCTGCCCATTGTCATGAAATTCTCACTGCAAACGCCGTTTCGGCCATTGACGAAAGGGTACGTTAGTCATGCTTTCACTTTGTAAAAACGTTTACAGCGCGCCAAGAACTATAAAGTACCTGTCAGTCCGTCGCGCGTCCAAACGTGGGCATTCTACACGTTTGATCGTGACCCCGTGATATCACTCATGAAAACCGTCACGCTAGAAGATGAGAATAGGTATGATGGCCTTATATATCCTCATATTGAGCTAAATTTGGAAAATATATTTAGATTGTTCGCTGAGTGCTTCGATAAAGTGCAGAACGGTGAGGTGAATGACCTCCTCGATCTTGTTATACCAGAAACCCAGAAAGAAGACTCCCCGTTCCTCTTTGAAGCATTGCTTTTTGCGGCACGCTTGAATCTCTTCCACGGTTGCCTTGAGGAGTCCCACAAGTTTGTTAATCGTTGTGAGAAACTCTGGCTTAACGCTGGTTTGTGCTCCTCATTGAACGCTGGATTTCATTTGAAGATTTATAGGCGAAGAGCAGCAGAATAAGTGGGTGGATCACCGTATCGCCGCATTAATCATGAGCTTGGAGTTATCGCGCGACGCCAACGTCCGCAAATCGCTCGTGGCGGAAGCGGTTGCTCTGGACAAGACGAACCGCGACATCCATATAGCGCAGGCACTTCTCTCATTGGAGAGTGACAATGATTTTGAATCGGCTTTGACATCTTTTGAGAAAGCCAAGGACGACCAATCAGACGGAAACCACTGTGTTAAGTTAGTGACACCTCGTTCTACTTCAGCTGTATTTCACATTTAATTCAGCTGCCATATTCTGTTTATTCGTGGACTCATTGCTTTCGTCAACAGCAACATGGCCGGCATCAACGATGCCGTGCTAAAGATGGAGTCATACGCCGAACAGTTTGGTGATGCTTATCCAATGGTCCACGTGTTTTTGGGACGTCTCTATTCCATGGTGGATGCCAAAGACCAAGCGATAGGCCACTTTAACAAAGCTGAAAAACGGATGATGGGAAACTGGCCGGAACTTGCGCTTCTGAAAGCGTAAGTTCTAATAACTTCACTCGCCTCCTATTTTTACCGGTTTCAGGTCGATGGAGCTGGCTGGTCAGGAGTCATCTGAACACTCTAAAGCAATTCAGTTATTGGAGTCGGTTATCAGCCTCGATCCTAATTACGGCCCCACCTACTCTGTGCTTGCCAGAGTACACATGCAATCGTAAGTGTACCGTATATAACTAGTGTTTAAAAATATTCTTCAGTGGCGAGTATCAGAAGGCAATAGAAGCATTCGACAAAGGCCTTGCTCTTACCTCTAATATACAAAATTTCTTCATTATGAACATGGAACGCATCATGTTAGGAAAATCGCTGGAGGTTTCGAAACGCTTGGATATGCCGGCGAATCAAGTCGTGGAGATCATTATGGGTTGCAGTAGAAGTGGGGGTCTATGATATAAGGATTTACGTTTTGGTTTAGCTTCAGTTATAGTTGTTTTTGTTTATTGTTAAAATGTATAACATGCTTTTCTAGCCGTGAATTGTCAGCTCAGAATTGTGAATAGTCAGTAGGATGCATTTGTCAGCTGGGCGTTTATGTTCCTTCTCTGCGTTTCAAGAAATCTTCTGCCTTTCTGTGTTATCATCGAGTGAGCGAGAGGTGAGATGATTTATTCAAACAAAAGTAAGTATCAACACATAACATCAACAGGAATTAGCAGGAAGCAGTGGACATTCCGACCTCTTCGGAGACCGAGTCAATGAAGGAATCAAGGAGTGCGATGTACACGTCTTCGAGCTTCTTCCTTCCTTCTTCAGCTCGAGTTCTATCTGTGACAGCCCGTCGAAGGTCTTCACGCATCTCTTGCACAGGCATCTCTTCATTAAATGATCGGAGCTCCGCCACATTGACGACGTCGGGCACGATTCTCATTTCTTGCAGATTGTTCTGAATAATCATTTATCTTTATTTCCGAAGACAACGGTCATTCCTACCTGGATTGTCTCCTTCAACCGGCACACAGTGTCCTTCTTCGAGTTCATCAACCGGCACTTCTCGAAGACCTCCTCTTTCTGCTCGATTGTGAGCCCGCGACCTTTCAGGGTCTTCTTGAGCACTTTGAAGAGCAAATTGTCCGAGGCGCTCAGGACGGCTTCATGGGCTGAATGAATATTATGAAGGATCTTATCAAGACAAGTTACATTCGTTGGCGAGGACGTCCGTGGACTTCACTCCCATTGCAATTTCTTTTATCATCTCATTGAGGTAGCGGTTCTCGTTCTCGTCACTCATGCTGGATCTGAAACGACGAAGTAACAAAATGATCAACTCGAATTTGCGTGCGCCGTGCAAGCTGCGTACGCCGTGCACGTTCAAAATGCGTGACTAACTGCACAGGGCACAGTGCAGACAGAGTCTGTTCCGCACTGAAGATTGCGCGTTGTTACTTTTCTCCCAGTAGTAGGTGGTTGGCCCAATGTTTAGTAGTTATAAAAGCAAACCTCGACGTCAGTAAGGTCGCGAATGGTTTTTTGTACTTATCTCTTAGCTGTACAACTCGTTTGGACTAATTTTTGGCTAGGTCAGCAGATCTCGGTGTGCCCAATTCTGTTGTGCATACTTCTACGAAGAGAATCAAAACACGGCGCAGAGGCCTGGCGATCGTCCATGTCAGATTTTCAAGTAGCGCGGCCATACAATAGCTCCGGGGTATCGCAGTTGTGGGTTACTTCTGGGAATAAGAGCTGTTTTTTGCCGTTGAAACCCTGGAAGCTACAGTCCAGTGGCTTTCAGCACTCTTCTTAAATTGTTATTTTGCGCAAAATTATGCTATGCACACTCCCTTTTAAAAGCTTCAACGATCGCACAACAGCGCGCCAGTCTTCTGAACGCGCGCAAGCTCGCTCACCGCTACATATGGACCACACACAGTTTTCGGAAAGTTCGCACATTCGGTCTGTCTGGATACGGACGGACGCACGGACGCACACTGTCTGGCCTTTCTCCTTTATTTATATGTAGGAGTAGGATCTTCGCATTTGACATGCTGTGGAATCATCCAAAAGTGGTTGTGATCAGGGCTGTGTCAATTTTTCGAAAGCGGGCACTGGAGGGTAAATTTTTAAAACAGATACCGGAAAGCCAAATTTAACCGGATTCACGGATAAAAATAATTTCCCGCACAAAGCCAGCTTATGTTTTTTTTCTCAGAGTGTCCCATTTTGCTTCTCAAAGTATCTCAGACGTGCATTTTAAAGCCGGATTCTCATTGCATTTTCATTTCAGCAAGACTGGCGGATGTGTGAGTCTCAATATGACAGTACTTATTAATGCTTTGGTCGACTAATGGGGAAATCAGATGACAAGGGGGTACTTAAGCCATTGAATGAACACAATGTTTGCAAATAGTTAACTGTTTATTATTCGATAAAAGTTTACATGAAGATTTACTATTATTATGGAGAGGGATTTTTCATTGGTGTCTATGATAAAGGTAAGGCAGTTGCGAATACAGGAAGGAGCTGTTATCATTACCATCCGCAAGGAGGATGTGAAAGTTAACAACCTCTAATTACTCGTACATATCGCAGTGGATGGAACAAAAAATATTTAGTTAGAGGAAGAAGAAGAGAAGAGTGGCCAGAGCGAAAGACAATCCAGCGCTGAAGGACGGTACATTGTTTCCTAAAAACACATGCCATCCTGAGCCTATGTGATTTGATCGGTTACCTGGTCGCTGTTCAATGCGGCGAACGGGGGTCGTTGTAGTTACGTAGTTCTGCGCAAGGGAACCGTAACCGAGGGTGTTCTTCGCTTTGAGCTGCAGTGCGTACTCCGTTCCTGGTGGCAAGAAAGTCGTAACGTCAACTTTGTGCTCCCAGAGAGAGCCGTGCTGCTGATCTGTATGCGGATTACAGTTCTCATGCGTCCGTGGAAACTGACCTCTCGAAGCGCGGATGACATGCTCCTTGTTCCAGTTATCTTCTGACACCTTACGATACATGATTTTGTACTCGGTAACCGGTTCGGCTGACTGAACGCTCCAAGAAAGGATGTTTTTGCGGAGAACGAGCAAAGGAGGTCCAGGACGAGCTAAAAGCACACGTGAGGAATACTCATGGAGTACATGTCAATTAGCCCATTTCAGGAAAAGGGTAAGCGAAGAGCAAATATCTGACGCCCCCATCTTATTGATTGATCATTACGCTTTGAAAACACGATGACATACCACTAAGGTGGATCGTCTTCTCGACGCTTCCTAGTCCGTTCGAGATGCGGCACGTGTACTGTCCGTAGTCTTCCTCGTCAATATCCGTAAGTTGCAGAACCGCCTCACTGTAGTTGTTCCTACGAACACCGTATTCGACCACATTTTCAAACTTTTTGTCGTACTTCTAAAGTAGGCTACCTATGATATCCATCATTTGTCTATTGCGGATTACGTTGATTTTAAACGAGTTGTACCACCACTCGGCTTCCGGAATGGGTTGTCCATTGTAGCGGCAAGTGAGATTGACATTTGCATGAGGAGAGACGGGAATGTACGTGTTGTCCGTTTCCACCCAGGGAGCAGCTGTAAGGCGCATGTGTTGGACTATTTACATCATGTTCACTCACATTGCACGACCAATTCGATCTCCTTCGAAATGGAGCCCCTGACTCCATTGGTTGCCACGCACTCGTATGTTCCGGAGTCGCCGACCTGAACTGACTTAATCTTCAAGCGACCATCGAGGGTCTTCGTGGCAGAGGAGAACGGGATGTTACTCTGAACGTATACACATAAAACTACTATCTTGGAAATCAGTAATGCTACCTTTTTACGCCATAAGACCTTGGGTTGCGGATTTCCGGAAGCAAGACAGCGCAAGGAGACATCTTCGTTTTGCTTGACGAGCAGAGGACTAGCCTGTGGCGAGATGGAGATCGTTGGCGGGACTAAGATGATACTTTTACTTTACCATGCTCTTGCACTTATGCTCACCTTGAACCTTCAACGTATGAGCGATTTCAATATCCGAATTAGCCGTGATACCGCAATAGTAGGTGGCCGCATCGTAGGGCTCCACACTTTGAATGGATAACGTGTAATTCTAATACGAGACAATCTAATCAGACACCCACAACACACGACAACTCACATGACCGCTCTTGAGAAGTTGCAAGCGTTGGTCCTGTTCAAGTCGCTCTTCATCGAGGAATAATATGGTGTCCCTTTCACGCTTCCAGATAACAACTGCATGGTCGGTGTCTGTAAGGTTTACTCGTAAAGAAATCAGTTTACATGATACGCTTACCAAGTTCTTCGATGTTGCAGGGCAAGTCTACCGTATCCCCTTCGTCCACCACAAAGGTACGCTGGATGGTAGTAATTACCTGAGGGGAAGTTGGTAAAAACTGGCACATAAGTAGCAATACCGACAGTGGGTTTGTGTTCATCCTTGTAAGATCTGCAATAGACAATGATTGATCGCGGAAAACCAAAAGCTGAGTGATTTATGATAGACTTTTCGAACACAGCTTTGTTCGCGTTACATCGTACAGTGCTGAACCTGCTGCGAGAGCCTCAATGTCTCCGAACAGTTTGAACCATTCAGGTGAGGACAGAAATGATCGTTGAGTTGAAATTCAGGGAGTGTAAAGGGAAGGATCAGAAATTTGCACTCAACGATCAAATCGTTCGTCTGCCGCTGTATCGGGCACGACGCTCAAAAGTACATCACGGGGAGTGGATAAATAACGGACCCCCGAAGGCGATCGGTGCCGGACAAACAATGCCACAACTCCAGCCGCGGAACGCCTTCCGGTGATAATGAATGATAAAATGCCGAACGAGCGGCGGCTACCATTGGCGGACCTCGGAGGCTGACAAATTTTCGGAACTGTCGCAAAAACAAAGGGTTCAGTGCTCGGACCGCCTAGCGCCAAGAAGGTATTGTTTTGTTACACACGGTCTGTCGTGCGCCAATGGACGCACTAATGGCGGTTTTAAGGGCAACCAGTTCGTGACAAAAAGTTGGCCAGCAATATGTGGCCCATTAGAAATATCACTTTCCGCGACAATTACGACCTATGGAAAAAGAAGCCGGGGTCGGGGCATTTGCCACTAATCGGTGAAAACGGTCATCTCCAAGAGCCGTTGATCGCCAAAGGATGACAGAATCGCTCTGATTGTGACCATGTCCGAAGCCAAATGGGTGGAGCTTGAGGGAGACGGTGAACGAGACCGTATCAATGACTCATAGGACGGGAATCAGCAGACTGTCTGCATGAACAATTAGATGGCACGGAGCGGTCACAGGAAGAGGAATTCGTTATCGCTGAGGTGATCTGGCGGCCGCGCATAGTCATCAGCAGCTTGCAAATTTTTATTTCGCATTCCTAAGTTACCGTCGATCGTCATGCAAATGAGCCAAAACCCGACTGGCACGATGAAGCAAAAGCGGATTGCGTAATTGTGATGAGTTTGTACTAACATGAAACACACTTACATTCCAATCCTGACACATACATCTAGTACACGATCTCCGTTATGCAACAACATTCATGCCTACGATTGGAGCGTCCTATTCGACTGGACAGAACGCGAGCCGTCAGCTGTTGCTGTGGTGGACTGCTGTGCGATGGCATTGTTATAATTTGCGCGTATATTTCCGTGTCTTTGCGTCTGGGCTAAGACATGTATCAAAAGCTTCGTAAAAAGGAATTTTGACGACACCAAACAGATATGGCCATTTAGATATCCGGTCGTTAGCGGGCTGTCCGACGAGATTCCTGAGATATTGCAACATAGTCCGTAATTTATCATGTAAGTGTACTATTGCGACGGAGGAGCAGAAAAGCGCTAATTTAATTACGAGCCAGTCGTATTGCCAAGTGAAAAAATCGGCCCCTTGGTTCACCAATAAAATAAATGTCCCTGTCCGCTCATTGCAATTTGTCACACTTTGAAGTTGAAGATCACATTGCGCCACTTCAAGAAGTCGTGCGAAATGGAACCTACGAGCTTTAAAGTTGTTTTGCAAAACAACCTGGCACTTGTTGGTGGCAGCGGTTATAGGAAGGGAACGCAAGATGAACCGGTGATGCGGAATAACAGGGATTGGATTACATTAGAACCCGAAGTCGTCCTAAGTTACTCAAAGCGCCACTAATCGTAATTTACGCATTTTTGAACGGAAGACAAGGCTCTCTGTGTACACTCAAAAACTATAAACTGAAGACTGTTGACACACGAATGGGAGGCAAAACGTTATTGTCCACTTGGAGCAGTTGTTGTTGTTGTTCAACAGGCGGGCTAGCAGTTTGGTTGCACAACTTCTAATGCGAATAAAGAGGTGAAATCGTATGAAATCACACGTAAGGGTAATATGATCACGAGAGCGGCAAACATTAAAGCACAGTATCGATGTGACAATAGTAAACTGAAACTGGTCAAGGTGACAGTTGACATGCCTTCGTTTGTTTATGCAAAGTGAGAGCAAAAAAAAACGAGGCGGCAGAACGGAGTCACAATTTGGAAACGAAAATAAACAGATCCTTGGTTAACGAAATTGTAAAGAGAGAGAGTAACAAAAGTTGATTCGATTCCGCTGAGGAAGATTCAGCTGCATGCTTAACACATCATGTGATCGAAATTTCATTTATGCGTGTAATAACGAGATAAATCATGTCGAAGTAAAAGTAATAATGGTGGCGTTTGGCAGTTGTCGCTTGTCAATATTTATCCTTGATGTTCATGAGTTGCTGCCGCAGGTGATTGTGGTTCGGTCGCAGGGCCACAAGAAGCCAGCCTAAACCGGCGGCGCATGCCCTCGCGATGCAGAGGTACCGCCAAACATGCACCGATGAGTCGGCAGACTCCACTTCGGAAGAGAAGACGGTCTGTTCGTAGCTCGTAGCGACAAGATTGAACACACTGCCAAGTAGCCACACACAGACTGCCAAGCCACCTTGCTGCATTAATGCTGCTCTCTTGACATTTTCTAGCAGAGTCGACCCTGTTTCAAACCTGTAGCGAGGGAAACTAACATCTACTGCCCGCATATCTTACCGGTCAAATGCTGCTATGGAGCTGAGCGTGAAGCATATAAACAGGACAGACTGTATGTATGGTGATACGACACTCAAGTCGAATTCTGTGCTGTTCTAAAAAAAGACGTGATGTGACACTTGACTTTAGCTTTCCGTTTACCTGACGATATAAGACGGACAGAAAGGCCTGTGCAGCACAAAACCCGGAAAGAAATCCTGCAAACATTGTTAGGGTGAGTTTTTCAGGTTGTTCTCACCTTGAAGAACGATTGTGGTGTTATGGAAAGCGCTTTGAACAGTGATCGCCACAGAAACCGTGCCGCTGCGCAAAATTTCTTTTCCCGCTGCCTCCTCGCTTATCCATTTTTGATATCTTTGTGAGCCTTTCCTTAGAAATTCACCTGAAAATGCGACGATCGATCGGTTTAATACACTCTTCAAACTTACTCTGTTTCTGAATAAAGACGTTTGAGTTTTGATCCTCGTCACTCATAGTCAGAAAAGCAGCAGCTCTGTTAATAACACCAGGGTGATATTGAGTGCGCGTTGCCAGGCAACACCCTGCGCAGACATGCATATTCTTATGCCTCCCATCTCTCCCGGATATGTCATCGGAATAAACGAAATTTTCGGGCTTCACTGACATGAGTACAAAATTCCGATTTCTTGCAGTCGGTTGAAGTAGCCTGCATTGCAAGAAATAAAAATTTTAAGGAAAATCCTGATGTGATTAGAAATAAAATCAGATTTCGGGTGAAGTGGACCGAAAAAAATTGACTTGAACGTTTTGTCCCCTGATTTCTTTCCGGAGATTCGAGATGCTTTCGTCACGTATGCCTGAATTTGCTAAGTTGACAAAGGAAAAAATGAACACCGAACCTTCCGAAAATCTCCGGGATGAGCCGATGATAACTCAGCTCCTGCAGATTGCCTTTCCCCTACTTTGTGCTGTTTGCATATAATGATTTATACCGGGTGAGATGAACTTTGTACAGTGATAACGTTACAACGATCACACATGACGAGATCTAAACCTAATATCTTCCACATCTCGCGAAAGAAACGTTTGTGTACAAGTAAGGGACATTTCGTATCGAGAGATAAGACGCAAAGACCAAGACAGCGCAAGGCTGACTGACATGGAGGAAGTTACTACAATTATGAAGTCCGTTCCGAAAAAAAACCCCTGACCCATAATTACCAGCCTGATCATAGAAGCATTTAGGCATGCGCGCTAAACGTGTGGCGTGGCCAGACTAGGAGCACTTGGAGAATATAAGGCTGTTACATCATAACTAACAATTTGCAATAGAAATGTGCATAACATTCACAACCTTATTTTTTTGACGAACACAGGATAGAGCGGCTTTTCAGACTCACATCGTCTGATGACATCTCACAGTCTGAGTCGTCGCTCGAGGACATGATCATGTCGGCGTCGTCTCCTTGGTTCATACATTGTCGACGACGGTTGGTGTTTCGAACAGCGAATTCCGAAAGCACTGAGAAGTCAAGCATATTGCTCGCGGTAAGCAGCTCACGTTGAATACCACACAGGGTCACTTCATTAGAATTGACGAACGCACACTGGTTTACAGCTCGAATCCATTCCGCTAAAAGGACAGTTTTAAACGGTTATTAACCCAGAAGCATACCATAGAACACTGTAATATCGTAGAGACATCGTTTCGGCAGTCGATCAATAATAAGTGAATCTCGGTTGTCAGTCATGTTGATGTACGTAAAACCAATATTCAGGTTCTCACGTTCGGATCGTGTAAGAAAGCGCAATTTCGATTCAGCAAATGTAGAGCGCGATCTGCGCAATCTCATGTTGCGGTACATCGTTCCGCTGTTGTTCTCGTAGAAGACTAAAAATAAGCGTTTAGGACTGCGAAGTAGAGATGAACAGACTTTCAGAAGTAACCAATGCGTGGAAGGAGCCGTTCTGGTATCCAAGAATGACCGGCGAGCGAGAGCACAATGAAATTGGTAATAGCACGGGGAGGTAGATCCCTTCGTAGCAGTGCGTATTCTTGCAACTCTCCTTTTCCCTCATCTCCTCTTCATTGTGCGCTTCGTCCATCATAATAACAATGATGGGCCGAGCGATGACATGGGCGAGAACAAACACATGAATCTACAAGTAGCAATTACTCCTGTAAATATTCCTCTGAGAGAACTACCGGCTCTAAGGCAGATATCGGGCTAGTAGCAGCTGCAACGATGTCTTCCCAGTCACGCTTCAGATCAGCATCCGAAAGGATGAGGGCACATTCTCGAGCCATCCTCTGCACGTGATCACGCCATCTTGCTTCAAATCTAATTTCATGTTTTTTTTAATTAGATGGGATCAATGCTTCTTACTTGTTAGTAGAGTGTGAAATGTTGAAGACGAGAGCATCACGGAGAAGAGAGAATCTGTCACAGAGGCCATACATGAACTAAAACAGCAATTTGTAAATCATCCCTTCTTCGCTCACAAACCTGCATGACAGCATCACAGAGTGACAATGAAGATCCCCTGTTCATCAAGGCGAGACTGGTCGGCTTTCCAAGAAAGATTCCTGCTTGGTTACTGTCAAAGCAGTCGACGAAGTCGATGGTTGGAGGAATGGAGGGACATGGTTTGCACAGAAGGCCAAGGATGTGATTTGACATTTCTGTCCCATTAACAGGATCTGTAATCACATCAAGAGTTACTCCCTACGAACGAGCACATACATGCTAGAATGTTGAAATTGTGAGTCTTTTTCAAATATCGAAGGTTGACGCCATCTTTGGAGTAACTTTTGAATGATCGCGCAACTTTCGAGCACGCGTCTGTGATCAGGTTTGAGTCCAAGGCACATGGAAGCTTCTCATCATGTCCATTTGCGACCCGTTTGAACATCTTATAGATCGGCTTCAGGTCAGTTTTTCTGGCGAGTTCGATGATGCAGTCGTTGCGGGTTACCTTCATAAGCCCTCTAACACTGGCATTGATCAAACGACACTAAAATCGGATGTTAGGTAGCTTCCAAGGCTTTGACAGACTTCAAATGTGGTAAAACGACGATAAGGATTCCCGTCATTAGACAAAAAGTAGAACGCTTGTTGTGGAACAAATCTCTCCGCCGTCGGGTCGATGAGAGCGACAGCGGTTTTCAAGAAATATTTGTCGCCAGAGCTGAATGTCCCGTAGTTGTCCAAGAAGTAGTCAACGGGTTTCTGAAATGAGAACTAGTCACGAAGTTTCGGAATCGTGATTACCTTGTCCAATTTAGCGTCGGACATAGAAAGGTCCAGTATAGTTGGTCCAGAGATTGAGGTACTTTCTATGTCTGTAAACAGTAAATATTAAGTATATTCGAAAGCAAATTTACCTATTGGATATTCACTGGTTGAAGCAGGTGTACGAGACGGGACGTCATCTTCATTATGTACAGAACAATTGAGAGGTCGCACGGCGGTGCACATAGTGCATTTGGATGCACGGGGCCAGTTCAGGAAGCTGCACGTTGGACACGACCACTTCAGCACAGAGTGACGGCTAGCAGCGGCTTCTTGCTGAGCCACAGGATTGGTGGAATTGTCGTCACTTCCGTACAGATCCTCCACATCCATTTTTTCTGCAAATAACAAAGTCAAATCTTAAATTCGGAAACTGACTACTCACCTGGTATGGCACTGTTGGACATCAGCTCGTAACGGACAGGACGATCAGTGGAACACAGAGTGCAAGATGTTGTCTGGACACTGTTCAAGTATGTGCAGAGGGGGCACGGCCACAGTTTGTTCTCGTCGATTGCTGGCTCAGGTTCATTCAATGCAGAGGTTGAATCAGGCTGATCTCGGATGTTCAACGAGGAAATGAGGATGCTGCCATCTCGTTCAACGCTACAGATGGTACAGCGCATGCTGTTCATGAAGTTTAAATATGTACAACGCGAACAAGCCCATTTTTCATCTTTTTCAGTGTCTGTCATACCTGAAAAAGCGTTCATAAATTAGTTTTTGCCATTTTGACTTCGGATTACGAATATACGAAGCGGGTGACGTAGTCTATGCTCAAAAATGGAGAGATGTTATTGTGGTCGGACTATGAAACGACAGCGGGCGGCTGTGATCAGCTGATCAGAGGTGGCGAGGCGAAGAACAGAAAAGCACGGCTTGGCAGAGCTCGGGTAAAAATTATACTTCAGCGGTTGCGTTGAAAGACACTCCACAATCAAAACAAAAACATCGCGCTTCGCGAGTACTGTTCGCCAACGATGACGCATGTTGTTGGGTACGAGAGAGCGCGCTTTGAACGAAAATGGAACACGACTCTCGACGAGAAAAGAAAATGCCTGTTCTCGTCGGCTTTCAGCAACGTGCTCCACGGGCACGAAAACAGATGATCGCCGGAGGAGAGGCGCCGCCAGATGCGGCGACGATTCCCGCGACGCGACTGCAGCCGCGGCGCACGTCATCGCGACCGTGTTTTGACGATCGAAAGTTCCACCCGAGTCACTTTGAATTCAGGGACGTCGTTCTGAGGCTCCTGAGGACACTTCCTTGGGAATGTTTCATCGCGTAGCGTCTCGACTGAACCACACCGGGATTGGTAACATGGACATTATGCTGACGCTTGCACGAGCGGGGAGCGCCTGCGAATGCTCTTCATCTCATTACTTGCTTAATGCTCGAAATGGGATAGTCCGTGTTGTTTTCTTCGAAACATTCCTCTGCTTGCCTCCGCGTCCAAACATCACTCAAGTTATGTAGCTGTTGACTGTGTTTTCAATGATAAAAGAATAATAAATGGTTGTGAGCTCAAGATTTTCACACAATACAGTAACCTTTGAGGGTACGCTATGACCTAGGAAAGGGTTGCAGAATCCGGAAGACGATAGTTTGTGGATGCCCGTCTAATACACATCACAGCATTTTCTTCCAGCGCCGCCGACTGGCGGCCACTACGATCGATTGGATAGACGAAGCTTCATTCCGCTTTTCATCGATTGTTAGTGCAAATACTGGTGTTGTTGTGTCCCAGCTTGTTAGCCGGTTGGGTTCTTTGCGCAAAATTGTTCTCTGGGTGATAGATCCTGGGAATTCTGTGCTGACGTGCACCGGCGTTCTCAACCACTGTACTTGCTTCAAGGTCTTTTCAAACGAGTGCGTTCCCAAGAAGGCAACTATGGCAGCTGACGGAATCGAGTAAGTTGCACTTGAAGGGGTCATTCATCGGAGAACTTCCGATATTCTTTGGCATCTACCCCTGCCTGTTTTAATTTGGCTAAAGTAGTTGTCCTTAAATCACAGCATATGGAGTAAGCCTGCATATGTTCTCGCTTTTCAGGAACGAGGAACATGACTACGCTGTGGCCGACGCTATGCATTTTAGGTTTGTGCTCTTGTGGAACACTACAGGGGAATTTTAGGGGAATGAAAGAGCTCCTTTCAAGTATGGAGCCGGCGACTGATGCTAATCTAGTGCTCGAGTTAAAGAGAAGAACGCATAATTTGTGCTCGCGCTTCCTCGGAGGAGCATGGAAAACGCTCCCTCTTGACTGCTTAAAGATAAACCGCATCAAGTATGTTCACTTCCTAGACTTTCGAACATAGTGCTCAGGGGTGGTATGAGCAATATGCTTTTTCTGTGCCGACTTGGTGAACCTCACCGGCCCATCAGGAACGAGCCAGATAAAGTGCTGCTACGAGTGTACTTTAATCCCGAAACGGAGAGCCACCTTGTTGCCGAATCAGTGATTTTCACCCTCCTTTCGGAGAGACGACTTGGACCCCGTCTTTATGGTATCTTCAATGGCGGTCGCCTCGAGGAGTACATCCCGGTAGGTAGTATGAAGTACTGTGGGATGGCTAGTCACCTCTTTACTGCCCAGTTTTAATTTGCCTGTTGAGATTCTTCAGACCCAGATTTCCGTTTGTTTTAGCACAAAAATAAGTGCAAATCCATACAGATTGTAAAAAATTGCCGTAAGATCACCATCTAGCTCTCGTGCCGAATGTGCAATGGCTTCGGTCTCACCACGATGCATATTATGTGACCGACCTGGATGGAAACGTAAAGAAGTTCCGTCGGATGACATGATATATTTTTAGTCGCGTCCTTTGACATGCCAAGAAATTGCCAAGGTGCCCATTTCAAACAAGATCGCAAAGCGACTGGCTCGTGTCCATCAACTAGATGTGCCCATTTGGAAAGAACCTGATTATCTCTGCGAAGCCATGGAACGGTACTGTAAAACTTTGTTAGTTCCTTTCACCTTTCTCTTCCGTACAGATGGTTGCGACAACTGGTAAACAAGGACGCATTCGATCTCCCTGAAATGTACCATGACTGGGCACCGGAAACCATCACTTGGACCCAATTGCTACAGGAAATCAACTACTTAAGGCAAGATACATAGGTGTCCTGTGCTGTAAAACATTTGTGCTCACTGTAGAACTGTGATCCGAAAGAGCACAAGCGCTGTGGCATTCTGCCATAACGACTTGCAAGAAGGTTAGTCACCAATCACTGCAAATGTGTGTTCCATGAATTCCATAGGAAACATTCTGCTGCCAAAAGCCAGCTCAGGAAACATTCGAATGCCGTCGGTGTCGGATGACGCTCCGGACAACATGTTGACTGCTTTCAACCCAGCGGATCCTCGTTTGGTGTTGATCGATTTTGAGTACGCCAGTTATAATTACCGGTATTATTGGGTTGATGTTAATGGAAAGAGAAGGAATTATTACAGGGCTTTCGATTTTGCCAATCACTTTGTGGAGTACACCATTGATTACGACGTGGATTATCCACCTTACTATAAGATCATCCCTGATCGTTTCCCGTCTGAGGAACGTCAAATTGGTTTTTTCGAGACCTACCTTCGCGAACAAGGGGTTTTGACGAACGACGATCAGGTTCACACCGAAGCGATTAAGCTGATGAAGGTGGGCTACCGCATGTGCTCTGAACGTGCTCTTTTCTTTTCAGGAGACACGTCCGTTCATTCCGGTCTCACATCTATTGTGGGGTATTTGGGGAGTCTTGCAGGTTGAGGTGTCCCCTGTAGGCTTTGGGTTTGCTGTACGTCTACCATGAGTGTTTCCGTCTATATATTCACCTTTTAGGAATACGGGCGTGATCGACTAGGTCTCTACTTCAAGCACAAACACCTACTTGAAGTATTCCACGAGTGATGCGCAATGTCCTTTGCATGTGTTCACGGAAGAGTTTTAATAAACAGAACGGAAACTGTCAGGTGTTTCGGAAACGTATTTCTCAGATCAGAATCGAATGAGTGGTAAATGGCACGTAAAGCACAATATCGGATTATGGATTCAATTTGTGTGTGGTTGGTTGTCTGTTGGTAGGAGATTTAACAATAGTGTTTGAGCATAGGTAACATTAACAAGAAAACAAAAGCGCTTAGAAAGAGACCCGCGCTGAACAACAAAAGAGGCATTATGGGTCGTTCCTACATTTTGATGAAGGAGCCGATCAAGAAGGTGTTGAGGATTCCGCAACAGACTCCGAAGATGAGGAAGAACGCAGCCATCATTCCTGCGATGCGAGAGTTCTTCTTTTCGACGACGCTAAACACATAACCGTTAGGGATGTCATGAGACTACTGTACGCTTACTGAGGAGCAAACATCATCGCCATGGAGCTGAGGTATCCGCTGCTGACCGCCATGATAGCGCCTAAGAACATAAAGATCCATTCGCTGTGGAAGAGGACGGGCCACGTGCGCATTGTTGGACGATAGTTGCAGAACATGAACGCGGGGATGAGGAGCAACCGGAGAACCACGGGGATCCACAGGGTTTTTGGGTTGGGCTAAAAGGAAGCGGTATAAACAATAAAAAGACAAGTTATTTACCCATTGATAGTAGTTGGCGATGGTCGATCCGATGGTGGCAAATACGTTGAATATCAAGAAGGTCGTGATTGCTTCGAACAATTTTTCGGGGATGAAGAAATCGTATATTCCATTTTCGCGGAACAGCTTGATGTCGACCTGGACGGTGGGGAAGATGGAGAGGGTGACGAAGAAGATGCAGAAGACGTTGAACATCTGAGGCCATGCCTGCTTTAAGACTTCAGCGTATCGCTCCATAGAAATGTGTTCCTCTTCCTGTTGCTGTCCTTCTTCCTCTCCATTCTTCTGATTAGCTTTTTGGCTGTAGTAAACGTAGAACTCCTAGAAAGACCGTTGTTGGTGGAATTGGGAAACGACACTTACGAAGCGGTCCAGCATGTGGAAACTGACCAAACAAGCGATAATGGTCAGGAGGGCGACGAGGAAGTAGAAGAGGGCGGCATACCGGACGTCCTCCGAAACTAAAAGGCGATAATGGCCATTGGTTATGAGCAGTTGTTTTCTTACACAGGATGGTAAAGATGGAAACGACAGTAACGAAGGTTCCGCAAATGTTATTTCCGAGAATGATGGCGTTGGTGTAGCGAGGATTAAAAGCTGAGGTAACTCCATAGACGCTGTTCTGGTAGACGCCGTTGGCTCCGTTCAGCACAGCGACGGAAATCATGGTCATAAGGAAGAATCCCAAGACCCCTAAGGAAGGCAAATGTAACCGTTACATTGAGTCTTTGACTTACATGTGTTGGATTCCACGAAGATGAACGACATGGTGAAGATACAGACAGATGCGACGACACAGAGCGAGATGGTGATGCGAGGCTTCAGACCTCCGCGCATGCGCACGAAGACATTGAGGAGGTTAAGAAGTAAGTTGGGCAGCTGAGAGAACATTCCGAGGTAACCGAAGAACTCCCTGGAGTAGTACGTCTCCCCCAAGGTTCCATTCTCGTTCCTCTCCAACATTTTGTATCCGACAAAGTACTGTAATTCTGTGGATATTTAAAGGACGAAGATGTGTGCGTACGTTTCCGGCGATGGTGATGAACATGTTCCAGGGCATTAAACATCCGATTCCGTGGAGAAGCATGATGAGGTAGACGGCATTGTAGATGTCCTTTGGGGCGCCGAACTCACTGTCCTTCTTGGATTCGGTGACGATGAATGGCTTTACCTCATCGGTGGTTTCGGCGGTATCTGAGGGGTACGTATGCGATCGTTGCTGAGAGGCCGCTTTACTTACCGAGATGCGCTTTTTCGGATCCGTTCTGGGTACCCGGAGCCATTGCGGTGACCGATTGCTAAGTGCGTAGCACCGTCGAGCTAAATTGGCGGGAGTTAAGGTGATATTATCGCACCTTCATCGCGATAGGAATGAAACCGAGGGACCTCCTGTACACGCGTACATCGAGCACAAAATATGACACTCACTTAAGAAAAACAGCTTGCCCTCTGAGATTAGCTTTGCCCTACCGCAAATTTATAACAGAATGGCTAGTTTGAGAGGCCAGGCGCGTCGTCGCAGGAAAAATCATGCACGGTGAATAGACTTGGAGGGGCTTACGGTGCAGGTTGAGATGCCAGTAGCAGATCAAAAGTCGACAACAAGTAGGGCGCACCACATGACCCGACCAACGCAAACAACTCTTCTGCGAGTCGTTGGAGGCGTCGATCCAAAGCCGCCGCTTCCCAGGGTTGCGTTATTTATGACATTATTTATGATTCGCGCGTCGAACCTAATACTGTCATATGACTCAACAAATCATACAGATATGAGAGCTACGAAACGAATGACTGGATATGACAGATGCGATGCCAGATAGTCCGCGGATATGAAGTTGCGATGCGAGATGGGTAGTGAGTCACACAAAGTACATGCACAAAATAGGGATACCTCTAGGACAGGGACTTTCGGGTTCTCAAATGAAATTTCCGGTCTAAGGCGATGCGAAAGCATTAAAGTGCGTGCTTGCGCGGCCCACGCGATGCTCACGAATCAGCGCATACTGAAAACATTGCCTTTCCCGCAGTGCCTTGAGCACGTAGTCGAGACATAACTAAGCGAGTCACCAGGCATTAGCGTTATCAAGAAAGGTGACGCTAATAGGATAAATGTCATACACGATGGTCGCGAGCACAGTAAGGCAGAGGCAGGCGGACCCACCGCTACAGAGGCGCATATCGCACAACAATGAACCGAAGTTATCAATGAAGGCGTTCATGCGCAGAATATGTGAGATCGAGGAGTGCGAGGTCACACGAGCGGTCAGTGTAAGGAGTAATGCTGCAGACCAATAGGTGCGATAACGCCCCAAATGAAGACGTTCGTATGGACCATTTCCGACGATACCGCCTATCGCAGACAGACATCTTTTTTCTTGCACTTTGATCAGGAATGCCGCCGATTTTTGCTTTTGTGAGGGACGGTGCTCAGACGGCGCCAGACGGCGGCCCCCATTCACCACGGCGGTCCACGGGTACAAGTGCAAGTGCAAGCCGCGATGCCGGGAAATGTGCTACTTTGTCGGCGACAGGTCTTCGGTAGACCGGGAAAGCAATGCACACCCAACGAGACTAAGCCAACAAAAAACAGCAAAGATCATTTCCGCCGATCAAGCATTACAATGCACGTGATGGGCGGTGATGGATAGTGCGCATGCTGTTGATACGCACCGTGCAAGCAAACAACAAAGACATACAGTAAACAACAAACGCGGCCATGCGTGAGAACATGAAGATTTATTAGAGAGAGCATTAATTCGCAGAATTAACAAGTTATTAAGTGATAATTATTAGTGGCGGTGCGGGTAATCGCACCGCAGAACGCGTGCGAGTCTAACAGTAACAACATAGAAGAGTTGACACGCTGACCGGCAGCGCTTATCACCCTTCGGACGGCGTCGTCTACTTTTGGTGGTCGCGCTGTTCGTGCAGACGACCGAACTGACGGGGCACGGTAGGAGACTCTGGTAGAGTTTGACTGACACCCTCAAAAGACGACCGGAGTCTTTCCGCGTAGCTGTCGGTCAACGGCGAAACCCATCTGAAACAACTGTTTTAGCAATGTGCCCATCAGCCTCCGTTCCTACTTGGCTGCTTTTTGTCCACTTTCCAAGCAGAAGTCGGTGCTGATGCTCTTGAACACTTTGGGGAGCCACTTGCACAAGGATTGTAAGGTGTCCTCGTAGAACTCCATGAACTGCGAAGAGCTCTCGGTCGTCGTGGGCACTTGGTTCGTGTTCGTAGCGATCTCCACTTTGTTGTAAACGGCGGGAAGATTAGGCCTGTAGGTTGTTTGTGGCGAGGGATTAAGGGGTCCTCGCGGCGGACTGGGTCGGTACTAAAACGCGGCGATATAGCTCTCATAGGACAGTTGCTGTTCTCACTTTGAACGTGAAAGGGGCAACAGTTTCGGTCGCCCGCGATGTTGTTGTTGGCTTCACAGTAGTACTTTCCCTCACTCGCTCCCACCATGGCTTGTGAGAGGAGACAGGGGCAACTGGAAGCCATGTTGGCGGCTTGGGGGTTTCAGTTGTCGTGGCTAGAATTAGGGAGTAGGCAGAACACGAACATCTGTTCTTACTTGTCGTTGTCGTCGTCGAAGTAGTAGACGTGGTTGTAGAGGTGCTGGTAGTCGGTCTGGTAGTGGGTCTGGTAACCGGTCTCGTCCACTTCGGCGAGGTGGTCGTAGAGGGAGAGCGCGAGAATGTGGATGCCCTTTGCCCGAAAGCCATCGAAGGGTGGAGCAAATTGCGCGTGTTGTGATCGGAGACATCTAACTCGTCACGGGCGAAGAAGCGATTGTGGAAGCCGAAGGGCACACTAATCGGTACATGCGCGCGTCCGACTTCCGTCATCGTCGTCGCATCGACAACCAACAGGACTCCTAGAGCAAACAGAAGTGACCATTGATCTCAGTGACCAGAAAGGATTAGACAGTCATCTGCCGCGAAAACACTACAGTTTTTACCCACGCACCTTTGTTTTCCTGGATATCGAGAGCGCGAATCAAGAGGACTCCGTCATCCTCGCGAGAGGCATCTGGCTTCGGTACAAACCAAGGTTCGTGCAGGACGAAGGCTGAGTCGGCCACAAACTTCTTATTGCGAGTTCCTGAAAAGAACGACAATGCTAGGATCTCCAGGTGACTGTACCGGCAGGTTCGTCCACATTGATCTTTGTGATCGAGTTCCCGGCGGCAAATGGATGATCCACAATGTATGCCCATTGGTACGGTCGTCCCTCGTAGTTGTGGTTGATCTGCGGAAAATCGGAAGCCGTCGTTTCCTAAGCTCAGAATTCAGTTGGTAAACGTTATTCGAAAGTCAAAGTTACCTGTGGGATCAGATAGCTGTACATGGCGCGGCCTGCGACAACGTCTAATGTAAATCGCAGAATGCGCGCAGTGCTCGGATATAGGTTCTTGGTAATGAAGTCCGTGTAGAAGTACTTGACGTACGGGTCGTTGTTGTCATATACAATCTGAAATACGAGGGAAATGTTGGATAGAAAAACCGCTGTTCCCTTACCATATCGGCGTAGATGGTTCCGTCCGGGTTCTCGAAGGCATTCAACTGGTGTGTCACAAACATCGACGGAAAAAGTTCGAGCGGCTTCAGCGTACTCCACTTGCTTGTTCTCTTGTTGAAAACAAGGAACCTTGATTATTGATATGGTTTTAAATGTTTTCCTCTCTTGAATACCTCATAGGGACCATTTCGTAGAAGTCCATTCCCCAAAGACCTCCTTTCTGGATCGAGCTTCGGGCGTTCGTCATTGGGGGCTCCTTGAACTTGCACGGGTTGATCAGCAGAGAGGTTACGGGAATAATGATGTAGTTCTCCGTAGACGTGATAGAATGCACGTATCCGGGCAACAATGTTTTGTCACCTAGAAGGTCTGCTTGGACAATACGAACCTTCCATGCTTACCAATGTATTCGTCGTTTTTGCCACAGGCACTCGGGTCCCAAACACCGTAGTCGTAAAGCCCGACAACTTTACGTACTCCTGCGTCATCCAAGGTGAAAATTCCCTGAATTTCACACGTACGAGCCTAGTAAGTGCCACTATGACATACATGGAAGAATCGCTGCTCGTTGAAGTTCATGGCACTGAACGATCCCCAGATGAGGCCGTCGGCGCTTCTTCTTTCGTGGACTGACATGGAGATGGGGATCATTGCGGGGTTTGGACTGCCAAAAACGTCATTCTTCTCAATGAAAGGAAACAGCTTGAACTGTGACAAGGAGTCAACCTAAAGGGAAACTGATTGAATGTGCTTTTATCCAAAGAAGTATTACGTCAAACTGGTATCCGACCCAGTAGGGAGCCTCAGTTGCAGCGAGGATCTTCTTGCCTACGCGCCAGAAGTCCAAATTGGGATGGAAACGGGCAGCGTCAGGATTCACGGGCACCTGTTCCCAGCGGGCCATTGCGCTCACGTTGTAGTCGGACCAGCCGGCCCATGGGACGGAAGACTTGGTCATGTTTCGGTCGTAGAACTCCCAAATTTTGTAGGGTCGGGACGGGTAGTATTGGGAAGAGAAGGTCACCTAATTTTGTCATTAACACTGAATTGGCCGTTCTAAGGTTACCTGGCCGTTGCTTATTTTGAAAGAGCCCACGGCTCCAATTGCATCAATCATGTGGTTCAAACGGTGGCCCGAGCCAGCTGAGGCACTACCGTAAGAGGCGGACAGTTGACACAAGAAGTAGCCATCTAGAATGTTGTTCGATAATATCAGTGCCCGTGGAAACAAGATTCCTACCCAAAAATCGAGGGATGTTCTTAGATGGACAGTACAGTTCATTGTATTTATCGCCGTTCCACGCTTCGGGAAATCCGAGTTGGACGCCGTTGAACGACTGCGCGAAGACGAAGGGGCAACAGATGAGAACGAGACACAGAAGGAAGGGTAACATCTCGAAGCGGAAACACGACGTGCGATTTACGGAAGCGCCGGTCAGCACATACACGTCGAATAGCCGACTGGCAAGAAGCCGCCGGACAGTGACCTTTGTAAGGCCAGGCCATCGCGGACACAGGATTAGACTGTGGTGCTTTCGGATTAGCGCGCGCCGATTTCCCTTATTTACTTCCAACAAGCTTATTGCAAGGGCGCGTGCCAGCGTTCGCAAATGAGCAACAATGTAACACCGGGGAACGGTCACTGCCACCACGGCGGTCCTCTCGCTGTCACTCACTTTTCCGCGCATCCGGTCCTTCCGCTCACGTCGCACTCACGACTCGCAAAGGATTTGAACAAAGACGCAAAAAACGAGCGCGGAAATGTCAGCTGCAAACGAAGACGGTCATAGTGGTTTTTGCAGAAGGCAGAGTCAGGTACAAACAAATGTAGCAAACATGGGTTTATCGACTTACACATGCTGGTATCGAAGTGGGGAACTTCTGTGCAAGAAAAACTGAGGATGTCGAAGAATTCAGTAGCAGATTTCATCTTCTGAGGCTACGGTGAAGCACGCCTGTTTCTGTTTGATACTGCCGCTTTTGGCAATGGGTTCAGTCCTGGAACCAGAACTGCCCAGGTACATTTTCTTTAGTAATGATATTTCACTGTATGCGAGTACTATCAAGGAAATTATACCGATGTTTAAGAGTACGGTTGATCGGACAATCACATCTCGTTAGCTAATCTGCTGATTAGAATTACATTCTTATAATAAGTATAAGTAAATATTATTTGTTAGAGTCATTTCTTGTAGCACTGGAAAATTTTCCTAGGGAACATAGGAATATTGTATCATTATGTCAAGCAACAGCTTCCTGATTTTTGTCCTAATGGAAAGGGTTTAATAAAAAAAGAGAAGACTGAACACGTGCGCAATCTGCTTGGGTGCCCTATTCACAACTGAATGTTGATCCCGCAACGACCTTTTTAACGTGCCTTTTTTTATTTCACAGCAATATTTAGAGCACCCTTGTGAGCTTCATATACGGAGTTACTTCTGCACCGCTCTTCGAAATTGTAATTGTTCCTACGTTTTTGTCTTGCACAGTGAGTGAACGTCTATTGGTCTGCAATGATTGCTTGCTGTGGGTGCTTCTTTTCCACTCTACTTAATTTTGCGGCATTGCAGGCAGAAAATTCACAACTGACGCCCCGGCCCTATTACTGACGGGAATGCCCGGACTAGTAAGCAATCTGGACGCTGATTATGAAGAATTTATCCAGGGTTCTGTGATGGCCTATGCCGATCAACTAGCTTCAAAAATCAAACCTCGATATACATGCGTGTTATTTTATATTCACCATTCTATTCTTAAAGCCGTATGCAATTGCGAAATGCCTACGCAATCTAAAATCGAAATTCGCACTCCATCGCACCTATTACACTCGTGCGCTCGCGACCCCGTCATATCGCTTATGATGAATGGCGAGTACAAAGAGAAAAGATCGCGCGGTGTTCTCTTGATCTCACGTGTATATTCTTAAGAGGATATGCGTGATTATTTAGGGCGTGTTTAAAGTTCTTACACATTGTAGAGAGTGATCATGGGTATGCACTTCATTACAATTAAAAAGCCAAATGCTTTAAAGGTCTTTAAAATAAATGCTTTACAGATGCTGAAAAATCACAATAAAAATTGATAGTATGTGCACGTATATGAATAGCATAGTTTCTAAACGGCCTTGCTGGCTCTTTAAATAAATGATTTCTGAAAATTTTTATCTGAAAAAAAATTATTGGCTCCTGTAAATGAACAACCTAGAATTTTCAGTTACCGCTTTTGTGCATCGCTAGGAAAAAAATAGCGACCCTGTAAGATATTAATTTATAAAAAATATGTCCTTGTTCACCGTTAGATGGAGAGATGTACTTATAATAATTCCTTGTTCATGAGCAATGATATTTGAGCATGTTTTAGAATTACTAGTGCCTTTCCTCTACAGTATGAAACAGCTTTATTGCGCCGAGTCTTATTACCCTACATCACTTTGTACTGCAAGTTCCCTGGAGAGGAATGTTCTTTTCTTATTTCTTTTGTGTTTGGAGGAAGAAGGCGTTGGCCGATCAAGTATCTATGCTGTCCACGGAGCCACAAATGCGGAACAACACAGTACGTGTTTTTTTTCGAGCAAAATAGTCCCCAGGATCCCGTTTTCCGTCGTTAAATTCGATAAATAGAAAGGACAAATATATAGCGCGTCAAGAGCTCGATTAGAGTCCCTTGAGTTGTTTACGGGAAAGAACTGGTTCCTGTGACTCTGGACAACAACAACCGTAAACAACGTCTTCTGCACGGTCTTGCATGGTTTGGGGTGAGACGGCTTTGTGGATCATTACAAATATGGGATTTGTGGAAATGTTCTGGACTTTTCACATTGTTGCCAACGCGACCGAGTTGGCCACTGAAGTCCTGTGGCTTCTCAACAGCATGCTCATGCGCACATTAATTAGTTTTTGCCGGTCGCCACTTATCGCCGCCACGAGGGAAGTCGATGATGAGATTGAGAGGCTGCTGAGCTCAGGTGTTACCATAGGCAACAAGCGTTGCCACGTAAATCTAACGCTGAAAACTAGCCAGCCCCAGCCTAATTAGTCATTTATTACTTGCCGGACTCAGTCCTTCTCGTATCGCCGTTCCCGCTGCTTCTGACCAATGGTGTCCTTCTCGCTCAGCTACGGCGTCTATGCCATGGCTCTACTCACTTTGTTCCAGCTATGCCAAGCCAAACACAGTTCGGGTGTGCTCATTTCACGTAACGTAAGCGCTTCCGTCTTAAAACCGCGTCGCACGTCTCTCTTTCAGAACTGGGAATATTTGGAAAGGTTTTGTTTCATTTCGGAAGCGAGCACTTTACGGTTTATACTGCAGTACCCAAAGGTACTTCTAAGCCTTCCGGATTGTTCACGTGCTTTAGGAATATGAAATACAAACGCTCTATCTCTACTTTGACACGGAGACACAATGGGAGACGGCTTATAATGAAAATCTAGTCAGTGCTGAACGGGGTTTGCTCCAAATTATAAAAAAGCAATCATTTAGAAATGCCGTGATAAAGAAAACCTGCTCGATCCGACAAACAATCAGATCCTCAACCTGAGTCCGAAACAAGCCTTTGGTGACGGCACTAGCTGTCGCGAAATCACACGAAACAATGCTACATGGTATACGTGCCAAGGAAAGCGCTCCTTTATGTGAGTCGATCGTATGGGCCTTCTTTTTTCCTATGGATTTAGTTCCCAACGACCTCGGTGGTGGTATCTGGCCGTGGGTAATTGCGATAGCTTCAAAGGCTTATACTTGGAGTATAACATAGAGATGTCCAACGACCTTCCTTCCAATGTCTGGTTTTACCATTTCTCCTTTGATGAGTTCTGTAAGACGTGCATTCACCGCTGATCCTACAATGTTAATGTTCCCAGATATACTGCCCGTGAATCTAGCCTTTCTTGCCGCCGAAGCCTGTATTCTAATCGCTGCCATATCCGTTGCAGGTTTGTCCATAGTTTAGATCTCGGCCTTACACATCATTCTAGCCATTCTGAAGAGTCGAAAGCTTTTTCACCAAACCTACAAGATTTTCTTCCAAGCCGTCATATTTGAGTGTCTTTCACTGTTGTTCATGTGCACCGCATATGCACTTTACGCGCACAATGGAGTTGGCTCTCCAATGCTCAAATACCTTAGCCAGATTTGCAGGTTGCCTGAGCGCTGCATGTTCTAGGCTAATACCCAAGTTTAGGCAAATGGCCGTCATGTTCTTCCTGCTACTCTTGCTGCTTCTCTCCAAAGGGTTCACGATCACGCGCGGTCGTCTCTCCCTGTTTGGAATAACGAAGCTGAGTTTGTTCGTTTTCTTCTACGCCGTCATCTCATCTAGCATGCTCATTTGGCAAGAACGAGTAGGTGATGCGCCCCGAGCGACACAAAACGTGCCTTTCAGATCTTTGACCCTGCGCTGGTGACATACGTTTCGGAATGTTTGCCTGCCTACATCATTGCCATCATGCGCATCGTGGCATGGTTGTGGTTCCTGCGATCGGTGGTCATCACATGTAGCAAATATGCGCAGAAAAAGCGATTCTACACAACTTTCTCCTTCTTGATGACCTTCTGGTAGGAGATTGAATTCACAGAATCCATTCTAGATCTTACTGACACGATTTGTACTAACAGATTCTTAGAAATGTAGCGCCACAAGGGTTTTATAAAGGCAGTAAGTGCTATTAGCTGGCGTGATTCGTTAGTTTTCTTATATTCATACATATCTACTTATACACCAAATGTTAGTCCGACCTGAAAGCTATAAACTTCAAGAGTTCTTTGCTGACCTTGTGCTAATTGTGAATCGGAACGGGTTTGCTCCCTTTTTGTTTGTCCTTCTTGCACTCCTTTTTCTTCTACCTTGATCGGTTCACCCGAAAAGGAACAGTAAACACAAAGATCAGAAAAAAACCAAAAAACAGATCGACAATGAAAAGGATCTCAATTGGCCGATATTCCATCTCTACCCTTAGGTTCTGGTCGGGTCCGGTCGTGCTGGTGCTCGCCAACTTCGTTCTGGACAACTGGGTGCGCGAAGAGGTGGTCAACGGTGTAGAATGTGCAATCGTCGCCTATGGTTTTCTTGTTTTTCTGGTGAGCTGTGTGCACTTTCCGCTGATTAATATGTTTTGAAAGGTAATGACATGGCCTTCGGCTGCAAATCAAAACTTTCCTTATCACGTTCGCACTACTCAAGTTGGAGACACAAACTATCCGCAAAACAATTACGAGGTAACTGGACCAACGAGTCATTGCCACTCATAGATCCTTTTAGGTGCGCTACACGACCAGTGGTGCCGATGTGAGAATTGAAGGACACGGAGTGGACGAAAACTCCGACCAGTCGTCAGTGCAGAGAGAAGACTCCTCCAGTAGCCCTGAAATTCGGCACATCCACAAAGTGGTTGCTTAACGAGCCAACGCGCGTGGATTCGACATTTTTATTGCCATAAAATATTAAGATAAGTACAGCAACGTCCAACTACTTGGCTTTAACACAGCGTAATGTACAAGTTCCCGTGATGCGTTCTCGTTATGTGCAATTAGGCTTGCTCGCTCATGAGTCTCTGGATGAAGGGCTGCACGACCTCTCCGTGGCTCCATGCGGTGGGGTGGAAGCGGAAACGAGGACGTCCCTGACGGTCGATCAGGAACTTCTCGAAGTTCCAGGTGACGTCATTGGCACGGATGGGGTTGTAGATGAGTTCGTTGGTCTTACCGATCTGGTTGACGGTTTGAGGGCACGAATCCTGGAAAGGCCATGTTGAAAGGACTGGATGGATGTTTTTTTTTGCGTCTTTCACACGTACACTGATGGGGAACCGGAATAGTGTGCGGTAAGAGCGAAGTGATTTGGTGAACGCGACCGAAGGTGAAAATAACTTGTTTTTACCTTGAGGAACTCGTAGAGGGGATGGTGGTTGACCCCGTTGACCTCGACTTTGCCGTAGATGTGCAGGTTCTGGTGGGGCTTCCAGCCGTTTCCAGGACGGACCATGGTGATGCCGTTCATGATCTCGTGGTTCTCAGCTGGCTCCTGCAGGTAGAACTGATTGCAAGGGAAGGCGAGAATCGTGAATCCTCCGGCCTCATTAGACTCGATCATAGGGTTGAAGTCAGTGTACTGCTGCGTGTAGGCTGAAATGGCGATTGAAATTCGGCATCACGGAGGTTTACGCTTCGTACCGCAGAATGTGGCCACATTTATGACGAGCAAAACTTGTCCCTTGTATTGGCTCAGGTCGGTGAATTGTCCTTGGAGTGTTTCCACTTGGAAGTCATAGATCGACTGGTTCGCATCCTTACACTGGCTCCAACGCGTGGCTTCGTCAACGAGCTTTGGTCCTGAACAAAACTCATAAATTACGCAAAGGTCATCGCAGATGTTGTTGAGCACTTTCGCACCATTACGATGATTGATGATTACAATCTGGACAATAATAAATGTCTATTAAAGCGCGTATCTCAGGCTTGGCGACTTTATCATCACATCAGCAAAATGGATCGGCTTCGCAAGCGTGTGATGGAATTCCGATGCGTGCGTTGTCCAGAGGGCGCATCTCACGTTTCAAAGCAAAAAAGCTCACCGGGTTGTTCTTTCTCTGCGGCGAAGACGACGAATGCCAAAAGGGTCGAGAACAGCAGTTGACTGATCATGACTGCGAAGGATGCTCGCTGCCAACTGCGGTGCAGCCGAGTCTTATATACGGACTGAACGAAAACTGAACTGGACCCGCCTCCGCCTTCTTCCTTTCAAAATTGTTAACATTGTCGATCGCAAACAAACACCGTCGCCGAGACCATCCAGGCATCTCCAGAGGAATGTGTGGAAGACCGCTTCCTCAAATCCGTGCGCGCCGGCGATGCTAATACTTGATCGCCGGGAGCAGCATACGCAAACATCATTTGCAGCTTCTGTTGATTTCCTTAGTCAATGGGAAACTTCCGGGGTCGCATGATTTCTTTGACACTCTTCCCCCATCTTGCAGCAGTGTCTGGACAACAGGGCGTCGGCCTTCATTTGAAGGCTCCCCGCGGCTTCTCCCTTCTCGACCTAGTACACTGAACCACTTTCGCGCTGGGTGAGCTCGTACGGCCTTCAGATAATTTTGGTCAATGTCGACTGATCAAACGCTTCTTTATGCGGTGAGATTAATCATGCAAATGTCGTCAAGCTGCGGTTGATAGCCGACGAAATTTGCACCTCTGGCAGCTGATATCTCGATCGGCTGCGGAAGGGGATACATCGTCAGATTTCGCTTTCATCGTGACCGACGTAACCGAATGTGTCGTGTCGTGTCGGTTTCACTGGGCACCGTTTCCAGTAGACCAAAATTCACGTCGGTGACGGTCGTTTGATGGCTTTGAACGACAACTGCGGATCGACCTGTCTTTGGCGCGGAGGAAACGAAAACAGAATGCAGATCATCGTCTGTGGGATCTCTGTTTTCACCTAACCGTTCTCCGCGAACACCGTACAAGGGGCCTCGGGCGAAGACGTTGACAAAGTGAAAGGTTCACGATGTTATCGGGAGTAGTATGTCGTAACCGGGAGATCAACACACAAAGGGACCGCTGTTTCACGTGGGCGTTCGTTGTTCCGGTCTTAGTGAGCTTATCCTTGGAGCTGAGCCCTGTGCTTCATGTTTGCATTGTCGACAGCACTTGGAGCGCTCCAAAAGTTTCTTTTCGGCGACAAATGACAAGAACGATCAAACACGAAGTGCCCTTCCTGATCTGAACCCTCTGAGCAAACAATAACCGGCTGCGGCTTCTGCATCGATGAGGGTAAAGACGGTGACAGGTTCACACGGTCCAGGACTAGATTTCAGAGAAAAATCGGTTAATCGGGTCAATAAAACCAATATGTACCTTCATTAAAGAGCAGTCGTTGATGAGAGTACATATTGGCTCACTGTGAATTCACTTTTGCTGTAAACCCAAAAAACGTTAAAGATGTTCATCCAATTGAGTGAACACATTACGAGCAAATTAGCCACTTTGAGAAAGGCAAGATCTAAATGGAGTGGCAATAAGATTTCTGCTCCGACTTTTGGTTCCTTTTTTAGGTTATACTGCTACTTGAGTGAAAAGAAAGTCAAACGCTGATTATCTGTATTCGTTTTTGATAATCCACGATGGTTTTCAAGGAAGAAAATGGCGGATTTCCTAAAAGAAATAACGAATTGGTTCTTTTATCGGACGGACGGATGTTTTTCATTGATTAGAACATCATGATTAACATCCTTTTAAGGTCAAGTGATGTCCATAAAGTAAATATCATGCACAGAAAGGAAGCGAAATTGGCGTGCATATATGTAAGACAAACTCGGAAAAACATGGAGCACAATAGATAGCAAATTTAACCTGTATAATGCTTGGAGCCTCTACTTCCGGGTAGCAAAAACAGAAGGAAACACCAGGAGCATGCATGCGCAAACATTCAATTATTTCGCGTAACACGCCTCATTAGCCTTTCAGGCCCATGACTTTCCCTTCTTTTCGTCGGAACATGCCAGATCATATGTAGTTTATGCTACGGTCTTGTCGTTTGACACCACTCAATGGAAAAAATTCTGGGATTGGAGTACAGAGCATTACTACGGGATAAATACTATATACTCCCATGTCTACCGTACTGTATTTTTGTATTCAAAGTAATCCATTTTTGCTTTCTGCTCTTTAAATTCTGTTTCCAATGCGCCGTCTGATTGCAGCAATGTATTCAGTCGACGTTTTCTTCAAAAAGACGACATTAGCGTCTAACATTGCTATTTGATATAGTAGGAAAGCTTTATTTGGTATAGTAGGAAGGGTTTAGGATTCTGGCTTGCTACAATCCCAACCAGAAAACCTTTCTGCTTGGGAATCGACGTTACGTGTCACAACATCACCTGACATTGCAACATTCATTACAAATGTGGTCCTTCCACCCGGCACTCCCCGACGCTCACCAGCTGGAAGTGTGTTCTTGTGAAGTCGCACCTCTTTAACACTGGGTCCCTGTCGTCGGGTCCTTTTCGACGCTCTCAGCAATCTGGTCGGAAGTATGCTGACCGCGTAGCAGCCCTTCCAAAAGATCGTTGGCTTCACCTACCTGCTTGCAAGCGCAATATTTCTGCAGCTACTACGCCAATTATCGGCAACAGACACATGTAAAGAACGGAAACCAGACGCGACTGCACCTTCTGAACTATGAATCGTCCTTAAGATGCCGCAAAACTGGAAGCTCCTCTTTTGTGTTGATCAGCTTACTTCATTTCAACACTGCGGGCGGCAAAGGAAGAACGGGCCACTTTCGGAGATGGTGCAGGTCCAGATCGCGCGGCTAGAAGCGCTAGCACGCTATAGTCCTCTTGAATCCAGCGTCATGCAGCCGAATTCCCGGACTCACAGCCAGATGCCTGCAACTGATACAAGCGGATTGAAACAAAATGGGGCTTATTCGAAATGTCTTTGGATATGTAGTGCTATGCCGTAAAAATTATCGGGCCGTTTTTGGATGTGGCGTAGAACAGGGAACTTCGAACACAGCCCACAACCGCAACGCCCGCTGTATGTATTGTTCGCTACGAAAGGCTCAGCAGTCACCGTCATACATCCCGCACACCGTGGATATATATTTGCAAAAAAACGCTGCACCTCAAAGCATAATTAGCCATAGGCGCTAAACAGTTATTGCAACTGACTTTAGAGTCCATATAATGTTTTTGTCTCTTAATGTTTTGTCGTTCTCTATCCCTCGCTTTCTCACCGGCCCGATGCCCGATGTTTTGTATTTATCCTTTATACAATCCTTTAGACTGTAACTTTTCATATAACTTTTGAAATTTTCCGTCTGTTTTCAGCTCTTTACATCAGTTTGAGTCTTTTTCTTTTTAAGTGTAGGTTTATTCCTTATGCAACATAATAATACTTCTATACTTCCAAGCACGTGAACAACTTTATTTCAGGTGGAGTGTTCAATCTTCACACAAACTTCAATGTTTGTGTTGGTAAAAAATATCAGGCGGAATTTCTCGACTATGTTGGACCTTGGAATGGAGCAAAATCGAGTAAGTTCTACTGATTGCCGAAAAATGCAACCACTCTATATGTTATTATATAAGTATTCTTACAAAACTAAAGAAGCCAAGGTCCAGTGTGCAAAGCGTATGGTAGTAAGGCACGAATGGTCCGACGAGGACAATTGTGTTTCAACCAGTACCTCACCTTCTATGGAAAGAACTTTGAACGGATTCATCTGTCTGTAAATAAAACTGCTTGTCGCATTGAGGGGTATAGATCGCTTCCTAACAGGAATTCTATCGGGTCGCTGCGGAGTGTCAGGTATGCATTGAAATTCAGTTTTCCGTGCTTTCATCTCCACTCGTAATATACTTATTTTATATTCGCAGACAACAATTTAGATGCCGCATAAGTCGCATGCCCCCCTCATTAACCATTACTACAACAGGAAGTATAGCCGCAGGTTTTGCAAAAATTCGTTCCATGTTATCCAGAAAGAAGAAAAAAAAATGAAGGAAAACATAGAAATCATCGATGAGGGGTAAGTTAGTAACACGGCGCGCTCATTTGTGATCTTGGAAAGGATTAAGATGGAATGAGGCTAATTTATCTTGTTTTCAGGCATGAATGAAACGATATGCCCAATCTGACGAAGGAGCCCCCGACCCCATACTGAACGAGGTCGACTGAGCACTACGGCAAGTTGTGGATGGAGGTCAGTATCAACATTAAGCTCGGAATCATGGAAGACTTCTTCAATCGCAACCGCCTCTCCAAGTTGTTGCATTTGTGACCGTAATGAAATTGTCTTGGGGAGATTGTCCAGAGGCTCCACAAACATTTATATAGCCGTTAAGTAGAATTAAGTGCAACATGTAAAGGATCACTTTGAGTTGCCAAAAAGTGTCTGTTCGTTGCTAAACAATAACGTAGTAACTGAATTTGGCGGAGGATAAATCGGGCGCGCTTGACGCTGCGATAATCGCCATAATATAATTGTCGTGCGCCTATGGCTAATTATGCTTTGAGGTGCAGCGTTCTTGAAATTACATATTCACGATATATGTATCAAATGTCATGTGTTCGACTGGATCGGATTGCGAAAGGCTCGCTCGCTCGGCTTCAGGGTTTTGGAGGTTAAAAGTGAATTTCCTCTGCATATTTTTTGTGCACATTAAGATGAGAAGCCAGCATCCTAAAGTATGCCAAAACCGTCCGAATCAAGAGCTTTCCTAGTGTAGACCACCACATATTTTGGAAAATCCAATCCAGAAATAAAATTTGTAGCTGTCCCTTAAGAGTTAATCACGTCGTCGAGTAACACGTGAACAGTCCAAAAGAATTAAAGACGGAATGCTACGTGTTGCGCGTGTGTGGGGCGTTTTCCGTTCTTCCCCCTTAGACCAATGTAGATTTACACCCGCTGTTCACAAGTTATTAAGCGTTCCTTATCTCTCTGTTCGACTTTTCGACTTCCACGTGATTTGCGTTGTCTGCTGCACGGGCGAAAGGCGGTGCCCAAAAGTTCCAAAGACACTCTACTGGATCCTCACAAACCGAAATTCAGAAGCAGGTGCATTTTCGTTCAGGTGCAACTTTGTGTCCAAGCACCGAGTTATTGCTACTTTCGCCGCGTCTGACCCGGCAGAAATTCTTTCATAGTTGCAGGTGTCGAGTTAGGGATTGACCGCTTGTTTCGTCCGTTAGCGAACTATGAACACAGGGTTCTGGATACTTAACGCCGAATTACATGTCTCGGCGTGATCAACTGCACATTCCCCCGTCCATGTTCTGTTCTACATGTGAACAACTCCCGAGAGGGAGCTTAATCTTGCGTCTGCATGTGCATATCACTTTCCACAGCAATTGAGCTATCAAACATTGATTTGCGTGCACGATGTAAAAGGAAAGCGAGGCCTGATCGAGGCCAGTGTCCAGATTTCGTGGTTTCCTCGCGCAACTTTATGTTCCCCTTTACGTTTCGGGCAACAACGGGACCTCCCACTCCGCCAGCCAGACGCTTTGTTTAGACGAGTTGCCACCAGCACCAACGTGGTGTGTTTGGGGAGGATGTGCTTAAAATTCCCGATATCTGGCGTTGCCGAAAATATCGATTTCGAAGGAACAGCGTTCAGGAGTTAAGAGGGGTTGCAAAAGGAACTCTGGGCGTTGCGACGGGCGCTGGAATCGCTTCTTTGCGCGTGCGCGCTACTTCCTCCAAATTTCGTATGCAAAACGTAGCGTCGCGCGAATCCGGTCCTGCGCCGCAGCTCGAACACCTTGAACAGGATTTACTGCAGCAGCAGTCGGACGAGGGTGCTGCACCTAGTCCGGCGCACCGTCACTACCGGCAGCGTGCTCTCGCGCTCCGGAACATTGCCCCGAACCGATGAACTCTTTGCCTTATCGATGCCCTTTGTGCGGAAAACTGTTTGTACGGCAACGTAAACGTATCGGGGTTCGCGCGATTGGCAGTTCGGCACCCTCGGGGCGAGCGAGAGTCGTGGTTCGTCTTTGTCGGCAGACGAGGGGGACGACGTTCTGCCGAATCAGCTTGAGCGCGAGTAGCGCAAGTAAGCGATCGTGGTGGTGGCGGGGAAGCAAGCCCTTGCTTGCTACCAGCTCCAACCAGCAGAGGAGTCATCCCCATCCTCCGACCAGCCGTTGTCAGCCCTGGTCCCGGTCTTCTCAGTGGCGCGCGGCCGCTCGCATCTTTCTTCGTTCGCTCTTCTCCGCGGCAGTCCGCCGCCGCCGCTTGCCGCCGCCCGTATCGTCTTCGGACGAAGCATTCGCTGGCTCGTCACGCCGCGTTCTTCTTGCCAGCGCGTGCGTTCTCACTCTGCGTGTCTGCGCGAATTCGCGACTGCCGCTTGTCTGAACGCCGCCCCGAACGCGCTCTCTCTCGCGGCGCCAACAAACAACGCGAGTTTTTCAAAACCAGTGGCAACACATCACACACAGAGAGAGAGGACGCCGCGGAGTATTCTTTGTTGGTTTTTCGTTGCGAACAGTCGCTTTTTCCGCGCACGTCGCCGTCGTTGACTCCTCGTGTTCAGCTTCACACTGGCAGCCTCAGGGCATTCCGTTAATCACTACCCATCCCTCCTGGTACAAGCATATCTGCAACAGGTAAGTCTTTACTCTTCTCTTAAGTGGTTCCCCTCATCCGTTTGATCTTTTGAACGGTTCCGACGCCCGAACGATTCCGCCGAGCGCTTTTTGTATGTTTTGTTTAATGTCTTTCGCTTTGTCATGAGTTATCAGTATTCTCGACGGTCGTTCATTGCCATGTTCCCGCAAGGCAATCCGTTTTATCGCGTTTACACCATTCGTTTTCCCGATTACAGCCGATCGTTCGTGTGGCAGCAGCTGAATTCGTCCACTCTTTGCCGCATCGTTCCAAATCATGTGCTCTAACTGCCTCCACTTTAAGAACACTGCCGCTGAGGGACTGGCTCTAACGTTTCTGGTTAGCGAAAAGCAGGCGCTTCGGCTTCGGCCGACTTGCTCGCATCGCTGTATTGAAATGTTCGGCGGCTGTCGCAGACAATTGTCAGGCATTTACAGCCGGATCGGGTGTTAGGGAACAGCGCAACGCTCGTCATCAAACATAGAACCGAAAATTTCCAGTGAAGCGTAAAAGATTTTGCAACACATTCGACCGAACATTGCTGACTTCCATGCTGGGAGGGGTGCGAAGTAGCAGGAAGTGGTTTCGGCGATTCGGGACTAGTGTGCGTAGAGAAACACGTTTTCCACCCATCTGCTAGTATAAGAACGCGCAGGACGCGTTGTTCAATTGATCGGCAAGCAGTTAGTTCGTGGTCGATTCAAGACGACGACCTTGGTAGCGCCCTGACTTCTCCTGAACGCATCGTTGTGAACGACCGACTGAACCGGATTTTTGCCGCGAATGTCGCTTGTTTCAAAACGCCTGCGCGGTTCCTCGCGGCACACGAAGAGCAATTGCAGTTTCATTGTGCAGGAACTCCCGACCTGAAGGACATACAGGGGTGCAGAGCGCCGTTTGTGGGAACTTCTTCCTCACTTTAAAAGCCGGTTGAGACAAAGAGAATACTGATAATCTTAACAAAAAAAACCTCAATTTAAGGCGGAATCTGATTAAAACCCAAATTGCACCGAAACTACAAGCACCTCTCAGGAATCTCATCACTTTATTTCAGATTCAACAACAGGGTAGTGGACTTTGGCGAGTTAAAGAAGAAAGTTTGGATCAGGGGACCGCAGCACCCGCTGCTTCCCCTTCCTTCTGTAATGGATGTCGAGAGCTGAGAAAGTAAGTTTTTTCGCAAAGTGTTGAACGTAATACTAAGTGGGCTGGGATTAGTGCGAACCTTGAGTAGACTCGCTCACAGGAACCCGTTTCTGAGTGCTCACTTCTCTAGCCACTGACGTTGGGTTGGGAACGGAGTTCAAACTGTGGCTGGTTGAGTTCGGGCAAAACAAGTTTCGGCGACGGAACTATCCTTACTCCGCTCATTGAAATGCGAATCGGCTCGTTTGTCGGGATGCGTTTATGCGCTCGCGAACGAGTGCGCACATTTCAAGGTCGTACTTTGATGTGTTTCAAGAATGTGCGTATAGAAATTACTGCGCAGCCGTTTTGCATGTCTCTGGTGCAAAGAAAGGGGCTTTTCGGAGCGTCCGAGCTCTTTGTACGCGTCATGACAGCTGCTCTGGTAATCGGAGCTGTCGCTTCTGCTGCGTTCAAGATTGCGCTTCCGAGCTTTATGAACACTGCAATCACACGATAGGGGGTGTATGCTCACATGTGGCGGCGAGTGAACAGGAGATGGGGGCCCGATAAGCGGCAGCCGAAAACGGAGTGCCAGCTGAAACATAGGGAGAGTTGAAATTGCTTAGTCAGGGCCGCATTGTGTCATTTTCTCGATGTTCGCTTCCCAGCCGAAACAAGACCGCAGAGGTGCAATCCAGTATCAGTCCCTGACTTCGCGACCGCTTTTTTCCGCTGCGCTCTTACACTTCTCTGCACACACACACCTATTCCCGACAATGAACACATTGTAATTAAACGGACGACGTTTCATTTTCGCCGAGGCAGTTCAGCAGTTCAAGAGCGCGCCGTGGAGACGGCTGGCAGCCGGACGAACACGGTTCTGCGCTCAGTTCAGAGCGCTGTCGAGGGGGGGTACACATTCTGCTCGGGCACAGTCGGGAACCGGCATTTGGAGGCGAGCTGGCAAGGAGCGGCAAACAGAAGCTACGACGACTTCCCCACCTACATGCGCCGCTTTTTGCCCCACTGTTTACACGGCGGCGAACGCTTCTTTTTTCTTGTGCGTGCAAACAAAGAAGTTGGGTTCATGATCTCCAAGACATAAAAGCGCGCGGCACGTCGCCGGCGCCACAGTTCCCGGCGTCCACGTCGCCTTCTTGACAGCCAGTCACCCGTTCCACTTCTATTATCTGCCACGGAAAAAAGTGGGAAAGCGAATAGTGTTTGGACGTTCGCCGCAAAAAATTGCTAATCTGCAACGTTGATAAGAAGTGCGAAAAAACTGACAGTCGGTTAAAAGGAACACTCAAACGTTAGTGCAACTGTTCGCTTTCTCGTCGTCGTCCCCGCGGTATCGCCTCCCGCACGATGGTTGTGTTTCCGCCAAGCAACCCACCGATCAGTCTGCCCGTTTCGGGAGCACATGGACAGTCGTTTAGCTGTCTGTACTGTCCCCACATGTGCACAAAGCAAACCAATGGGGCTCTGCAAGTTTCCCCCAAGAGCGCCTTTAGCTGGGTTCGTAAAAATTGGTGAGTCGTTTAAGTGAGTTATTCGCAACATACAGCTAAAGGACTAGACGAATATTGGGTCACACTGGTTCATAGGCTACGGTAGTTCGGAAGTCTTAGAGATGCGTACCATGTGCAATACTTATACTAAAGACTTTCTTTCAGGGATATTGAAGTCGTAAAAGAAATTCTTATACGACACCTTCAACATCACACAGATCCTGATGCCACCGCACTCAGCCTTCTGATGAATCGCAACCGAGTGAACTCGACATCTACCGCCACGGAATGCCCTTTGGCCCTCCTGCAACGCCCAGTGCCCCAGTGTGAGTCCATCCCTGTGTGTTTCCCCTTGTATTTCCATGTCTCCAGGTGGACTGCCGACCATAAACTTCACCAACACGTGGGGAATCGGTGCGAGTGCCGCGCCCGGCAGTCCCACTCTCCCGCAAGGGATTTTTCTCGAAACGCAACAGCAGCAACAACAGCAGACTCAGGAGAACAACTGGAGTTCGCCCAGCAGCGTCGGTTCTACAAACAAAACCGACAGCTCCAACGGAGAGTCGTCGGCGCACATCGATCCCGTCGGGCTTGATACCAGCGAAGCGCCGTCCACGTCTGGCCAAAGCACACAAGTAGGCGACGCGCTCGGCCGTCTGGCAGCAGTGATAAATCGGCGCCGCTTTCAGCAACTTCCGCCTCTGGCCTCGGAACTTTACAAAGAACTCGCAAAGCAGTCCCTCTTCGGAGCGGCGGCGAACAGCAATTTCGGCGCGGCGCTCTTGCGAGCGGGTGTGCAATTTCCGGCGGCCGCACTCAGTTCATTACATTCGGCTGAACGCGCGCCCACCGCCGACGTGCAGCAGCAGCAGTCGCCAGTGGTGGAGAAGAAGGTGCGACACATGAGCCACGCCGCATGGAAACATTCCGAACAGTTTCAGAAACCCATTTCTGATGACTATGTTAAGATCATCCGGCAGCAGAACTTTAACCCGGAGCGCGCGAAGAACATTGAAGTGCCGGTGCGCGAGGCGTTCATCTGTGACCCGCGTAAGTGGCCACCGTTGCAGTGCATCATCACCAGCGGCGCCTTCTTGCAGATTTCCTTCCGGCCGGCGAGAAGCAGATCATTGACCAGGTGCTGCACGGCAAGAACGGAAATGGCCGGTTTGACGTGCGCGAAGCCATGACCGTGATGTGCAAGAAGCTAGCGGAGAAGCGCGTCTTCGGGCCCAAACTCATGGCCAAGACTACGGTAGCCGGCCCTAACCACTCCACCTATAATAACCTGCCGGACAGCGGAATTCACTACATCCAAAGTGAGTCCGCGAGATGCTCGTGTTGGCGCTAAACGACCGTCTCGCTAGGTGTGTGCTGGGAAGTGTTCGGTCCGGGAAAGTACGTGAAGGACGACGAAGAGTTCTGGGAGCTGTTCAAGGATGCGATGCGCAAGCTCGCGGCTCGTTGCAGGCGCGTGAGGCATGCTAAGAAGAAGGGGCACCAGTCGGACAGTCTGTTGCTACCACGGAACCCCATTAGGAGTCTCGCTGTTCAGGCGGAGTCGAACGCCGCTGACCCGGCGAACGCGTGATCTCGCAGATGGAACTTTTCAGCGCAAATCTCCATTTCCACTTTAATGCCTCAACTTGTCGGCTTTTGTCTACGTACTCCCGTGCTCAGAACATTACCTGGTGATTCCGGTGTCATCATCCCAGCTTAGACACGTCATCCACTAGCCTTTTTGTCGCACACCTCTCCGGTGAACCTCCAATCGTTCGGTGATGTTCCCTCTCTTTGAAAAATGCTGCTTTTTACTCAGATTTTTATTTTAACTCTCCCGTAGATTAGTTTATCCGTAGCCTCGTTAACCAGCCGTTTTGAAGAAGTTGTATATTATCTGCCCATATTTCTCAGGTCGTTTTTCGTCTGCCTCATCTGTTGTTAACTCAGGGATTCTTTATAAACCTCGATTCTATGCACCCACCTCAGGAACTATTATTTTTATCTCAGGAATTTGTTCTTTTACTCAGGGATATTACATGGTACTGTCATTGCATTTCTCAGGGATTCTCACGCTACGACTATACCATGCAGAACAGTGGGGTCCTCTCGTGATTTCATCTGTCTTTGTTTGTTTAGTTGTTCTGTGAGCCACGTTACTCAACTATGTTTTGTTTGTAATGTTTTATTGCTTGTAATGCAATATTGTTGTCATAAAACCGCTTATACAACGTCCATATTCTTGGTGCAGTGTATCTCTAACAGCTTGCGTTCTTCGTTCCAATCTGGAAGGGCGGCATTACACAAATGGGACATACGGAGGAGCATAGTTATGCAATATCTCTTTGGCAGCTATTTTAGGATAAAATTCAAAGTAGAGTGTAGTTACAAACACATTAGCAAAAAATGGAGAATATTGCTCAAAGATCGGTTTAGGAACATGCTGAAATGTTTCGAACTGAGACAAGAAACAAGACACATATTAAGATACAGACCAATTTTATATATATTTGTCACTATTGTGTACCTTGAACCACGCTGCTTCAGAAAGAGCATAAAATGCTAAAGTTAAAGAATATGATTAAGTAAAAATATAAGCTATTGATAATATATCACATGTATACATATAAGCAACTGATTATCATCGTGTGTGGTATTAGCCAACGCTGAGCACAGCACGAACAGGCAATGGGACATCTTTATTGCTGACAGAGTAATCGACGAAGAACAGTGCACACAATTCTTACCTCTCGTTGGCACACAAAACGACGACCACTCCTCGAAGCCGCACACCGGGAACGCAGGAACGTGAGGACTGAACGCCCAATGGAACACGGAGGAAGCTAGTACCAGTTCCTCGATCGGAACACCACAAGATACAAACATTAAACAACCTTTCCGCTTTCAACGGCGTGGTTCGGTTCTTCTCATGGGCACACCATCCGCAAACACTCAAAGGGTGGGACCATTGCACGGAAACGGCGTTCAGGTACAGATAAAGTTGTTTCCGCCCATGCTAGCTTGCGCATCTGGGGCAAAGTACACGCGCGAACTACGTGTTCTCTTGCATTTGCCGGTTACGAGGAAGTGAACGGTGAAACAAACAACATTCCCACAGAGCACGAACTTTTGGACTCAGCACGTGACGAGGGAAGAGGGCGGGAGATGGATTTCCAGCCTTTAAAACAAAGAAGACTTGCAGAGTGAACTTTTCATGCATTGTTTTTCTTTCTATCCCCTAGCTAAAAGTAGCGGATTAGTTTATTAAAAAGGATATGTTCTTAAAACACTACAATGACCAGTTTCATCTAACCTAAGCAATCCGTCTCCATCTTCTGGAAAGGTTCCAAGTCTCCAACCAATTCAGAGTTTTATTCCATTTACACGCCTAAAGCGAATACAATGGAGAAAATATAGCGAACGTTGACAATACAATCCATTGCGCCACAAATTCCTTTGTCAGTATGACAGCGCGCTGGTACTGTTTCATTACTAATGGTTTGGCTTATTTGTTATACCAGTTCCTGTGATGGGGCAATGGAATACTTAAAGATCAGATACCCGGTAAACCTTTACAAGGCAATTGTGTTTTATGTGCCTGTGCCTACTTTGTGTGGTAGAACGCGAGGCCGAAATCACTGGTCGTAGAAAACGTTCGCCGTGACATGTGAACTTCTGATAAAGTTGTTTGTGCTTCTTTTGTGTTCACTTATCGTGAGTGTGACAGAAGAAATTAATCATGTTCTTTCCTCCGTGCACTCAAAAATATGTTTGTAATTGAGCTGCAGTTGTGGACCTTATTTCTTGGATAATGCCAGTTTCCGTCATGCTCTCAGAAAATAAAAGCTATATCCATGCAGATGTGCGTGAAAGTTGAAAAAGCTTGAAAACAACTGTTTTCCTTTAACTTTCTATGTAGTACATCCGCTGTCAGAACAATGTGCAACAAACAAATTTGAACTAGTATGCGGGTTGCCAGTTCGATCAACGAAGTTTCCGCACAGAACGGGACATGACTATGTATTGAGACGGGCGCTACTACCAATAGGACTTAGGTGCACTCCTGGATGAGTTACTGGACATGGTACAATAAAATAAACTTTATTTCCCAAAAATGCGTGTCATTACAAGCAACAATTATAAATTCATTTTATTGGTAAGTCAGAGCGCGCAGCTCGGCTACAAACACCTAGCAGTTTGATCACACCTGAGCAACCCCAGAAGCAGAGATAGAAGCGGAGACAGAAGAATTCTGTCATTCTTGGACCATATAAATTCAGGAACTCTCCTTTCCCCGTTTTACTCATATTGCACCAAAAGTGTGCAAGGTATTAAAAAATTAGCCACATACAAATAACAGGTAACGTCTATTTTTCGTATTCTCTGAGAATGTTTCACTCAAGGTCTTACTCGTTTAGTTTACTTATACAGGGTTAAACTGACATGAAAACTTTTGCTAGTGTCTCACAGCGATTACTAAAATAGTGGGGATAAATGCTACGTGTGAATATCACATCAGACATAGCGATGCATGGCCCTGTAGATATTGAATTGGCCAAACAAAGTCCAAGACATCTGAGAAAAATGTCAAAAACTTGGATTAAATGTGGCAGCTGCTCCACCACTTGAGAAACCCCATGTGTAATGCTATAATGACGCTAATAGTTCTCCTATTAGTGACTTCTCATTTTCAGACAGTCTTGAAACAATCTCCCGTTGCATAGTTTACGAAGGCTCCTTGTCGGTGAGCGCAGCCACCGCCACAAATGCTCATGCCATAGTTCCGAGAGTAGGTCACTGAAGATATGAAAGGAATGATATTCCCAGATCTGCGCCAATTACGCACGGACGAAGTTTTATTTCTTGCGCGTATACAGCCACCGGTTCATTGACTCATCCGTTCGCCGATTGCACTGTGCCCAGCTGAACCTACCTGTTATCCCGCCGGATTTCCGTGGCCACGCACTTGGAAATGAAGAGTTGTGCGCTCTGTCAGCAGAGCGTCTTCCCCGCCGAGACTACTCACGCATTCGGCAAACTCTGGCACAATAGTTGTTTTGTGTGCTGTAAGGCTGTCGTGTTTCCTCTGTTTTTCTCAGCTACTCATGTTTCAGCGGCCGAAAAATGCGGGAAGCTACTCGATAGCCTCACGGCGTGTGAGCATAGGCAAACGGTTAGAGTTATCGCTTGGTTTACGCAAAACGCCTTTTCAGCTCTATTGTCATCAATGCTACAACCGAACAGTGGGCGGCTTGCGCTCCTATCACGGACTGCGGCCCACCGTCACACACATCTCGTCCTCCGACGAAGCTGCGTACTCGTACAAGGTGTACGACGAGAAACGGGTGCTCCAACGGGCACATGCCAAACACGAATGCCCAAACAGTTATGCTGTGAGCAAACCATCCGAAAAGAAGGCGTCCCAGCTGGATAACCCGTCATCCGTTCAGAAGGCGATCGCCGCCGTTCAGAAGGATTCTTCCCTTGTCCCAAACAACAAATGTCCAAAATGCGAGAAAGTCGTTTACGAGGCGGAGAAGATCAAGGCAGCAGGACAGGTTTGTGCTACCTCTTGTCGCAACAGCTTAATTGGCAAAAACATTTGTTTTATTTAAATGAAAGGGTTTCCTGTAGGGTAACTGCATTCACCCCCTCAAACGCTAAAGTATATCCAAGGGACACACTGCTGATTAGAGTCTGTTTTGTGACCGTATCTTGATCTAGTGCTTGAAGTGTAATAATGGGATTTATTCGCGCAATAGTGCCGCATTGTTTATGTGATCTAATCGCGATCCACCAGACGTTGAATAATGAATGGGCGTGTATCTGCGCAAGAGAAGAAAGCGGTGTACAATCACTAATTAGTTAATTAGCTCCGTTTGTCGCAACTGAAAGCAAAACCGCGTGGGGCATAGAAACTTTTGAAGCTTTGCCAACAATGTCGACCATCGCCAGACTTCTTTTTGTCAGGTTTTGGCCAAAAACCTTCCATTTACTCTTATACAGGTGTGCCATCGTTCTCATCAAGTTCGACTTAGGTATGGCACAAGAACACTTGCTTCACGTGTACTGTTTGCGCCAAGTCCTTGGAGTCTCGTAGTTTGTGCGAGCGGAAAGGACAACTCTTCTGCAACGGTATGCCCTTTGCAATTACCACGTTTACCCAGCCAGTTCTTGCAGTCTGCTACGGAAAAAAATTCGGTCCTCGCATGTATGGACACGGTTCGGCATTCGTCAACGTTCTGTGAAGTTGCGCAGGGAAAATCGATCATTGCCACAACATCATTTGTGTGTTACTCCGCAATCATGTAATAAATAAACTCTACCGGACGTCAACGATAGAACACGGAACGATGTGCTTCCTGGCTGGCGGAGAGCCGGTCGCGCGCCGGCCACTTAAGATCTATCCCATAAACGTACGGCGCGCCAAGCTGACCCGGTGCTCCGTGTCATCTCACGTTTACAGCGATGCTGCGCAGAGGCAGTGTTTTGCACCAACAAGGTGGTGATGAGTCATATTCGGCATCGCTACTGCTAACTGTGAAGGTGATGCGGGTAAGGGCAACGTAGCAATGGCTCCTTATATTGGCGAATGTTGCGGACGGCGCGCCGCATTCACTTGTCCGCCAAAATAGCGCTGCAATCGATCGCCGTTCACACGTTTCGGCCATTCATATAAGACAGTAAATTGATCGACCTGTTTGGCGCCAAAGTCCGGCGATGTCCGTCCATTGTTGATCTGCGTTTTGACTGTGCTTCACGTGCATTAGCCTCCAACGCGCGCGACAACTGCTGTGCGATCATTGTGGTGCGAGATTGCGCGCGTTCAACAGTCGGTGTAACTTAGGTAAACCCAGTTCTGCTTGCCTCAGTGATAAAGGAAATATCGGGGTTGCATGACTACGCCTAAATCAGCAACGGCTCCCGTTCCTCCTTTGATGCGCCATGCGATGCGTGTCCCACGGCATCAGAATATGTGTTACATTCCAGGAACTAACGTAAACTTCATTTTTTCAGTTCAGTTTCTCTTTTCCAACGCCGCTGCAGCTCCGGTATTGCTACCGTTTGTCGAACGGTAGCAATTAAATATTTCTTATTTGCACTGCACCCACACAAGCGTTGCCACTATCCTGTTTGTTCTTCAAGTGCTCGTTTTTGCTTGGGGAGTGTGCACTTAGCTAGAGGCAGGTAAGCTCATCGCGCAACTGTGAGCTTTTCCGCGTCATATCCCCGCGTTGCTCTGTAGACATGTTCCTATGGCACGGTTTCACCCAGTTTTGCGTTCTCTCTGATCTTCCAGAATCGAAACAGTTTCAAGGAGACAAACGGGCTGTCGATGGGTGAACAGCCGTAATGCAACGTGCTGTGCCATCTTACAACATCTGTGCTACATTTTTTGCGTTGACGGCTTGTTTCCTGACGCATACTGGCATCGCTAATGTAATACCCAGTTTCCGGACCGTTACATTTCTACAGATGCTGTCTGCAAATGCTGTCTGCAGATGCCGTTAATGTCTCGCTTGCGCTTCCACAGATCCCTCGCTCGCACTGCACTGCTTTCTTAGTACAAACTTGCTTTTCGTGGCAGTTGTATTTCAGTGCCGCGGGCGAATAGTCCGCGTTGTGATAGGATATTGCCCACGGCAAGCCGGGAAGGAGGAGTTTTGCCGATATGCTCCATCAGATGCGGGGGCGACTGACCCATTCTTAGTCGACTGAGCAGGCCCTGCCGACACTATTGCTGTGGCCGTTGTTATTGCGAACGCTGAGTCCACTAATCCAAAGTGTGTCCAACCGTACTTGGTCCCTGTACGATCGGCGTGTAAGGCCCTCATCGCGTCCTTTCAGCGTGCCCCTCAAAGGGTCCCATCGTGCGCCCAGCCCTACAGAGAAAGCTTCTTTACGAAAAGTGAACTTTTCAGGTGAACAGTCCTATCTGCAACATGCCTGACGGAAAAGCCCCTCACTTCCCCCAGCAGCCCGTGGCTCGCCAGAACGATGATGGTTCTTTGGAGCTTGAGTGCTTCCTGGAAGCCAGCCCTGCCCCCGAAATCAAGTGGTTCTACGAGCAGAACGAAATCAAGATCAGTCCCGGCGGCACCTTTGAGCGTTTCACGTTCAACCTGAACAACAAGGGAGGCGATGCCTACTCCGCTATCCTTAAGATTAAGGTAACTGCTTTTTTCCGTTCTGGGACGTGGATGTCATGTATCGGAGGACGTTGCTTACTTTTACGCGGAGTTACACCGGCGCCGCCCGCACTAAATAACGCCGTCGGGCTAGGGACTGGGTCAGTGTAAACTCAAGCGCGTCGGCGCTGGACACCCACTTGTCCCAGTCATTGCTTTCGCAGCTATTGCGACTGCATGTAAACACTTGATGCACACCTCCTTCCTCGAGGATGATTGATTAGGGCACTCCGCAACAAGCAACTCACAAAGCGTTTTGTTTTAAGGACCTTGCTGATAGCGACGCCGGAGCCTACCGCTGCGCCATTGTGAACCCCTACGGAAAGGGAAATGCGAACTTCAACCTGAAGCTCACCGGATTCAGCTCTCCCACGTTCGTGGAGAAGCCGCAGATCTCGTCCCGCGAAGATGGCAGGATTATGATCATGGAGTTCAAGGCGAAGTCGATCCTCAAGCCGACTTTCGTCTGGATGCGGGGAGAGGAGATCATTGCCGAGTCCGAGCGTCTGAAGATCGTGCAGAAGGAGATGGGTAACCAGGAGTACTACGCCGCCATTGAGATCACCGACCCGAAGAAGGAGAAGGACGCCGGCCAGTTCGTCTGCACCGCCAAGAACGAGTCCGGCAAGCTCACCGCCACGTTCTCTGTGAAATTCGAAGGTAGCCAGCGGTGTTGCTTTTACCCACGTCCAGCCAATGCCTTTCAGTTCCCGTTGGAGCTCCTACCTTCACGCGCAAGCCCCAGATCCTGCAGAAGACCTCCGACTCCGGAGATCCGGCTATCGTGTTTGACATCGGATTCCAGGCTGACCTCAACCCCGAGGTGTACTGGATCAACCCCAAGGGCAAGAAGATGAAGGAGTCGAGCAGGATCAAGTTCGTTCAGCAGAGCGATGGAACCTCCAACACTTACACTGCTCAGCTTGAACTGAAGGTATAGCTAAATAGGCCAGCTGTTTCTTGCAAATTGCATACTTTAGAACTACAAGGCCAAGGATAGCGGCACCTACGTGTGCAACATCAAGAATGATGCTGGAGAAGCCAACGTGGAGCTGACTCTCAACATCGAAGGTGAGACAGAGAGCGATGAAAGCATTCTTCCCTTTTTCTTGCTGCTGGCAGTACTCCTTTGCTAACGTTCTTTCCACTCACTAATTTGTGTTCGTTTCAGGACCCATGGATGACGCGGGAGAGGATGCCAGCGAGACGATGTAAAACAAAGAATCTCAATACATCTCCACCCTCTCCTTAATTTTGTGTGTGATGAAAGCTTAAGTTCGCACAAGAACATAAACTTCACTATCCTTTACTATTTGCCTTGCGTGTTCCCTGAGATTGTATCTTGGACGAACTGCTCTCAACAACGCCTTTTCCAAAGTCCCCATCGCAAACAGTTGTTTTAGTATAATTTTATCGAAAGATAAATATTGTTTCATCAAGCTGACAGGCGAACTCTTTAGTCTTCTTTGTTGTTGAGCTGCTTCAGAGCGCGCGTCGAGTATTCACGGAGCTCCCTGCGAACAGCTCTCGGGAGCGTCTTTACAAAGTCACGTTGCTTGCTGGAGTCCAGGGCGGACAGAGCCTTCAACGCATCCTGAGCGTCCTGGGAAACGCGATAGTTGTTTTCCTGGTCGCGGAGTCGTTTCCGCTGGCTGGTCGACCACGAGTTGTAGGCTTGAAGTTGCTTGGAAGTCAGTAGCGAAACGGCGAGCAGATGCAGCTGGAAAAATTCACATTAGGGTTTTATGATCTAACTGTTCTACCTCCGCCTGACGACGTTCTTCGGACGGAATGTCGTTGTCGTTCAACACCCTTAGAAACTCTGTAACCACTTTCTGAGGCGCCGAGCGCAAGAACGGCAGCTTTTCTACATCTGGCGTTGTTTGCGGTCCCTTAATGTCCTTGAGGTTCTGTGAGGGTAGAGACCTTTATTGTTCTTCCCTTCAAGCGTGGAACTAACCTCTTGGAAATCGTAGTCTGGAGTCGTTTCTTGCACTGGCACTCTTGTTCTGGATTTCTTTCCCTTTGTCTTTCGAAATCTTGATCGAGTATTGGCAGGTGTAGTTCTCTCAACAGAGTAGTCTTCTTCCGCCAATGTTGTGCGAACTGGAATTCTTAATTCTAACTGTTTACTAGGCAGAGATTACCAGATGGCGTTGTTCGGTAAGAAGGAAGAGAATAAGTCGTCACCTCGTCCTCGTCCTCACCCTCGTCCTCATCGTCCTCATAAGAAGTAGATGCCGGGCGCGTTCTTTCTTTAGAAGCGCGGTTTCTTGTTGTCGTTCTTCGTGAACTAGCAGGACTCAAAGTTGGAAAGGCAAGGGTCTCAAACAGATTTTATATTAGGCTATTATGTTCTACTTACCTTTGGGATAGAATCCGGGGCGAGAACCTCGGACGGTTCCAGATCCTCGCTGTGGTTCGGACCTCCTTCTGTGGGGTCTAATTCGTCCACCGGGTCCGAAAACGTTGAAGGGTTCTTTGAAGAAGTTGTACTGCCTGAGGATCTGTTGTTGTCCTCATTTTCAAACATTTGCAATACAGCCATGATATCGTCCGTAATCAACAGCTCGTGGTCGCATTTGTTTCCAGGCACATATTTGTTCCTTAAGAAGACTATAAATAGGCGCTGGAACGATCTAGAGGATACCAAACGGCGCGAAGTTCTTCCTGCGCAAAATCGGGAAGTTTGCTGTAGTTCTCCGGTAAACCACACTTTCGGTTTTCCTAGACGATCATGAGCGTCGGTTTAACTACGGCGAGTAAAGGTACCTTAGCAGCACAGAGGTGACTGAGAAGCACAATGGTGATCAACAGAAAGGTCCTCATCTCTAAAAAGGAGTGCATACCAGGAGGACTCGGTTTCGACTGAATGACCACGAGGCAGAACTGCCGAGGAGGGCTTAGATTACCCTCAATGACACACCGCCATGTTGTGAGGTAATTTAAGAACAAGTTTGAGAGAGCGCGGCTAGCCAATTATCTCTATCCGGATATGGGAAGACAAAGCGCACAGGCTACAAGCACGACCGGAGCGGCCTAAGAAGGAAGCACCGGTTTTAGGTCACATGCGCTTAGGCTGGAGGCTAGACTCCGCGATGGCACACCTTCTTCCTCACTACCGTAACCTATGCGTTTATCGTGCAGCGAGCGACGAGTGGAACGAGGGAGAAAATTTGTCTACCACACATCTTGTACAATAGGCGACACTGAGTGATGTCATGCTGCGGCCGGCTCACTTTATAAAGCCAGCAGCAGCAAGGTTAGAACGGGACGCAAGTCAAGTGGTCAGAGCGAAAACAACTTGAACAGAATCCACTTTTCGCTTCTTGAACTTGAAGTTTGAGCGGAGTGCGAGGGAGCAATTGAGGGGACAGGAATAGGTCACATGGAGTATGATGGGTTATGGCAAACTGAGACCGGCGACAACATCGGACAACGACGCGTTCCTGGTGGCCTTCGTGCGGTTGGCGAGGGCGACGCCGTCGGGCAGAAGCACCGTCGAGACGAACTCCTTCGCGTCTCGCCATATTTGAGCCTGGTTTTTGCAGGGTCATAAGCAATTACGCCCTCCAGAAGCACGTACCTGTTTACGAGCACTCGAAGCGATGAACTGATTCGCCCGGAGTCGGGAGTATTTGTCGAACGTCTCCAGAAGTGCGTTGTCGATCACCTCGTAAAGCTCGCTACGGTCGTCAAGCTGCAAAGGACCGAACTGTATGGATGCATACTTGGGTCTCTTTTTGTAGCGAAGAACGTGCATGTGAAATGGAAAACATACATCTGTGGTCACGTCCTTGCTACGACCTTGGAGCAGAGTACAGTCGTTTGTTTGGGTCGCTTTCTGTTGCCTGTTTTGGAACTCATCATCTTCCATTCCGGTTGAGGAGTCCCGTGATGACCGTTTCTCCAAATTCTAGGAAAAAGAACTCAACCAGTTGCAAAGCAATGCGCCGACAAATGACAAACATTTCCAAAATCGGAAAAAAGATGAGAGAGCCTGTTTGGCTTTCGTGGGGTTCAAAACAACGCAATTCCGGTGCGTTTCATGAGCATAGAAATGATCCACATTCCATTCAATTAGTGCTGTAGTCTAAGAGGTTCCAGTGGGTGTTTGCCCATATGATCCTCGCGTTGCCCCAGAGATAATATATTAATCACGAATCCACTGAAAGTTGCTCTGAAAACCCTAAATTTTTGAGAGATTTTTTGGATTGAAAACGACCCGGAAGTGGATGCCTTCGCATTAGTCTAATGACAAGCTCAGAAGCAATGTGAGCTTTACATGGGAGGTCTTTCAAGGAAACGTCATTCTGTGAACGTTCAGTGACGTTTGGCTTGATGACATAGTGGCCTGAAAGTACAAGGCGCAGCAGTTGTAGTAAAAATGAACTCCAGTAAAAAAGCTAAAAAATTTTATAATTTACTTCAATTCTTCTTTAATATAGGATGTCTTGAATTTTCTGACATATTTCTCGTACTTTGTTTACAATGATTTTAAAAACAAGTATGATCGGAGGGCTTTCCCTTTTTAGATTCTGGCACAAATAATTAGTGGTTTAAAAAATGGGCACGAGTGGTATTGTTAGAATGGAAACAGCCTGCATAACAAAATTTTCCAGGTAATTATGATCAAATTATGTGCATAATTTTCTCGCATTTAGTAAAGTTTATATTTTGTTTTCTTGCATATTAAAAATATCCTACTGATAAATGGACCCTGGAATTCTGTTTTAGCTGTTTGCTATATTCCTTGTCGTCTTCGCTTGTGACTCACATCGGTCTGTGTGGAAACTTCTCTGGTTATGCGCAACGTTTTCTTTGGCGCCGTTTCCGTATGTACGTCCTTGTTTTTCCGCACGGATTCAATGTTTTGGGCAGATTTGCTCGCGACCAGTTTTGGGATTGGCTTTATTTCCGCAGTCCGCTGACTGTTCTGGATGGCAGTGATATTCCGCATCTTCTTCTCGGATCCGTTTGTCGTCCTCGGGGAAGTCAGACTGTTCATCGACCTTGAGCGGCATCGCGCTGCTAGAGGCTGAGTTAAGTGGACTAGACGGGCGCTTACCTGTGCTGCCCGTACTATCCGTCTTGCACGTCAGACACCGGGAGCTTTCTAGATTTACATTGAACTGACTGCGCACGACTTTGACCCCGACCGAGTCTTCGTGGTCTAAACCGAAGCTGCACATAAGACTGAATGACGTATGGAAGAAAGTACTTTGATCCGGCTTGCCTGCCTGACAGCTTTTCCTGGGCTTGCAGTCTTTTCCATTCTGCCTCGCCGTGCTCATAAGTTGAGGCAACGTCATACTTAATGCTCCATTGGGATAGCTGGAATGAAGCCCTTTGAGTCTGCCTAAATACGGAGAAGCGCATCATCAGCTTCGCACCACAGCACTACCGTCATCGGCATTTGAAGTGATCACAAGTTCAATTTCTGTCCTCCCCGGAGACCTGCAAGAAGGTGTTTGTATGTGGATGATATCACAGGACAACACGGCTTGACGTTCGGGATTTTCCATTTAACACAACTTATTAATAGGGATTTCCAGAAACACGATGTGAAATGTGGAAAACAATTTATCTTACCTCCGTCCGTCATGAATGCACTCGATGTAAGGCAGTTCTCTGGGCTTCTTGTCGATGTTGCAGCCCGTGTCGTTGGAGTCTATGATCAGCGGGCTAAAAACAACTCTCATACTGTAAACCGAAAAGTTCTGTTTTCATTTAAGCCCACTTTAGGGAAGGTGATCGGATTAACAACCTGAAGGTCACAGCAAGAATGAGTATCGATTCTAAATGCTAATGAGCAGCCATGTTTGCACTAAGCATGAGTCTCTTGTCCAACGGCGCTTTGTTGTTTTCATCTTCGTCTCTATAGCGGTGCTAAATGCTAGAACTGAACGTCTCACCAAAAGCACGAAGTGAGGGTCTGTCCACACAAAGCAAGGTCGTTGGAAACCTTATGGCACGGCTATATTAATCTATTGGGACTAAGGGTCGCCGGGTGCACTATGAAAGGGCTTGGAAGGTTTTGAAGAAGCACCACGTTTCTTTCATGCGAGAACTTAAACTGAGAGTTGAAAATCATGCACCGTCGAGGTTAAAGGGTAGGACACATGCTGTCCTCTTTAAGGGAGTGATCTTTGTGAATAAACAGAATTTATACCTATGAAAATGTTTATACCGATTAACACCTCGGACGTCGGGAACGTAGCGGGCACGTATGACGGCAGATTGCGACGCCGAACCGTTATTCATCGAAAGCGAGTAAGTGATGATGAAGGCGAATACGCAGCAGTCTATTTAAAGCTCCAGAACAAGGCGCTCAGGGAGGGTGGAAAAGATTGTCATTCTGGCCTACGACATCCCTTCGAGCAGTCGGCTAAAACGTGTGTGATTCACTGTGGGAACGCGCCGAGCTTAGGGGAGGGCTGTTTAATCCGAAAACAGGAAGCGACCACATATAGTCGGTCTCTTAATTTACGAGGATAGCCCCACGTAATCCAGCGCGTCAATACATATGCCCGAGAGGAGGACACATAAACGTATCTGAATGCGATCGCGCGGCGAAAAATACGCGCATGCGCGAAGCGAATGTATGAGCGGAGCGCATTTGAAGACCCTTTCACCTGTGCCAAAGATGCGAAGCCGTAATTCAAAGGCACGCTTCTCGGACGTTCGTCACGTCTTGCGTCCACGGAGGACGACACCTGTGGCAAGGCCACACCTCTCCACGTCACTTCTCAAATCAGACATTTGAATCACCAAGTCAAATGCGTGGAACGCCCGTTCGCTGCATCTCGCTCGGTGAGCAGCGTCCATACATAAAGGTGTTTTCCTCACAGCAAACTGTCCTAATACATAAGAGGATTCACGAGGGGATGGATTGTCGGCCAGGGTGGGCAAAGCTACCTTTTGAAACGAGACTGCTTGCTGGCTAGTCGTCTGTAGGCGTCATCACTCTGATTGCATAGTAGTCGGCAATATGGATAATGGAGTGTGGGACGACTAGCGCGAGAGGCTAAGTAATAATTTATGTGGGAGACAATTATGCAGACGAAAACAGGTACACCGCTAAAGCGTTATCACAACAGAAGGAAGACGGAAAGTCGTTAGAGATCATATGCAGCTTTACAGAACTAGTGCAGCACGAGTGTTCGTGGACTAGAGGACGTGGCCCCCGGGTAGCGTACAAAGAGCGTCAAGTGAAAGGACGATACAAGCGCGTTGCCGTTTGGACGTTCGGATGCTTCTCGGAGTCACGAGCTGAGAAGGTTGTTGAGTGTGTTGAACACGCTCTCGAACACCTTGCTGTAGCCTTCCTGCGTGAGATGTGCGAAGTCGAACATCATCCCTGGCTCAATGGAGTCGTTAGGCCCTGAAAGTTCAATCATTGGGCATTGTTGCAGACGCGCTGTGCCGCTGTACCTAGAGTGGACATGTCGCAGTCGATGACGGTCGCCGACCCTCTTAGAGTCTCTTCCAAGTTGCTGTTTACCTCGGCTACCACCGCACGCCTCGGATTCCAATTTCGACCACTCGGCAGCAGTTTCATGATGTAAATACGAGCGTTCGGTCTTAGGCTCTTCAGGAGTGATGCCACTTCCTTCAGACCATTGAGTAGCTCGGCAGCATTGAGATCGAGATCCGAGCCACCGATAGAGACGACGATTGCCTATAGGACACGATCAGGCGCTAGGATCGGGCATCATGAGCCTACCTTCGCCGTCGAGCTTTTCAACTCGCCGTTCTCAATTCTCCAGAGTAAGTTCGATATTCTGTCGCCCATGATGCCAAAGCAAACACAGTGCATGGGTGCGAGGAAATCTTTAAAGAACTGCAAACGTACTCATAGGACGGTCATCGGCCAGGCGGCTTCCCACCTTGGACTGCTCGAGGAGCGCGATGTGGTCGTCGCCGAGGAAGAGCACTTCCGGCTCCTTCTCGCAAGCCTCGGACACGAAGTGCAAGTGCTAAACAAAGGCAACTTTGCTCCGTCGGATCTGCTTCCGCCTTACCGTATCCTTCCACCTGGAGTCGGGAAAATCATCGCGCGGTTTTTTCTCCATCAGCAGCAGAAATCGAATAATTATCCAATTGGCGTCTTTTCCAGCCGGCAGTAGTCGATGATCCAATACGCCAGCGACCGACTCCGACTGGCAGTGTTTTTATGCGACTGTTGAGGAGCGTGCAGGAATGTCGCTGCGGGAGCCAGGAGCCTTGGTGTGGGTGTCGCGATGGATGACCATCGCCGCTGCTGAACTGGTCAGAAAGTGCACAGAGAGAACGTTAATATCTTTATTCTCCCGTAGTGTGAATTTGTACAGATGAGGCTTTGTACATGAGGCGTATGCGTCTTTCGTGTCTCCGCTATTTCACTCTTCTCTTTGGACTGAGGACGTTGTTCAAGAATTGGTCCTTTTCGAATCGGTTCCCCTCCGGATTGTGATGAATGACGACGAAGTAGGCGTTAGCCGGTACTTGTGTTCCAATGTGACAGTCTCCAAAGGAATTCCTAGAATGTCCAGCGTAAGTTTGGGAGTGGACAGGTCCGAGTTATTACTTTGTAAACTTTCGCTCGAAGAGGCCTACGCCTATCTCAGACACTCCTTTCCATATCATCTGCGTGAAGTGTGCGGCAGGCACGATAAATCCTGGTCTGTTGAAGTTGTAGAATTTTATCTCGTCGTAGAACTCCTTGACGGTGAACTCGGCCAGGTCTTTCTCGGTCACTTGAGCGTAGTTCCAGTAGAACATCAGGTTTTCCCCATCTAAACAGAAGGAAACAAAATGAATTAAAAGAAAATCCACAGCTTATGTGCTTCTATGTATCCCTTCCTCCACTTTTCCTGCTGATTAATATGGTTAACTTCGGAAACACTTACTTTTCCTACTGTGCACCAGACAAGGCCTAGCCATCATTCGCGATCCCAATTTCTCCGCATACTTCTCGCAGTTGTGACTCATGGTCCTGTTGAGAGTAACACTTCGAACTCCATGGAGACTACGGTAGAAGTTGTATTGCTCAAGAATCTAAATCCGCGCCTTAGAGAAAGAAGGAGCTAGCTATGTCTGCCACCTTCTGGGTAAACAACTCACTATCAAGTTTGGCGTTCCCAACGGCGAGGAACAGGGACAGAAGGGCGACGGAACGACTCAGCAATGCCATGGGTGCCATCTCTAAGTGGCAAGTCTGTCTTACCGGCTTTTGTACCTGAAGCCGCTAAGAGCAGGAGAACAAGTTCTGCAAGCAGGAAACAACAGACAGCGTGAATCAAAAGCGATCCGCACAAACTTGTTTTTCCTTAGCAAGAGAAGATTGACTGTGGAAGCGATCTTATCATCATTGTGTTGTGTTATCCTTATAAGTGCACAGAAACAAAAGTGCATCGGCGTGTTGTGCTCAGCTTTGTCTGTTTTTATAGACACTACAATAACGTCTTCTTTAATTGCACAGTGTTTTGACTGGACAATGGGAGCGCAAAGTGCGAATTGGGCGACGGGATAAGCCAAAAAAAGATATCTGCAAACTTGTTGTTTTGCGGAGACGGAAGTGCCTCGGAACCGATGACTTTCCATCTCCAACAACTTGTTGTTTGCCGTCTACTGGAGCCCGTCAACCCATAAAACGTCTTTAATTTAATTTTAAAACTTGTCAACAGAGACTTGTACAACACGTATAACTGTCTTGAGCTACACAGCAATGTCCTCAACTGTCAGGAGGCGACCGTTGCTTGCTTCTTGGTTCGATGAGGAGGGAAACCGCGTCAGGGAGTGCGACTGGGCCAGAAGCTCCGATGTCTAAAAAAGATAAAAGTATTTTTCTTTTAGATTGATGGGGGTACCTGAGATCTGTTTTCGAAGGTGATCGAATGGGAAAGAGCGTTTCCATTGCGCGATGAATTCGAAAGGAAACTTTGGCCGCTGAGGCTTTGGTTCATGCGGGACCTGTAAGTGGTCTTGTCCAAGATCGGTGAATGCACTCTGTTTTACCTGTATTTCGCTTGTTGCCAGATATGGAAGCGAACGTAGAACGTTCGGAAGCAGACAAGAAGGCACAGCGATGTGAGGATTAGTAGCGAAGTGACCACAGTGGACCAGCTCAGCGACGCCCAGAATGAAAGATTCGGCAATGTGGCCACGTCCACACAGCTCAAGTGGAACGTCCGGCCTTGAGTTCCTTCGAAGAGCACATAGACCAGACAGAACGTGTAGTTCTAAAACTCTTTCTACCCCAAGGAGACTGTAACTCTCTGTGCTACCTGATCCGACTTGAGCCTCATCACATTGTAACTGAACCACGGATTCTGCAGAGACAACTGGATTGATCGAGCGCTGGATTTTCCGGTTTCCGACACGTTCAGATACAGTCTCACTCTGTCATTCGCCTTGATCTTCAGGGAGTTGTTCCACGCCAGCGAGACGTAGTGAGACCCCACCTATAACCGTCTGCATGAGGCGTTTCGCTTGGCGCCATCGACAACCTCTAAGGGATAAATGTTGATGAATGGCAGTTCCACGTCTAGACGCATGCTTCGCTGGCTGCTGTAGCCCCCGCTCGTCACAGTGCACTTGTACTCGCCGGAGTCGCCAGGAAGCAGCACGTCAAACCTCAGCTGTTCCGACGTAGCGAGAACACGAGGGCGGTTGACCGTTCCCGACGGCAAGAATTCGTACCCGGTGCTGTGCATGCCGAGGATACCGGATGCCCGTGTCTCCATCCGGTACGCCGCCGCTAGCTGTTCGGATGTCTGAAAATAAGGTCCGTGTCAAGGTTGACATTCAATAACATACATTCTTCACGACTATCTGGCTTCCGTTCGGAAGTGTCCACATTACGGTTGCGTCATTGACATTGGCGCTGCAGAAAAGCGAAAAATACTCGCCTACACTGGAACTGGTCCTGTCGCCGAAAGGCAAAATCGGTTTTATACGACAGGGTTCCGTGAGGCTCATGGATGGAAGATCCTTCAATCTAAATCTTCTCTGTGGAACGACTCTCTCCACACTTGGCCTACTTGACGAAGTGACCGGACGACGTGGAGCAGTTCGCGGTTTGGGGATTATGGATGGTCGCGTAGTACGTGCCTACGGACTTTTGCAAACAGCTGCATTGAAGTGGGCATCCGGAGAGTTCGACCTTCGACGCTTTCGAAAAGATTGTGTCAGGGATGACTTCTAGGGAGGTGTTGCTGACGTTGATTCTGAACATATCGTGTGGACAGGGAAGATGTTTCCGAACATACTCGTAGAGAAGTGTGGTGTTTACAAATGCGTGCGGTGAAATGAAGGAAAACTTCCGATTGTTGTTTAAGTTTACGATCTGAAGACTGGGTGTCCTGGAGAATGCTCTGGCCTCCACGACCCTCAAGGTGTTAGTGTGTGAAAGGTCAAACACCTAGAACAAGATTAGGGGCAAGGATGACTGGCAAAACGAACCTGAAGTACAGGCTGACTCAGATCCCCAGACGCTATTTTCGCAATCGGGTTCCCACTTATGTTCAGCACCCTGAGCCCCACGAGCTGTTTAAAATCACTGCCCGGGATCATCGTTAAATTGTTAAAAGAGAGGTCCAGGATTTCGAGTTGATACAAAGGAGAAAATGAGTCGTAGTCGAAACGTTGGATGTAGTTGTAGCTGAGATCAATTCTGCGAAGCCTTTGAGCAGCGAAGAAGTTGCTGCTTTGCACTGCGACCAGGTGATTGTGGGCGAGGCTTATGAACTCTAGGTTGGGAGTGAAGCGGAGGATGTGTTCACTGATTGACTGAAAAAACCCAGGAACTATGTGACTTTTGTATTAGAACCTTATTTAATACCGAAAGAACGTTGTTGTTTAGATGCAGTCGACGTAGCTTGAAAAGCCGGAAAGCCTCCCAGTCGATGAGTCCGATAAGATTGTAGTCGATGTACAACTCCTCGACGTTTGGGAACATCACAAAGGAGTCTCGTCCCAGTAACTGAACCGTCGTTTTACTTAACCGCTTTCAAAACCGGGAAAGCTACCGTAAGATGGTTATGTGAGAGGTTGACTGAGAGGACAGACGGGAAAGACAAGTGTCGAAGGGTGTCCACGTGCTCGAGACGATTCGCCGACAGGTCCAGATAGGCCAAATTTGGGATGACCGGGAAGCTGCTCATGTCGACGAGTTCGCAGTCGGTGAACGTAAGCCGCTGTAGCGTGTCTAGCCACGGGATCATCGGAATTGCCGAGAACACCTCCTCTACCTGTGCGACGGTCAACTCGGAACACGTCATCTCCCTCTTGTCTTCAACATTCTTTCTCCATTAGGTCCTGGGATCCCAGACTTACCCTGGCATCGACAGTCCACCGGACATGATAGTGGCGTGCCCGGCGAGAATACGGTAGAGAGGCAGAGGAGGAAGGCGAATAAACTAATCATGGTCAAGTCGTTTACGTCTCTCTCTCATCTTTTGTTCGCCGCATTCATCATGTGCTTAATATCCTGAAAAAGACTTTTCCGATCAAATAGAGGCAAGTACAAGTGCAAGGATGCGAAATGTGGTTAACGCTTCTGATAAACACCGTGAGGCTATATAAATAGATTGGTTGTTGGGCTATTTTCACCTTACATCAAAGCCTAACCCAAGAAGCCTCTCAACTCTGAGCTCTGATAGGTAAATGCCAATTAGGTCGCAAGTCTTGTCACAGGCACAGGACAGAGTGGCTGTCCAATCAAAGACGCGTAAAGTCAATTGCCACTTCAGCTTTCAAGAACATTGCGAATTTGTCGGCATTGCGTCCCTGTATTCCCTAAAGGCAATTCATATCCAAATGGACTTATCGGCTGTGCTGTTTTTGGTGGCTGTAAGGCCAGCGAGGAGAACGATGAGCGAGGCATTGATTGGAAAAACCATTTACATAATCTCCTGTTGTGGGCGCTGACCCTTTCGCCTCCTATTGAGGATGTGCTTCCGAAGTCGCAGTCAAACTAGATTTGCGAAGCGACTCAAATGGCTGCAAATTGGAGACGCCGCTTTAGCGACGCTCGCCCCCTAATCGCTTGTAAGCGACGAACCCGCGATCGTTTATACATGTGTTAGCGCTCTGAGTTAGAATGAGTAATAAGAAGCGGCGAATGCGAAAATAAAAAAATGAGAGAGGAAAAAGACTCATATTCCAAGGGAAAGTCGGGAGTATCGTATAGCGCAGAAGACAGTCCGAACCGGGCGGAGCGCGAGTCAGTTCCCTCGACAGTGGCACAAATTCGGAGGGGATTACTACCAGCGTCGAACAATGGGTGGCAGATCTCAAGGGCGATAAGCGAATGTCGCGGTAATCCCCAATGATTGGTGATTTGCTTGCTGACGATCGTCCTTCCGCTCGCGGCGCGCATATTATTAATTACGGAACACAGAGGTTAAGAAAGCAAACGAACAGGAAAGGAGGCAAACACGCGGCGCATGGTATCCCTAAGACCGGCCCTAAAGGGGCCCACTTCAGCCGGCTTCCATATGCAAACTAGCGGAGGGGGCGAAGAAGTTGAGTGGTACTGCGGTGCCTGAAATGAGTTTACGAAAAGTTCAAGATGACGGCTGCGACGGCTAGTCAAATAGCCGAACAGATCAGTCGACACTTGATACATCCCCTCCGGCTTCGTCCTATTCGTTAGCGAGTGCTATTAATTGAAACGGTCGTCGGTGACATTGGCCATGGCGATTAAACATATTCGTCTTCTGCACGCGCTGCATGCCAAAGACACTCACGCACCGAATTCATAGAAAACGACTTGTGAAGAGGTTCGCCGTTTTAGGGAACGGCTGGCTGCAGGCTCAACCTCATCAAGGCTCTCATCGCTCTACAATCGAGTGGTCATGATGCGCACAGTGAGTGACAGAAGAATTTGCATGACGAACGACCGGCGGGAATTGGCGTCATCTTCGAGGCAATCATCGTTTGATGGACAGCGTGCCAACTTGCTCAAACGCGATTATGCCGTGTATTATTTATGTCGCTCGGCAAGAATAAACACGGACGCAACTGCCATTGCACTAGCCACTTTGGCGTGAGATGCAATAGTAGCACGGAAGCGTTTAGCCCACCGCGCGCTGGACGGTATCAATCCGATTACATGCGTCCATCAGCCCACATGACACCGAGATGGGAAAGTGTCAAGATGATGAGGAGAGCACGGTAACGTGACGCGAACTAAGGTGATGTGACAGATCCCAGATAGAGGGAACGGTTTCCGATCTGTAGGAAGACATACAAAAATGCGGTGGGAGAAGCAGCTACCGGAAGTGCGACAGACTGAGGGGATGGAACCAGCAAAGTGGACATCAGTGCAGCCAAGCGTCATAGGCCACGCATCTGATTGCAGCTGGCGGATTTGATCTCTTTACTGCCCCCCGCGTCGGCAAATAAGGAGTCCGGTAGCCGCGACGACGCCACTCACATGGCTGCTTTTCTCAATGAGGCCGCCAAATAAGCCGATCCTATGTCCCAAATCCGCTAATGAGGGTCAATAAATAACGCCTTACCGGCCTCGATACGCCTCACAAAGAAAACCGTCTGTGCAAACAGCTGACGATAAGACTATAGAGAGCTCGCGAGCGAGTGGAGTATCTGTGGCATTTATTATAAGCGATATTAGCGGAGAGCAGTTGCAGAAGTAGCTGCAGCCCTGATTGCCTTGTTCGATGCTGGCCCGAAAACAAGATTAAGTGTCATGGCCTGTAACAATAGGGATCCTGATTGCGACTTCTGCGCTTTGACCCTCCCAAATTTATGCTTATTACGCTAACAGTTGTTGATGCGCTAATGAGGACACAGCGATAGACGGAACATCACGCAATTAACTGTAGCCCCTCAGCGCCACAGAGACGATGGGACGTGCTGAACATGAACCCGTAAGCTGAAATCACAACGGGAGTCGAAGAGAGAATGGTGGTCGACGATCGCAAACCCCCGGTCACCCTCGTCGTCCTCTTCCTGTATGTGACACATTTATGACAGGAGAGTCTCAATTATCCAACCTTTCGGTCCACTTGCAGTTTGTGCAAAACTGCTCTCCGGTACACATTGATCTTCTACTAAGCCCTCAATTTCATGGGCGCATCACACCGAGGTGCTGGAAAATAGCGTTTTTTTTCTGCTGCACCTGGTGATCCCAATGAGCTGTATAATTACTCGCGCTTTAATTATTAAGCAGTGTGAGTGGTTCCACAAACGGCTAAAGGAGGGAGAGACGTCGACAGAAGGTGAAAATGTCTTTCAGAATTCCAAATCCTCTCTGTGGTTCCTTCCTGAGGAGTTTTATATCGCAGAAATAAACAAGAAAAATTAATGTGTATTTATGCACGGTAAAGGCATCGAACGCAGGAATACACAACAATGAACAAGAAGGGGCCCTAAAATGCAATTAAACAAATTTAATCCTGTTTCGGAGGAATACACACCTATGTTCTTTTGCTGTCCATGGGAAAAATCACACGGAAAACTATGTACAACAACCTTTAGCGCATAGCACCTTTTGTTTGTAGATTTACTTCGAAGTAAATGAATGTTCATTGGACGGAGTGGTTTCCATGCGGCACGCCATCGTCCAGAGTTTCCGGGATTCCTTATGCACACGGTTGCATGTGTCAAATGCAGAAATTGCCTCGTCATTCTCAAGAACTCGGATAAACCAATCTAAGAATGTTTCAGCACATGATTATATAAAACATAGATGAAAGGGGTCGAATAAAGCATTGAAGGATAAGGGGGTAGTTCCTGTTCTGCGTTCACGGATTTGCGCGATCATGTACAACAACCTCTAACAGACGCAAGATGTCTCGGGTTATATTGTCTCTGCGAGCTTTCCAAGTCTTCCATTATTTAAAACACTCTTGCCTTTCCCAACCAGGCTTGTTTTATTAAATAACAACAATTTGAATCTTGAGGCGTAGGAATTCAACCGAAATTAACAACAATCAGAAAAATCACCACAGCTGCTCGCTTTCGTCGGTCATCGCGGACGAGACCACTGGCTGCAGACTGGATCGTGGCGCTGGAGAGGCGTCCTTAGACCGACGCTTCCGCCGTTGCGCAAGGGACAGGGATGAACGCTAAAATGCATGTGAACGAGAAAGGCGAGTACGGTAATAGCGGTTCGGTCCTTGGCTGACGAGTCACAGTTGCCTTCTCCGGGTTAGGATGTTACTGGAACGGCACGCTGAAAGGGCGTAGGACGACGGAAACACAACTCCTGTGAGGACACATGGCTTTATGTACAGATATTGAGATTATTATAAACACCATTGTCAGGAGCAACGGTTAAATCAACAAGGAATGAGAAGTCTTTGAGCATTTTAATGGAATACATTGCCAAAAATAAAGTTACACGATCGAACACGTCAAGATCGGGAAGCCAAAAGCGCGAGGACTAGTAGTGACATGTAGGAAAGAGAGTTCAATAGGTTAGTGGTTCAAGGCAAAGCGTCAGTGATTTGCATATGGGTTTCGGAGGGTTAAAGCACTTGGAAAGTAGTAAAGCCAAAGCAACGCGAGCATTAGATCACAATGGGGAGACATGAAGACATTCGTACCCAAAGCCAAAGGCAACGTAGACCGTGACGAGAACCCGCCCGAAGCACGGAAAATAATCTAACTACTGTTGGCACTCAATACCGTGTGTCGAGGCTGCATCATGTTGGCCGGATCGGATCGGCACTCCATGACCAACTGATTGAAATGCCTCTCGAGGATTTGTCTGGCAGCTTCGTCTTGAGGCGGAATTTGAAGGGACAGCGCGAACGCTTGAGCATCGAAAGTTTCGTCCAGGGCAATCAGCGCGCCGTGGACACCTGAGTCACGCAGCTGACTGGCGTACGACCCAAGGCCGATTTCTTCGACCCAGCGAGACACTCTCTCGCAGGACCATACGAGAACATCTAAAGTAGCTGTTTGCCCATCTGATCCCGAATAAGGGAGGCCTACCTTTGTTGACGTTTTCGCAAGCCCTTCTCCTCTCTTCCAGGAGTTTTCGTTCGTAATTGAGCTTCTTCAGACATATCATGCCGTACTGTAAACTGGTTCTGGAAAGGATAATGATAGTCTTTTGCAAAATGCTCTCACGCACCTATGGAAATTGTCGACCATCTTGAGGTGCACCCGGAGATCGCGCTTCGACAAGTGTTCCAGCATTCGAGCGTCCAGGAGGCACTCCATGAATGCGCCCCGGTATTTGCCGAGTCCAAGCGATGGCAGCCACTCGTTTCCAATCCACTCGTGGTTCATGTCTCCGAATGCCAGCGTTGTTCGCGCGTTCCTCGGAGCCGAGGGAGAGGTGAGCGAGACCATTTCTTGGATGGCCAGTCTCAGCTTTAATCTATGCAGAGGGTTGCTGATTCCGATTTCTCGCTGGATCTCCTGATCCGACAGCGCGGACATGATGGCGCCGCTTTTGACATTCGCCCGACACGCAGCCACGTACCAGGCAGGCATTCCGACCCAGAGCTCAAGCCACGCGACCACTGTCGGTCCGTTCCAGAGGGCGAACGGCGTCCGAGCTTTCATCGCCTCTTCAAGCAACTCGTGCTTTTTCCGTTTTCTCCGATCGAAGTCGGAGGCTGACGCCGTCGCCGACGAACCTCCGTTCATCGTCTTCGCCACGTTGGTTACACTGTTCATCGCATGGCCTTCGCCTGCCGAAGACATCTCCGAATCCGAATAGGCCCCCGCGTCCATCATTCTCCTGCACACAAGACACATGAAGCACTTTTAGCCACTTTCTAGATTTACCTGTAGTTGTCCTGGTTCTTGCCCTTCTTCGTCCCAAAGATGCGCCCGAGAGTTTTCAAGCCACTTGTAGACGAAGAACGCTTCTTCTTTCCGGATAGGAATCCACTAGGCTCGTTGCTGGATACCGAAGACGCAGGACTCATCCGGTCAATGGACTCGTTTTCATCCATCATACGATTTTGCATCGCTTGCTGCATGTGATCCAAACGGAGGGACTTTCGCGACATGTGGTACTCTCTGTCAAGCATACTGTCGTCCATAGACATTGGATTCTGGTAGGCGTCGTGGCCCATGCCCATGTATGCCGAAGTAGACGCGTTGGCCGGAAGCTGAAAGGAATCGGATCATATTGGGTCAACATGGAACAGACGCTTACAGTACTGTATTTCGTGGCGAGGAGATCGTGCTGAGGAGAGTTACGGGGTGTTGACCGCGCGGAGAGATTGTGGTGGGCGGCTGCTTCTTCCATGCTGTACATGTTCTGGTTAGACATGGCGCCCTGGTTAGGGCCCATCTCACTGCTCCACGCGCGGTGCTCCAACTGCTCAGCGACCCTTTCGGCGTGCGTCTTCTCCTGCTGGATGATGCGTATCTCCGTATTGATAGCATCCAACCGTTCTTGGAGCATCGAAGCAAGCGCATGAGCGTCGGACGACTGTGGCTGGCTCTGCATCTGCGCCTCGGACACAACAGGCCCATTCGGTGGTCGGATCGTCGACGTCGAAGACTGCATCACAGCGTTTGCGTTCATGTTTAGCATAGATGAACTGTTGGAGAATGCCTGCTGCACGTTGGCCAGCACGTGGGCTTGTTGCAGCCGGTCCCATTCCTGCTCGTTTAGCGTTTGGACTTTCGTGGGATCATCGGCCAACGCGGCTACTCGCCCCTTTTGCGGCCTTCTCGTGCCTAGCGTGGCGTAGATGGGGGCGTTGACTGGAGCATTCACGTTGCCGGACGTCTGCATTTGAGGCTGATTCCTGGGGTACCCAGGCGGCATGTCCATGACCTGAGGAATGACAGCGGGCAAGTAGCTGTTCGAGCTGCTGAATCTGGACTGGAACTGCGCTGTCCTTGCGTTGTAGAGTTGTTGTCGGACAGCCTCGATCTCTTGGCGAAGACTTTCGTTGTCGCGCGTCATCCTGTCCTTCATTCTCTCCGCCTAGGAAGGTGGGTTTCGCAATGACACACGACTACACCTACCTGATCATACAACTTCTTTGTTTGTTCAAGCTGTTGTGTGAGCCGATTCTTCTCGTCCAGCGCTTGCATTCGTTCTTTGAGATGCAGTTGGAGACGATCGTTTGATTCGGACAACAGCTTGTCGACGGTGGAGGAGAGACGTTGGTTATGCTCTTCGTTCATCTTCTCACGCTGCACGGCCCTTTCGAGTTCGGACGACCGTTCCTCTATCACCCTTTCAAGCTGCTGGACTCGCTCCTCGGCGGACACTTGCTTCTGGAACGCATTGTTTAATTACAATAATGCAATTGAGATTGGAATTTACCTGTTCAGCCGCTGTGAGAGCTTCCATCCGTTGTTGAAGCTCGGCCTCGACAGAAGGAAGCGATTCTGCCTTCTTCAGGCTCTGAGCCAGCTGCTTTTCAGAGAGTTCCAGGCGTTCCTGGAGACTATGGACCTTTTCTTCATTGAGACGACAGGCAGCATCGTTATTCGCAAGCTGAACACATCTCAGCAAGTGGACAGTATTTGGAACTCTTCTTACCTGGTGCTCAAGTTTGTCCTTCAAGTCTCTCAAGCACGTGGCCTCTCTCTGTGCCGTCATGTATCTGTTCTCGAGGGTCTCTATTAAAGCTTCCTGCTCGCCCCGTTGTACTTCCATCTAAACTTCAGCCTTCAAAACTGTTATCAAAGTCTACAAACCTCTTGAAGCTGGTGTTTTAACTTTGCGACCTGTTCTTTGCTTCCTCTGATCTCCTTCTGTGCAGAAGATGCTTGGTTTTCAATCTCGGAATTCCTAAAGCGTTTATTAACCTTTTGAACAATGACAAGAAGGTACCTGTTTGTAATCTCACTGATCTGCTTCAAACTGTTCGTCAGTTCCTGCTTCATGCGGTCCAGCTGGTCTTCGAGCTCTACCACGCGTGCCGCGGATTCCGCACTGGCCGCACTTCCGTTCGATTGTCTTCCCATTCCGCCGCTCAGCTGAATGAGGGAGTATAGCAGTAGCCAATAGCAGATACACCTACGTTTTGGCAGTTTTCTTCAGCTTCGGCAGTGGCTTTCGCTAATAGAGCTTTCAGAGAGCAATTCTCATCACTTTTGGCGTTTAATTCGTCCTCCAGTGATGCTACCCGTTCCATCGCCACTCTTAATCGCTCACGCACCTAAGCATGGGATGTAACAGACGCTTAAAAGCAAACATACCTTCTCGTCCAAGGCTTTGTGATGTTCGAAAAGCGACTTTAAAGCTTTGAGAACTTCGACTTCCGAAGAGACACCCGCAGAGTTTTGATTTTGTCTTTTCATGACAGTCATTCTAAGGGATCGTTCGTGTCTGGACACCAGACATTCTAGATGCTCGAGAAGCAGACGCGTGTTGTTCCTCTCGGCTTTGAGCTCGACGATTTCTTCGTCCTTTTCCAGCAGTTGTTCACGCTGTTGACTCAGTTCCTTAGTCAGCGTTTGTATTTCCTAAACAGAGCCACAGATAAGCAGGAGGTGAGAGTCCGCTCAACGTACCGTGGGTAGATGCTCCGTCTGCATGTCCAGCCGCCTGACCAGTGCTTCTCGAGCCCGTTCTGCCTCGCGCGCTTGCTCCTGGAGCCGTTTCGAGTGCTCCTGCGATTCCTGAAGCTGCTCGAGCAACTTGTCCCGCTCGTCGAGCATGGTGACCATGAGCTGCTCGATGCGACTTTCTTGAGCGGCGCTGCCGCCCTCCTCAATCTCCATGGACGCAGTCTGATTGTCAATACCGTCTTCAGGAATCGCCGGAAGCAAGTCGCTGCCCATCATAGCATTGTTCCAGTTCATTGCAACGGAACAGATGCTCCTAGTAGTCCCGCTCTCGCCGAGCAATCCACATTGCAGTGCGAGCACGCACTGAAAAATAAATTAACACATTAGAATGAATTTAGCACGTTTGTTCTCGACGTGGCGGCGACGACGGAGTAACACCCGTTGGAAACAGCGCGAGAAGCGGAAATTCTGGACATGGCATGGCAGAGAGCAATGGCTTCCTAGGACGAAAACGCGAGATCACCGAATGTCGCGGCGAACGGCGAGTGAACGAGGCTAGCGCGGTTAGATAGTGGTGACCTTGCCTCCACCGAGGTGGTCTGCTGCCCGCTCGCTCTGGCATCTGCGATTCTGCGACCAGTCGAGCAGTCGTCGGGCAGAGTTACGGGCGCTGAATAGGTACGGCGTCTGAACCATGAACGTTTCTTCGTTCGTTCGGCAAGACAACGCGGACTGCAAGAAAATCGATGCGCACGCGGGTCGATTTTGCTATTATTGTTCGTCCCCACTCACTGACCAGCTGTCCCGACAGTTTTTGGTCAAACGCCGATTCCGTGCCGAGAGCTACGCTTCCTCACCGGAAGCTGTCCGGATGTTCGGCTCGCCGTGAGTGGACCGCACGACGTCGCCGGGCAGTATCGAGAATGACTAATGCGTCGTCCGCACTGCTGCTCGTTTCTTTGTGCTGCACCTTGCTTCAAGAGGACTGCTTCGTCAACTTAATTAATGGAAACGTCTTTAGCCACCACGGTACATTTATGTAATGCGCGAAATGTCCAATTCAAAAAACACGCTTGCGCATTTGGAATGGATCGGCGTTGCGGTCCATCGGTGCTTAAAGTGGTAGGCGGTCCTAGTGCCTCATCCGATATTCGTATCCGTCGACATCAACTAACTCGTTTGGCAGGCGCGCCGCCGAGCACTAAGACTGCACTTGCCACTTCTTGGGTGAGACCCCATTAAAGAGGTCACCGGCAAGTGATCTCGTCGCCATGTTTGCGCAAAACGGGACATCCAAATCGGAGCGGAATACATGGAGAGGAAGGACAGGGGTTTCAGGAGTTTAAAGCGGTTGAAAAATGCATGAAACGAGCAGAAGTAAATGTCCGTCAAGTGATGATTATCTCATGAGCTTGACTCAGGGCTTAGAAGCTGGTGGTAGGAAAGGTTAGTTCGACGGCAGTCTCACTTCACAAGTCCAACACTTCCCATGGGCCGATCAGTCAAGGCAGAACATGGGACCCATTTTGTGAGGTCAGAGGTGGTGTTGACGGAATGCATTCTTGAGGGCCTCCGACGCTGAGATCCTCCGAAATCCTCTGCATGCTAATCGATTGGGATCGGTCAGTTTTGTTGCAAAGGGGCCGCCGGGCAGATCAATGGAAGAGCACTGGGTCGGGAGAGGTGCGGGCGGTGAGTGTTCGCCTCAATTGCTCCCACAGTTTTCGCCGGGCTGTTCTTATTACACTCGCGTTTCGAGTACACTTGGAGTTAGAAGACTGCAAGTACACTCCGTATCCAATCTGTCCCGCGTCCCACGGATCGGTGCTGCTCCGCTCACACCGCTGAGATCATGCCCTCGGAAAAGGAGAGTGGCAAGGCCGATCGCATTGACTTCTACCCGTTCGCCTATGCCCTTTACAACGAAGAGCTCAACTCCTACTGTTGGCACTGTCTGGGCGAAAGGCAAGGACTGCGACACTGCACGGGATGCGGCGTGGCTCTGTTCTGTGACAAGTCTTGTCAAACTTCGGCCTGGAAGGATCACAAGGCCGAGTGCAAGGCAATTGCGACACACCGCTATGTGGCCAACATTGAAACTCGACTCCTGGGAAGGATTGTACTTCGTTTTAAGGCAAATATCTCGCACGACGAACTGTTTGTCATGTGCCCAATTTCAGGACATCGCCAAGGGGCGCGACAAAAAAGACCCTACATTTTATGTAAACCGCACATCGGAAAGGACCCTCATGGAGATCTGGTCGCACGCAGAGCAAATCTTGAAGGACGAGCAGGGACTGCGCAAATTCGAAGGTATGATGTAAGTGAGCTTGTTGTGGAACGGTGCTATCACTTGCAGAGATCTATGAGAGCCTTTCTAAATATTACGACGAGAAGTTTTTGCTTCCGAAGAAGGTTGTGTTTGAATTGCACTGCAGGGATTTTATCAATCGGCACGCCATCAGTGATAAAGGGTACCTAAAGGTGAGCAGGCCGCACAAGACTCAAACTATAAGGTCGTTGTTCTCAGGAAATAGGAAAAGGACTCTATTTGGACCTTTGCGCTTATGATCATAGCTGCGCACCGAACACAGTGTACACCTGCAAGGGCTTCATCGCCACTCTGCGGCCCCTCAATAACTCCGTGAATCTCCGCGACCGGTCAAATACGTTCTACTCGTACATCGAACTGTTTTCCACGAAACAGCAAAGGCGGAAGATGTTGCAGGACACTTGGTACTTTCACTGCGAATGCACGAGATGTGCCGACAACAACGACCACATGCTGACCGCCATGAAATGTCCCTTTTGTGAGGTACGACTAGGAGATAGAAATGGCTTCCGGAACGTTTATGTCGGCGTTATTAATGCCTAATGCTTATAACGCTAATGGTTGCTTTTATAGATTTAGATTTCACTAAAACATTATCTGTATTCTAATCTCTGCTAAACTTGGAAAATCGGTGACATGGAAGCCGACCTATTTTGAAACATTTTTTCGATTACTAAACATTTGGTTAAATTTGGTTACCAAAATTTCATCTTATCTTGGAGGAACGGTGGTTTGCGAGGATTTGCACACACCAGCGGTTTAATGGTCTAGCGTTGTTCTTTTAAGCTTCTGGATCTGCTCGCAATCTAACTAATCGTAGTAAAAGAGGGGCAAAACGGACATTACGTCAAATTGGGGCCGCAAATTTGGCATCTCTCCTTAGTGCCAATACGTGTTTCAGGATGTCGAGACGAGATTGTCCGTCTTCGGACAGCAGCCGTACAAAGACAAGCAGACGCAGATGTTGAGTTGTCCCCAGTGTAAAAAGGAGATTCCCCAGGAGAAGGTCATGGAGCACATCCACGCTATGCGTTTCGTCGAAGATATCTTTGCTAGGAAGGAAATTGAACAGGTGTGATGAGTTGCTGGTGCCAAAATATCATAAGCTTCATAGATGTCTCGAAGCATGGCCATTGAATTCCTGGAGAGTTTGATAAGTCGTTACCGGGCGTCATTCCCAAAAATTAATCTGTACTACTGCAAACTGATCCAGGTTTGTCCCACATAGATCCCAATTTGCAACAAAGCTTCAGGCCCTTATCCCGTTAGTCGATCCAAGGAACGCCTCGAAGCTGTTGTTCCTCCATCAAGAAGTGGAGGAGTGCCTCCGCTTCTGTTTCCCTCACGCTCATCCAGCGATTGCCTTCCACCTCAGGAACACGGGTATCTTCCAAAAAACGTAAATTCTCCCCCTTTTTAGTCCCATGCTGCAGCCATTGGTCATTCTAGGTTGAAACATTTCGATGAGGCTAAGAAGTATTTCGAAGAAGCCCAAGAACTGCTAGACTACACACTTGATTCCGACCACCCTATGGCCATAGAGAATAGGCAGTTCCTGGATGAAGTGAAGCGAGAACTGACGGGCGAAGGAGTGCCGACTCCTGAAGCTCCCAAGGCGACAGAAGTGTCCACGGAAGTGACAGAATCAGAAACCGCGGACGAACAAAGACCCTCTAATGAAGCACCACCACCGACTGAAACCTTTGTGATGACGTCGATACGTGACATGCTGGAGGATCATTTTGATGAGATGCCAGATCTATTCTGTTAGGGGAAGACAAGATGCAGATCATCTTGCATTGCATAAATTGTGTGGCTGGAAAGTAATTTGCCCGCAGAACGATCAGAAAGAGAAGGGTTCACACTGCCAATGCTATAGAAAAAAAACGATCGGCGCCTCACATGATGTGGGCTTCCTGTCGTGGCCTCTTTTTTCATTTTGGCCCTGGCAGATGTTATGTCTATACATAGATCTGCGAATAGGTCGGCGAAACGTCGGCAGCCGATGGTTTCCATTCTGTGAACAGGCCAGCTCTTTCGAAATAGTGGTTGCCCGTCGACCGTTCACGCCGTCTTTCTCCACGCAGTCTGCTCGGCTGCACGACGCAGCGCGGAGAATAAATCGTGCTGCTTCAGCTTCCCTCGCAACAACAATCTTTTACGATCGCGCCTGCGTACAAGCCGTCTACGGCCAGCCAGGCCTGAGCCGAGTATTACGTTTACTGTTTTCCACAGCTCAGCGCCACACTCGCACTTCTTGTTGTTGTCCATGCTGTTCATATATGCGATAAAACGCGTCAACGCTGTAACGGGGTTATCGTCTTACTCGTGCTTGTCTCGCGGGCCTTCCGTCCTCTACACTAGTTGAGCACTCCTTTCTTGTTTAGTTGTTGAGAAGATATGGCCCAGCGACACCATGGCATCCGCTTCCCGATGCCCGGAATGCCCCGCGGGGTGCGCCATCCTCCTCCCCCGACTCGTTTGGTGCACAGACCGGCACCTCAACCCGTGAAGCGCAAGGAGTATGACGACGAGCAGATGGTTCCCGACGGAGCGAAGGACGTGCAAAATATCTCCCATCTGTAGGACGACGCTCCGGACGGGAAGCCAGACGCATGCAACTTGTTTTAGGCAATTTGTGCGCATGTTTGTCTCAGGAAGACTGGTCTTTCCAGCTGAGTACAAGGATCCGGCGAAGGAGTTCTCGTTCGGATACGAGGATCTGTCAGATCTCGGCTTCATCGGCCAGGGAAACTTCGGGCGAGTGACGAAGATGAAGCATGTGCAGTCTGGGAAGCCGATGGCCGTGAAGGTAAGCTTGGTTACAAACTTGTTGTTCATCGTGCATTCCAGCGAGTTCGCATCATCACCGAGCAGGGAGAGGAAGGTGAAAGCCTATCGTTGAAGAGGCTGCGAAACGAAGTAGAGACGATCAAAAATGCATCGGACTGTCCGGAGATCGTACGTCTCTACGGCGTCACGTATCACGAAGTAAGCAGACACTTCCCCGGATAAAGCATGCACGCTATGTACTCTCAGGGAGACTGCCTTCTCTGCATGGAATTCATGGACATCTCGCTGGACAAGCTCTACAAGACCGTGCATACCATCATGCAACGGCGTTTCGACGAAACGATCATCGGGTTCATCGTCGTTTCGGTATGCTTCACTCTACTGTGCAGAACAGCTTCTTGTTTCAGATTCTGCGCGCGTTGAACCATTTGAAAAGCTGCCAGCAAATAATTCATCGAGGTAATCTCGTGCATTTGTGATGTGTTATGCTTGTAATGCGTTTTATGCCACTTTCTGTGCTCTTCAGACGTCAAGCCGTCGAACATTTTGTTGAACAGGAGGGGTCAGATTAAACTTTGCGACTTTGGTATTTCTGGATACCTGGTCGATTCGATCGCTCGTACGAAAGAAGTCGGCTGTCGTCCTTACATGGCGGTAAGCACTACGAGTTTAACACTCTCAACCACGCCTGTTGCAGCCTGAGCGTCTGATGGCTTCCACTTCTTACGACGTGCGATCCGACGTTTGGAGTCTGGGCATTACACTGGTGCGAATTCTCCGTGAAACACAAAATCCTGACAGTTGTTTAGATCGAAATTGCCACGGGACAGTTCCCATACCAGGACATCTATGAACTGTCCATTTTTAAGCAGTTGGAAGTGATTGTTCTTGGCGACCCGCCTTTCCTTCGTAACAACGATATCTACGCCCAGTCGACCGTTAACTTCGTCAACCAATGGTACGCAGCTATGTTTCGGTCGGCACTTGAATGCTTTTATGCCTGATTTTGAAATTTTCTCAGTGTCAACCATAATTTTTAGTGTCGTGAAAGACGTCAAGCTGCGCCCTGACTACACCATCCTGATGGGAACCGACTTCTACCAGCGGTACGCCAACGAGCATGACTCGGGAAACTACGTTAGGAGCTACGTAGAAAACGTATTGCTCTACTGCCAAGCGTGAGATTCTGTCACAAAGCCGGCGTTAGTGCAGCTATAGGGCTTCTTCTCTTTCAACATACGTGTTTCCGTAAACTACCTGTTTACCGAATATCTTTCTTTTCGCACTCTCCGTAAATGTGCGTTTGTACCCATATGGACATCTGTGTCTCACCATCTCAGGAGCGAATCGACAATTTGCAACACCAAGTGCAAAGATCGCCCAAAGCAATAAGTTTTGTCATGTATTTCACGCGTTTTTTGTAAATAAAAATTTGAGATTGAGTACGGACTATTAATTGTAAAGCTACTTTCTTGGTCATTCGTTAATTAGTTTATTTAATTCATGGTTTTACTCGTATACTCCCCTCACGTAAAGTCCACTGGTATTAAAGGCGAAAAATTCCTTTTATTGGCATTTCTGTCACCTAAAAATTTTTTAAAAGAAAATATTCCAGTCGAGGCCGGATTTTCTCCCTTCTCTGTGACTTCTCTCGCGGTTCAATTGCAATCCATGAATGTGTAGTAGTATCGAAAAAGAGCAAGAGTTTCCCAAATCTGAAGAACCACAGCACACTCAGAGGTCAATGCAGGCGTGCGTCAAATGAATGAAGTGCTCACTGAACACTAACACATTTTGTTTACTGCACTGTATTTGCTTCCAAGCACTGAACAGTTAATGTACAGAGCCAGGCGTTGCGGCTTAGGCGCGGCGATCGTCTTTGTCGCCGTCGAGGTTGTTCTTATTACAGTAGGTAAAACCCAGGAAATCCAAATCTTGATGTGACAAAGCGTTCGGTGGAATTAACGAGGCTGAAAGTTATGGTTTTTGCGATGTTCGTAAATAAACGGGCAAAGTACCTGGATTTGGCCGAACTTGAGTGAATTCGCTGTCGATGAACGACAGGTCGTACTCGTCCTTGACGGGAGGTACAAACTCAGGCTTGATCTCACGTCTGTCCAGTTTAACCCAGTCGATCTCCTTGAAGAAAGGATGCCGTTGAATCTCCTTGAAGTCGTGCACAGCTCCGAGACGCTTGGTTCTGTCCTTCTGCAGGAGATTCGTTAGAATGTCACGCGAATTTGCGGACGCCAGCTGGGAAATGGTCAGTTTCTGGTTGATGATGCGATCGTACATCTCGGTGCGATCTTGGCTGTAGAACGGCGGCTAAAAGACACTGTGGCCGGGGAGGTTCAGCTCAAACGTACTAATCCGAAGAGCATTTCGTACAGCACAGTTCCAAGGCACCACCAGTCCACAGTTCGATCGTACGGCTTTTTAAGAATCACTTCAGGGGCAAGGTACTCGGGAGTGCCGCAGAATGTCTCCGTGGTGTCGTTGGGACGGATGCCCTCTTTGCACAGACCGAAATCTGTCAGGACTACATGGCCTTTCCTGTCCAGGAGCAGGTTCTCTGGCTTCAGATCTCTGGAAAAGGCATCTGGTTCGTGATGGGTGAGATCCCTTACCTGTAGATTACATTCATTCCATGAAGATAGCCGAGAGCGCTGGCTATTTCCGCGGCGTAGAGACGGGCACGAGGCTCTTTGAAATGCTTTTCTTGTTGAAGGTGGAAGAACAGCTGCAAAAAACTAGAAGCGCCCGAGTGTGGGGATGCCTACTTCTCCTCCATTCAAAGAGTCCAGAACGAAGTAGAGCTTTTCTGGCGTTTGAAAACTGTAGTGCATGGAGACCAAGAACGGATGGTTGAAGTTAGAGATGAGTACGTTTCTCTCCGCCATCACATGCTGAACCTCGTTTCTCTTCTTGATGTGGTCCTTGTCCAGGACTTTCATGGCGTAAATCCGGCCGTCTTCGTGATGTCGTACCAGGTACACCTAATTCCTGATTTCTTTGTAATAGACCTATACTTACATGACCGAAGCTTCCTTTGCCGATTTTCTTCAAATATTCGAAATGGCCGGGCTTGGCACTAAATTTCGGTTGGAACGTCCCCAATGCGCACCTACCTTTTCCGTTCGGAAGGTCCGAGGTAGACTTCGTTTTGATCGGGTCGTAGAGCAGCGTAGAAGTTTTGGACGTACTCACTAAACAGGCTAGTGTACATTCCTCTACAGTGGTGTTCCTACTTGTATGGGTGAGTTCGAAGCAAAAGCGACGTTATCGTCTCTATCCACGCCCGTCGCTTCTCGGGCAGCTTGCCGTCAAGGTTGAAGAACTTCTTCTTGGGAGGCCCACTTATATTGGGCGGAAGGAGTTGCTTGATCTTATCGTACAGTTTCTCGAAGTCCACAAACATCTTCTGCATAGGAGCACCGCCATCGACGCTGATGTTGTAGGCCTAAAGTTGTTGGGATGGAGACAGATGGGGGCTCTCATTCATATAGGCGACTCTCTTGTAACTTCTAGGAGTACCACTTATACACATGCGTCACTTCCGTCAATAAGCAAATATTTTGCAGGTTATACAGTTAAAATTTAGTAAATGCACGGAATACCTCCACCATGACTTCTATTTACGGAAACCAACAAACAAGATATGACCGAAGGAATGTTTACCATTCCCTTGTGTCAGTCATGTGTGTTGATACATTTACTCGGTTTTTCACGCCTCGGCGGATTTCCGTTCAACTGATGAATTTTAAAGTATTTCATCAATGTAATGGCCCTGGACACAGACTAGCCTTATCAGCACTTCTCGTGACTGTCGTGCCGGACAGCCATTAGAGCGGCTCGCTGCACTTGTGGCGATTGATCGAAACATGTCGCCTGTCGTCACTAATACATGGCCATGTGAAAATATAGGAAAAATGAAGCCGCCAATCTATTCAGGCGTAAAGGCATTCCAATTGTAAACTTGGGGCTAGCTGAGCTTGTGTAACCATAAAACCCATAGCTACTATACTCTCCCGAGAAGTTGCCCATAAACTGTGTCTAACCTACCACTTGGCGTTTGTCTTCAACGACCACGCATCGCACCGAGATGAAGTCCGACCTCACCATTGTGATCGGGCGCGCAGATGTCTGAGAGTGGTGAGGGAAACCCTGGGCAATGCCTAAACGAACAGTGTGAAACCGATGCAGCGACCACACTACGCAGAAGGGTGGAGCGGAATGAGTGAAGGCGACGGCCCTTCGGCGCGCGCTCACGACGCACACCTTTCGCAGCTGTGGGCCCACCAGCCGTCGAGTCACTCGGGTATTGCACCACGGAGCCGCTCCTCCAGGTTGCTCTGTGATGTAGATGGCGCTTCGAGATAGAAAGAAAAACTCGTCTTCATCGGCATTTTTATAGAATTCCACAATTAGAGGTGTACTTCGGGTCCATTCAGTCCATCACAGGTCGCCGCTATGTCACTCCGGGTGACGTTTTTTGATAAAAGAGAGACCACAATGAACAAACTATAAATAGTGTGTTTATTTCTGCGTGAATGGTAGAAGACGATGACTCACATCATGGCACCTTGTTCTATTTCAGTAGGCATGACGGATTCAACGATCATTGACTGCCTTTCTAAAGTGAACACAGATGAAGGACAAAATCGTTCTTTGCATGAAACCCGTGAGCAAAAAAATTATCAAAGGGATTATCGTGAAAGATTTGCCATGACGTAGGCGCACTCTATCATTCCTCGCGTGGCAAGATTTTTCTTTCCTGTTGGTGTCATGTGTTTGTAGAGGAACTGTGTTCGGCGCAGCTGACGAATCGTTTGTACCTTTAGGTACAGAAATGCTCGCTCAGAAGTTGGCGCTGTTTGAGCGTTGGTTTCAGTGACCGTGGTCATTGAACGCGGATTAGCGATGATAACTTCCTTTTGTTAATAGGTCCTGGGAAAGCATGTTTTGTGCAGAAGCAACACAGAACCCAGAACACGTCCAATCATTCAGCTGGAACCTATATTAGAAGGTGCAGAGAAAAATACCGCAGCAGGTACTAGAACTCCTTCTGGTTCTGAGCGTGTGGCTGCGGTTGTCCAGTCACGACCTGTTGCGACAGGTATAGCGACCAGTAAATAAGGAAGTGTTGGTCATACTCTGTCGAAGAATGTGAATTTCGAACCCTTGGCACGGTCACAGACAACAACAGTGGATATGTATATGAATAATACAGTGAAAACACATTTGAGTCAAATTAAAATTTATTTAATTGTGGTTTCAGGCAATTTATTAATTTTTCATATGGGCGCATACATAAGGGATAAAGTGATTCAAATACAGGGTGGCCGATAAGTATTGCAATGCGTTAAAACGACTGTAACTTTTCATAGAAGTTTTGAAACAACTACTGCTATACACCATTTAAAAGCGCACAAAATTCTGTATAGAATAGTACCGTGCAGCCGTTGCGCGTTGGCGATGACGCGATCATTGGCAGCGGCCTCTAGTGGAACTGCTTGTGGATCCATTGGTGAACTGAGCTGTAGCTGAAAGTTACAGCTAAAGAGTACCGTAAAGGCTAAAAAGGGGTAAATGAAATACTGAAAAATCCAAGTCTCACCTCAATGAGATTATCCGCTTTATGGTCCGCCTTGCCCTTACGCTTCTTTACTGCGGTTCGTTTAGGAGTGGCGGATGCACTTGCGAATCCTAAATCATTTTTATATTACAAGAATTGCATCCAGCTAAATGGATTTGCGTTCTGAAGAATTCCCGTACCTGAGATAGATAAAACGCTGAATTTCTCAGTTAATGTAGAAAAATAGTCCCTGGTTTGGTTCCCGATAAGTTACTAATTCGAATTTGTGAGGTAGTTCTATCAGACGCAGTTTGGAATGCTCCATTTATGGTCATTTTTTACTTATGGCACCCGCTTTCCGAGTTTCGAAGAGGTAATCAGTCTCACATCAATGAGATTATGGTCCGCTTCATGGTCCGCCTTGCCCTTACGCTTCTTTACTGCGGTTCGTTTAGGAGTGGCGGATGCACTTGCGAATCCTAAATTATTTTCATATTACAAGAATTGCATCCAGCTAACTATTAAGGACCTAGTGGCATTGGCGATTTGACGCTAGAGCCGTTAGTGGGCTGTTCCTGTCCGTTCATCAGACGCAGTACGTCGATGCTAAAACGAAACTGTAAACAAAGAAAATCTGCAGCTGCTTTGAAATCGACCTTTCTTACTGCTGAGAAAGCGCTGAATCAATATACTAATCTTATGATGGAGATTTTACTCTGAATTTAGTCAAAATGTTGTTACTCCCTGACTTTCCTTATGGTGCTGTAAAGTTTTAAGATAGTCCACTGGATCGATACAACATTAAGCTTTGCGCATTGAAACGATAGGTTGAAAAAAGTGATGCTATCCTTGTAAAGCAAATTTTACAGATATGCTGGCGTTCCCTTGCAACGGGACCCGAAATCAGGATTGAATTCGCTCCACATATATCGCAAAACTTGATAAAGCCAAAATTTGTTTTCCTACCGTTTGGCGATGTATCCGGAAGACTTGCTCTGGACGTCGGCAGGCCTGCTTTTCCTCGCTGTTTCTTCTCTATGGAAAAAGAAACTTGAGGAAGATAACGCAAACATGTGTTACCTTCTTAAGGATGTGTTCTCCAGGATGGACAGTCCCTTTAACTCTGCGCGTGCTGCAGATTTGTCCACACCTCGCGAATCTTGTTCTCCGTTACATCGTTATCGGCACAACATCGCATCGAATGAATTTTCTGTCCGTCGTCAGAAATATTGGCATCCATATGTTCTTGCCTTTCATCTACAACACTTTGATCAAACAACCATTGGAAATGCAACGAGGCTCCTAAGGAGATTTGAATGTTAGTCGTGTGTGAAAAACAATGGACCTCCTCATTGCGCGCATCACATTTTATTGTACACCGCAAACCACACCGTGTTAAATATTTCTTGGTACTTTGAAGCGCTTCTTAGGAGGACATACTGGACAGATGTAATCTTGTGTTAGTCACTTGATAACATTCAACAGAAGACTACATCTAACTCCTTGGAAACAGCAGTAGGGGCAATCCAAGAACTTCCCCTTCTGAGTGATATTAAAGAAACCTCCGAGTTTTGGTCCCCTACATCTAAATGTTAAAAGAATCCAACCGGATCAAGCCCAGGACTGATGGGTACCAAACCCCGGCTTTTTACTGCATTCGATACACTCTGATAACATGTTGTTAAGAACAGAGCTGTGTCTCAATTCTCTAAAAGCCGATAATTTTCCCTAGAATTAGACATCGAGGCCGAGACTCGAAGAATTTCGAGCGATACAGATCTCTGGTTATGAACACAGAAACTCCCTTACCTGCACAGTAGCGGTTGAGGCAGAGGTCCGGAGTATCGTCCGTGAGCGTTGTAGGGCTGTCAGCTTGGAATTCAGTGCTGTAACCAGCGGCACTGTTGTGTTCTGTACACTGACAAAATTAACACTGGATTCAGCACTGGGCTTTCCTTACAGCCTTACGGCTTGGTCCTAGTGAAGAAGATTCGGCCATTCTCTTTTGCTGGCGTCTTGCCTTGCCGTTTCAGCTGTTGGTTGAACAGCGATACGGTAGTCCAGTTTGTCGTTGGAGCGGACCGCAGTCACCTGCGCTGTCCTTGGTGACTTTAATGTCGCGTATGGTATAATGTAGGTTTACTGCAATATAAAACAGTTAAAAAGCGATTTTGTGAAACTATCGTGGCAAAGACTCCAAACCACCGTTTCACATTTTCCATAATTTACGATATCTTTTTAAAAATTAACATCTTACAGAAGGAATTGCATCTTACCAAGAATTGAAGAAGGTTCTCGATATGGTTAGCTTTCTTGGGTCTGCGCATTTCGTACCACTGAAAAAAAGCACGAGTATGGATCACACGAGTTTGATTATGGATCCCGTGTGGTTTTATCACGACTATGCATTGTATGTCTTGTAGATCTATATTGTCGCAGCGAAGCCCTAACTTCCGTGGAACTTGCTAAGCAATTGAAAATTTGGATTGTGACCGTGAGGTTTCGTGAGCCATCACGTAATGTCGTAGAGGAATTCCGCTATAAAGTGTGCTGTTTTAATCCCCTAGAAATTCTTTTGTTTTATTCCGGCTTAATAAAATAGGAAGCGAAAATGAAAAATTGGCGATGTTCCGGACTACAGACGTCAATGGAGTCGTTTCAAAAAAAAAAGGTTTCGATTATATTCCGAATAGTTTGGAAATGAGCAGTGCCCTCAGGCCGGCTGCCTTTCATTTGCCAGACAGTCTATTTTGTCTACACGGGGGATATAAGAAGATGGTTTCGCAGAAATGAGTTATTCTGTCAGCTGGTCTCTTCGAAGATGGATGCTTCAGCAACTTCATCGGGATCGACGCCTTCTTCAACGCCTTCTCAGACGACTTGGACACCGCAGTCCACACCAACCGGAGAAATCTCTCTTCTCGGCTCTATCACCGCGTGCGTCACCGCCACTGCTCTCTCCACCAAGGAAATCGAGATTCCGACTACAGGATGAGCTTTCACGATGCCGAGCGCATCACCGCGGCGCATCGACTCCTGAGTATACGGGCGACCGTTCCGAGAAGCGAAGTGCATGAAAGATTCGGTATACTTGAGAAGCGGCAATACACAAGAGCACTCTCCGTCTCGCACGTGAACCGACTCCGCCTGAAGACGACATGGTGCGTTCGACGAAGCGGAGGCTCAAAAAGAAACCAACTTCGCGACTTCAAGACTCTAAGGGTCGCTTCATGAGTGGAAGCATGAATTTAAATAGTACGTGAATATTAATTGACGGATAGAACGGAACACGCAAGGTTTGATTACAGTATGAATGTGAAACTGTTTTAGGGACACGCTTTGTTTGTTCTTCTGGTAAACTGAAGACGCTAGAAGTGCTTCATGCAAAAAATTACGGTTAACAATACTTCGCGCAAAAAGCAAAGAAAAATACAAAACAATATGTTCAGAGACGGATATGATAGAGGGGGTATGATTCAGCACATACATAGACCTTTTGTTTAGCTTTTCATACAGTTTACAGCACATTTTACCGCCCTTTCTCTTTCATTATGACAGTGCACCAATCGCATAAACAAACCGACCTTTTTGAACCCCTGACTGCGGCTACCACGGTGCCGCAGTCAGGGTAAGTTGCTTCTGCGTCCTGGCTTTCCTGACTCTAAAATTATGGAGGTTTAATCACTCAATGAGAACGTTTGAAGCAACGACATTAGTTATGGATAGGAAAAAGGAATCGCGTGCGGGGGTTGTGAGAGGCGCATTTTTATGAGTTTTTAACGCGAGCGGTCACAGACGCTAAATAGTACATAGACAGTTTATGGCGCGAGCGAGCGCCGCTGCGAGGATTTGAAGACTGAGGGTCGACGGCGCCACAGCTCGGACGTTCCGCAGGCGACCAAAAGTAACAAACTGATGTTGTGTCAAAGGTCAAGTACTTGAAAAGTGATATGTTTTTTTTTCTAAGACACAGAGCACCAACTTATCGTTCACCTCTAGGCAAGCGATCGCCGTGCCAAGAAGGACCATTGACCACCACTGCGAAACAGTGAATGAGCGCCGACAGTCTTTGACCAGCCGGATGCAACACACAAACATGCTCTGGAATGGTAGAGGAGCATCGGCCGTAGACAGAAAGATGCGAACATTAGCATAATTAGAAGATGTGACAGCGAGCTGTCGCGACACGATGTTGATACTGGCTACTTGTAACAATTCAGCGAGCCCGCCAATTTAAACCGCCCGTTATCCATGTCCGTTGTTCGTGAGCCCAATTAATTTTCAATCGAACTTTTGTGCCGGACGAAAGTGCGATTTTATCGAAAACGAAGTGTCAGATTGTTGCTTCGCTTTGCTTCGCTTTCCGACTTGATTGTTACTCCTGTTTATCAGGATTCCGATATGACATATGCTCTATCCAAAAGTTTAATGTTTCACCACGATAGTTGGTATAGCTAACATTAAGTGTTGTGATTGGTCCCGCTTGCACGGAAAAGACTTTAGAAATCCACTAAAGACGAGAGCGAGAATCGACGATGCGTGTAAACGGTATAGTCGGAAGCTGAGCGAAACGCGTTCGTCGTGGGATCCTGGGACAGCAACGACGCGAATCTTTTGATGCCGGAAGAACTGCTGATTGCTCGGCGGGTTTCCATCGCTTCGGAGAGCGCTTGGT